>BGNK01000362.1:80440-229597 GCA_003297005.1 Symbiodinium sp. clade A Y106 | reverse complement strand
GGAATTCGTCCTGCTCCGCCTGGACCTTGCTCAGCTTTTCGTGGTACCTCTGTCGCTCCTGCAGGAAGGATTGCTTGAGGCTTCGTTGGTACTCCTCCCACTTGGCCTGAGCTTCCTCTCTGTCCGTCTCGCAACGTCGGAGCTTGCCATCCGAGCGGCGCAGGGTGTTCACCAACTTCTGCACATAGCGCGCGAGCTCTCCTGTGGCACCAACAAGCTCCGGCTCCGTCTCCTGAAACTGCTTCACCGCTGGCTTGCCAAGGGCCTTTCCACCCTTGCCTCCATGTATGGACATGGCATCGTAGGAAGGGAAGGCGGTCTGGGTCTTCTCCNAACTGCTTCACCGCTGGCTTGCCAAGGGCCTTTCCACCCTTGCCTCCATGTATGGACATGGCATCGTAGGAAGGGAAGGCGGTCTGGGTCTTCTCCGGCTTGGTGTCCTTGCCACCCTTTTTTCCATAGCCCTTGGCTTGCCGGTCGCTCCATCCATGTGATGCCCCCGACTGCTGCCAATAGGCTGAGTCGTAGCCATAGTCGTAGTCCTTGCGGGCAGCTGGTTCCCATCCGCCTCGCTTGCCCATACGGCCTCGCAACTCCTTGTACAGCGGGCGACTATGGTGTCCCGACAGGAACCTGAGGTCCCCAAGGGAAGGCTCCTTTCCAGAGGAGCGGGCAGTCCAAACTCTAGCTCTGGCGGCCGAGCGTTTTCTTCGCTCGCGCCGGTGCCAGTTCGGCGATCGCACGTGTAAGCCTATGGCGTCGATGTGCTGTCCTAGCACGTGGGGTCAGGCTATGCACCTCCTTGGGCGCTCGATCCAAAACCCTGTGTGTATATATATATATACATACATACACATGAACACATACACATATATATATATATACATATGATATACGTATGTATGCACATATACATATTGTATGTAGATGGATGATGGGTATCAATAGCTTGCTCGAGCTGGCACAGCCGTCAAACTCTTGAGACCTGCCAAGCTTTCGAAACCAATCAAGTCTGCGTAGTTCAAAGCTTCCTAAATCGAGAGTCGAAGGGCCTCAACCTTAAATACCCTAAACCAGAAACCGTTCTAAATTCCGCATAGAAACCCATCCCGCAGCCTACGAACACATTCCTCGAAACCCCCGAAAACTGAACGCCCTAAACCCCCAAAGCCCACACCCGCAAACCCCGAAAACATCCCAAAACCGAAAAGCCCCAGCACCCCAAATCCCCCCCTAACTCGACGTGGAGCCGCTTGCAGAGGAGAAGTTGGAGCTTCTCAAGGACTTCCGGGCGTTGGGTTGGGGGTTTCGGGTTTACGGTTCAGGCCTTTTTTTTTTTAACAAAACTATTTTTGGGGGTACGGGGCTTGGGGTGTGGGGTTCAGGAGACTAAGAAGTAAGAAGCCTACCTGTTTAGGGTTGCTTGTCACGAATTCCCTGAATGAGAAGTCCTCAGGAAGGTAGGTCTTTTGGGGTCCCGGTAGGGTTTACGGTTTGGGTTTGGGGGTTTAGGGGTTTAAGATTTCAGAATCACGACTGGTTTTGCACATTGGGAGATTGACGAGTTTGCTTTTTCGTTCTCTCAGGATTGGAGTACTTTGGGTCTTTCAGAAGAGGTTTCTTCAGATTCTTACTTTCCCGGGACCTTGGGCCTAGGGGTTTCAGGCTGAGGTTTGGGGCTTTGACCGCTTAGATTCAGGGTTTAGGGTTTAGGGTTTTAGGGTGTCGGTGTTGGCTTCTGGGAAAAAGTCTCGTCGACCGATGTCCCAGGGCCCTGGGGAGAGCTTTGAGAAGTTGTGCCACGGAGTGGAGATCGTTGGTTTGGAGTTTAGGGTTCTGCTTGACTCTGTGTTCGCTTCGTCTCGTAAAGCGTTCTTCAAGTTCTGTGCCCACTTCGGTTTTTGGGCTTAGGGTGCGGGATGTAGCAATGAGACGTTGGGTTCCTAGCCTCAAGCCCCCAAGCCTCGCACAGAAGCCCGACAAAACTGTGCCTGGCCCCCCGCCCCCCCGGGCTCCCCTGGCCCCCGCCCCCCAGGGCTCCCCTGCAAACCCTCCAGGAGTTGGAGAAGATCCAGATAGAGGAGGGCAAAGGCCGGGCGACTGAGAAGTCGCTCAGGTTTTGGGGTTTAAGGTGTAGGGTCTTCGGGGTTTAGGATTAGGGTGCTTTTGTTGGGGTTCTTTAAAGGCTCCCGTAGAGGTCTTAGGATTGAAGGAATGTTGACCCCAGGTTCATCAAGCGGCTTTTTCTTCCAAGGGCGGGAGCAAGAGGATCCCTACAACTACAACAACAACAACAAGTACAACAACAACAACAACAACAACTACTACTACTACTGCTACTACTACTGCTACTACAACTGTCCTTCTCCTATGACGGGGCTTGTTCGTCAGAGGTCTACGCTTTCATCAACTTTTGCTGGACAGGTCATGGTTTCTGTAGCCTACGCGTCCACCGTAAAGGACTAAAAGGCTTGCGCTACAGGTGCTGCTGCCCGTAGATTGCTCGGATGTATATAACTAGGAGGCAGTTCAACAGTTCAACTTCAACTCAGACCCTAAACCTTACACCCTCAACCCTAAATCCAGTCCCGAAACCTCAAACCCTGAACCCTAAACCCTAAAACTTGAAGCCAACAAGTGAAGCAGGAAGCCCAAACTGGAGTGAAGCATGCGATCCTCAGCCCATCGCCTTGGACACTTCAAGCATCAGGTGCTTGGAACAGAAGCTGTAACACCCAAGCCAGCGCGAACCTTTATAAACTGACAATCCCAAAGCCTAAACTCCTAAAGCCCTGGATCCCAAGCCTTTGCTGCCTGCTTCAGCTTGCTTCGGTTCCGACCCCAAGCCGTCTTAAACCCCAGCCCTGCATCCCGAAACCTCCCAACTGCTACGACTTCAACGACCAACAACGCCAAGGACAGCAGCAGGAGGTGACGGTTGCCACAATAAAGTACCAACAGCTACCAGTGATGAAGCAACACTACTACTAGTAGCAGCGCCATGCTATCAGAGCACTAGTCACTCGTTAAAATGGTAGGAGACCCACGTACCCGAACTAAACTGAATTCCTAAGCCCCAGTCCTTTCCGCCCCTAAACCCAAAACCATAAACCATAGTCCCAGACCCTTATTCTCCTTCCAAACCTAGCCAGGCAAGCCCGAAGAGGCAATCACCCCTGGCGAGACGGTGACGCGCGAAATCGTGGGTCCGGCTGGGGAGAAAGAGATCGAGGTGGTGAAAGAAGAGGCCAGGGATGACTCTCAGGGTTTTGTAGCGATTCCAGAAGTGTTCTATCAGGGTTTTAGAGCGGTTCAGGGCACTGTGCCAAAAACCTTGTTCATCATGACTTGACACTTGCTCTTTTTGATTTCACTTCGACTTTGAATTTTTGACTGCCTTACGCCCCTAAACACCGTCCGGCAGCATTGCTGCAGGTACTTCCAGATTCATGGAATGTAGCGCCCATATAAAGGCCCTAAACCTAAGCCCTCTGCCAAAGCCAGGAGCTCTGAATCCAGCCACCAGAAACCCTGCATGTGCCAGGAAGGCGGCAAAGAAGAGGTGGAGGAGGTCAAGGAGGTCCCTCCATGGTGCAGGGGAATGTGTTTTTGGGCTGTTGGAGTTTTTCATTTTGGGTTTGTCAAGCTTTTAAGGTTCAGGGTATAAGGTGTCAGGGATTCGGTACCGGGAAAGCGGGAGATGCAGGGTCCCAGGCGTCTGGGCCGTGTTCTTGGGCAGAAGGTTCTAGGATTCTCGGGTTACGGAGGATTCAGGCTTTCAGGCTTCACGGCTTTGGATCCAACCCGATGAGGGTTTTACAGGGTGGTAAACCCTCAGATCCATGAAGCGCTAAAACCGTAAGTCCTACTTCTTACACCCCAAGCAATTACACCGAACAGTTCTCAAACCCAAACCCTACATCCTTACACCCAAAACCTCCAAACCTAATATGGAGCCTTGCAAGCCCCTGAAGCGCTTCCAAAACCCCTACGCGGCACTACACTCTATACTATACTGTACTATAGTATACTCTAATATACTATAACATACTTTAATATGAAATACTATACTAGAATATTACCTTGGAAGCCCTAGAAAGCCTCGAGTCCTTCTGCAGGAGACGCCCGAGGAAGCGAAGCAGATCAAGGAGAATGGAGGCCTTTGTCCGGCCTTAATTTGACTAGGGTGTCGAGGTGTATGTTACATTGTTGACGTGATACGGCCGATGGACAAAATCCTGCATGACCCTAAGGACTCTAAACTATAGGAATTATGGTATATTCCTTACTATGGGTCATGCAGGATTTTGTCCATCAGCCGTATGGAGACCAAACGGGGAATAGTTACAATATGATTACAGAGAGTTGCGACCTCTATATATCGGGAAGTCTCGTGCTCTTAGATTCTAGGGATCAGCGTGATGTTCTGTTCAGTTTCCGGATTCTAAGCTTAGAGTTCAGGGTTTAGGGTTTAGTAGCTTCTGGGCCCGAGCCTACTGGAGGCGAAGCCGTTGCTTAGCTTTGCTAAGTGCAGATCGGGCCATGACAGACCACTCCATGAGTGAGCAGTGCTCCCTGCTGAATTCCCTGGAATGGAAGCGTCTTAGTACTTTGTGCCAAAACATTGACTTCCTGCCCAATGGAGAACATGTGCACCTTGTGGCCATGCCTGTTCAGGAACCTCATCATGTCGGGGACAGGGTCTTTTGCAGGGCTAAGGTGTCGGATGGTGAAGGGCGTACACGTTTGGTGTTGCTGGTTCTGCGCTCTGCCGACTGGCAGTTGTACCGCTTTTCTGAAGCCCCACTGAAGATCCTGCAGGCGACCGTCCAGTATACTGACCACGTTCCTTTGCTGGATTGCACGGGCATTACCACAGCGGTGGTCACCACTGCCGTGGTGCACGATGATACCTGCCTCCAGGTTGCTGAAGTCTTCTGTGGAGGTTTCTCGGGCTGGGCCCAGGCATGCTACGCCTTTCGCAGGTATCAGGTCCCGGTCCACATGCGATGGACAATCGATGTGGACCCACAGTGCACAGCCATGCTTCGTTGCCGCGATGAGAAATTTCAGGAGATATCGAGCTTGGAGGAGCTTGATCAACTTGAGGATGCTCGCCAGGCAACATTTCATATTTGTGCGGACGTGCAGTGGGGATGGTGGCTTAGGGTGCTAGGCCGGTTTCCGGTTAAGGTCCTGTGTGTCTCTGCCCCGTGCCAGCCCTGGTCCCGAGCGGGCACAGGCTCGGGCCTTATGGGCCTTTGCAGTCAGGAGGGCGGTTTGTTGTTGAGGGTTGCAGATTTCTCCGCAGCCTGCGAGATTCTGATTGTGCTGCTTGAGCAAATCGAATTCTTCCCACGACACCAGCACTACCCTCAGGTCATGCAAGCTTGGCAGGATTGCGGCTACAAAATCCTGTGGCAACAGAACCTCAACCTGCGGGATGTGCTGCCAGGACAGAGGATGCGCCACCTGCTGGTCCTAGGCCGACCCGATCTAGTATCAGCTGCGGACATTGACCAGGGCTTTTGGGCTATGGTTAAGAGGCAATCCCTTGCGCTTGTGGATGTCATCTTTCCGTTGCCTCCCCCGCTGCTGGAGGAATGTACACTGGCCCCAGATGTCCTTGACATGTACATGGACCCCTGGTTGGTGCCCACACCGGCACGTCCAGGTGCAAGGCCCCCAACGCCCAGTAACTACAGAGTCAAAAGGCACGAGGATTGCGCAGGCGTCTTCATGGCACAGTACCAATTTCAGCATGAACTCCCTCCCGGGATGCTTGAACGGCAGGGCTTGCACAGATGCCTCCTGAGGGGCCCTTCCGGGCTGAGGTTTTTTGCCGGGGTTGAGGTTGCTGCGGTTCATGGTGCAGTTCAGCCCATCCTCCTGCTGAAGGACCGTCCGGACCAGATGAGATTGCTGGGCAATGCCATTGCTGTGCCGCATGCCGCGGCGGCCCTTGCCCAAGCATGCCGCTTAGCGCATTGCCCGAACGCACCGGACATGATGTTGGCAGTGCAGTGGTGCCTTGCCAGCCGCATGCACTGCTCAAATACGGCGCTTCTGCCCCTCCAGGCCGGTTGGGTGTGGTGCAAGCAGGAACAGATACCCGACGTGATTGCGGCACTACAGGCCGGTGAGCCTTCAGATCTTCAGGTTGAGGCGCCCCCTGCCTTTGCTAAGGTCCTTCTTCGGTCTGACAACGCCAGTACGTTTGCAGTTGCGGCCCCCACTGGCCTGCCCTGTGCGACATTGCTTGATGCAGTTGGAGCCGTGAGCGCCGCAGCCGCGGCAGGTGCTTTACCTTGGCTGCCGACGGCTGATCCCACCAGCTTCAGGGTTTCCTCTGCTCCCCAGCTAAACATGAGTGGGTTTATCGGCGGCTCTGGCCTTAAAAGTGGGCTGTGTACGGTGCTGACACGGCAAGAGGTGTATCTGGTTGACCATTCCGGGCCGCGTACTTGGTCTCAGCTCCTACGGGTTTTCCAAGACCTTGACCCTGCGAATGATCCCGACTGTTGCCTTGGGGTGTACTCCTTGTCTAGTCAGCGGCTGACGGATCATAAACCGTTCGGCAGCTGCGTTGTCGCTGTGAGCGAGGACGAGGATGTCCCGGCTTTCTCGCTGCTGAGCCTGGCACCTCATGTGACCGAAGTTTCGGTGTGTCAGCAAGAAACCGCCATTGTGTTCCGGGGCCCAGCCTTCGCTGCAAGCGATTTGTGGATGGGATTTCCTTTTCAGGTCCTCTCGCCACTTGGATGGCAATCTGACATTCACGGCCTGCCGCCCAGGGATCACGCCCCAGTTGAGTTTCGGCTTACACCTGAGGAGGGCCGCCCTGCCATGCCTGCCGACCTGATGCTAAATCAGTGCCGGGTTTGGCTCTTTGTCTCGCAGGTTGAGCAGGCGCTTCACGACTGCGCTGCAGAAATCCTTGTCGATGTTGAGATCCAGCTGATTGCTTGTCGATTGTGGGTTGGCAAGCTTCCCCGCGAGGTTGCTTTGCAGACAATTTCTGAGTGGTGGCAACGTGCGTCAACGGCCTGCGCCCTTCCGGGCAACCACCGGGTCTTCTCTGGCCCCCACCCACAGGACGCCATGGTGACCGTGGGTGATGCGTCCCTCACCAAGGCCAATGTCATCCGCAAAACCGGCCATCTCTTGGTGACACGGCAGCCAGAGCTTGGGGGCGGAGGAGTCAAAGATGAGAATCTACAGCTGGCTAAGACCAAGGTCGCTACTTTACTCCCCGACCGGGGCGTCAGCCCCCCCGAGACGTTGGTGACGGACAACCGAACTGAGAAGGCAGCCAAGAGATGGCAACGAGCCATCCGCCGCCGTAAGCTCAATGGCCCCACCACGGTCAAGGCCTGTGACTTTCAGCTTGAAGAAGGCTCTTGGGTTGGCATTGACGGAGCTGCGGTGTCCATTCTTCAAACCGCCACGCACAACAGTGAAGGCGTGCTCCTGCTGGATGCACCGGAGGCCACACCGGTGGACCTCGACTTGCTCCGCAACATCGAATCCGATGCCTTGTGTGTCGTGGTCCCAGGACATGCCTGCCCGGACCCTGAATCCTGCAGCGGAGTTGTAAGTGTGCCTGCCCGCCACAAAATCAGTGGCCAAGTTCACCTCCTTGCTGCGTGCTATCACAATGTCGGCGCCACTGATATTGTGCCTTTCGTGCAACACGGCACTGACATCACGGTGACTGGCACCACCTGTTGCGCCTTCGTTATGCATAAAAGCGACTTCCCGCCAGCTGAGTGGCTGGAGGTTGTGCGTGCACCGGTCCGCACCGCCGCGGAGGCCTTCCGGAAGGCAGGTGTTCAGCAGGCCTTTAAAGATCCATGGAGCCGTCAGTACCGCTGCGAAGGACGCCCCAGCCAGCCGCAACTTAGTGATTCTTGCACTTTCAACGCCAAGGTTACAACTGCTCTGTTGCGGCCTCTCCTGCAGCAGTCAGGCTTCAATAACATCTACCTCGTCCCCAAGACCTGGGACCGGCAACTCCTGCCAGGCTGGTCTGTTGTTTGGCTCGCTGGCGACAAGGCTGAATCTGAGAAGCAAGCTGCATTGGTTGCAGAACAGCATGGTTTGGTACGCACACAGGCCAGGTTCGGCATTCGTGTGCCCGAGGCCGCCTTCGACAAGGTCTTCCGCCAGCTCCGGCCAGGTGTTGAGCCTCCGGCCTCTGTAAGTGTCAAGCAGCTGTTTTTGGCCGGCCCTTTTCCTGCAGGCACCACCGCCGATGATGTTGTGGCATGGGCTGCCAAATTGGGCTGGCCTGCCAAAGCGGTTAAGTCCCTCGGACCGATGTTTTGGTTGCTGGGTGCCGCCAACAAGCCGCCAGCACAGACAACCCGGTTCAATTCCACCCCCGGTGCTGATCAATGAGATCAAGGGCCGTGAGCAGCACCGCCCCGTCATTCAGGCGGGTGGTCCTCTGCCTCCGGAAGCCACAGACGCAGCTGCCACGCCAGACCCGTGGCTGGTAAGCGACCCGTGGAGTCAATATAAGGCCCCTACACCTGCTGTGCGTCCGGTGCAAAGTCAGGGCAGCACTCAGCGCCCTCCCAGCAGCGCGGCACCGCCACTTGACAGTCACTTCGCAGGGCGCCTTCACGCCACGGAATCCCGTCTTGCAGAACTTGAACAGAACATGCAAGCCCTTCGTGATGACCAGGCTAAGGCCACGGCTGAGCGCCAGCAGGACCGCCTGCAAACAGCCTCGGACATACAAGGAGTTAGGGGTGAGGTCCAATCTTTAGGTGCCAGCCTTCAACTGCAGCTGCAGAATAACATGGACGGACAGCGCAGTGCACAGCAACAGCAGGAGCAGCAGATGAACTCAGGCATGCAAGAACTGAAGGCACTCATTTTGGCCTGCCACGAGAACAAAAAGGCCCGCACGGCCGATCCCGACCTTTGACAACTGCTCAGCTCCCCCTGGAGTGACTGGCCCTTTTGGCCGGGGTTTTCCTCGAATGATGTTCATTCACGGGGTTTCTACAGGTGCGTTGTGCCATTCGGCCGGGAAGCGGCCTCAGCCGCGCCCCACCGTTGCCTTTCGCCTGCACCGGGCTCTCATGTGCGGGCTCCGTTGTTCCCGGGACGTGGCGTATGTCCTGCTCTTGCCTCTTTCAACGCTGTCTCTGCCCTCGCCGCCTCGGCCGAGCAATGTGACCTTTTCAGCCAACAGGCCTCGACCATGCCTGTCTTTTCTGTACAGTCTTCATGCCTTCCTTCGCCCTACTAAGGGCCCTGCTTTTCGCTTCGAGCGAGCTGTTCCTGCTGGGCGCTGCGCCTGCCAGTGTGTTGCAGACGAGTTTTCTGAAACCTTGGCTGTGTTGCGATTACATGTGCGTGCACGCACACAAGCATGCACACGTGGCTCTGTGCCTTCGCTCTTGATCGGGCTTACTCTCAGGAGTTTGCACTGTGCCCACCTCACAGAAGATATACTGACCGCTGCCACAACCCTCTGCCAGCCTGACCTCTCACCTCGCCGAGGCCCCTGGGCTGGCTTTCGTTTTGGTGAGGCCTTACATCCTGGGCCCCAAGCTGATCTGCGGAGATACTTCCCCGTGGAGGGTTCTCCACCGCCGGCCCAAACCGAGCCAGCACAGCAGTCGCCTGTGACGGACTGTTGCACCTTTGCCGTTGTGAATCCCACCAGTGTCCTGCACAAGGCCAAGTGTTTTGAGCAGTTGGGCGCGGATGTTTTGATCTTGTCTGAGACCTCCGCCGTTGAGCACGCACAGCGTATGACTACGAGCGCGATGCGCCCGCTACAGTTCAAATGCCTTTGTGTACCGTGCCACCGGCGAGGGCAGCGCCGGGCCTTCCCTCCGCGGACATGCGGCGGGTGTCGCTACTATGTCCCGCTTACCATGCCGTGCTGCTCGGCCTCCAATGGAAAGGGGCGCCCTTGATACATGTCGCTTCCTCGACTGTTTCGTGCGACTGGGGGTCCTTGAGGTCCGTGTCATCACCATTTATGGGTTCCCTCTGTCCCAAGCAGATGCCAAAAGACCGCACCAATGAGCTGCTTCGTATGGCATGGCAGCGCGCCTCTGCAACGGCTACGCCCTGCATTGTCGCGGGCGATTTCAATTGCCCGCCCTTTGACCTCCCTGCTGGCGAAGCCTTTGCGGAGCACGCACGGGGACCATGCTCCCCCCGACTTGCCGGAACAGCACGCGGCGCGACACTGTCCTGGACCGCTGCCATCTGTTTGACTCTCATGCCCCCCTGCTCTTCCGCCGCAAGCCTTCAGGTGTCAGCCCTGCCGAACCACATGGAGCCTGCTACGACCCTGGTCGGACCTCTCCCCGTCGCCGACCTTGTTTGAACGCGAGTTTAGCCCTCATTGTGCAAGCCTCCAGCGCAAATGCGCCTCATCCGACGATGTGGGTGCGGCTCTTCTTCTCTTTTCCGAGGCAGCTGAAAATGCAGTGTCGGATAGTCTGGCCAAGCAACATGTGGAAGACCCTCTTCGACAGCCATACCGGGCCCTGCCCCGCGCCTATAGAGGCCGCTGCATTGATCGCCCCCTGATCAAAAGGCCACTGCCCAGCCTGGTTCGTCCCGCCCGGGATGGTGCTTATACACCAGATGAGGAGGTTACCTCTGTCCTTGGCCACCTCAAGGTACGTCAGGTCCGCCGTGTCCAGACTCTGTTGTCCGGCCTCAAAAAGCTTGCCCAGTCGCTGGCCGACACGGCTGCTGTGTTCTCCCTTCGGTGCCAACTTGAGCAGGAGTGGCGCGCAATACAACGCGCGAAGGGCTACCCGCCCTCCTTCCATTCTTGGGTTCTGCGGGTTGCGCATTTCTCTAGTTTCCCCACCGAGCTGCCTGCTGTCGACTGGTTGGATGACCTCTTTCAGTTCTTACGATTCGATGCTGACGACCTCGCGCGGCAACAAGCCAAGCTGCGTCAAAATAAGTTCCGGCTGCACCTGAAGCTCACGGGCCGGCTTCGCTGCCATGCGGGGACCCCAACACCCTCCCTTCACGGAGGTCCTCCACGAGGTCGAGTTTAATACTTGCAAGCTGCGGTCCCTGGAGTCCTCTGCCATCTTCCAAGTCCCTGACCAGATCGCTGTTCAGAGCCCAGGTGCCGCTACCATCTCCGGCTTCCCCTGCCAGGTGTTGCAGGTCGACCCCAGTGGTGCCACCGTCAGCGGTACGGACCTCCCCGACCGTGGGGTCTTCAAACAAAGCTTCGTTGCGTGCACAGGACCTGAGCTTCACGGAGCCTTTGCAGAGTTCTGGAACCAAACTGTGGCAGCGCGATTCGGGCTCGGCTAGCAGAGACCCACAAGCGTGGCCTGAGTTCTTATCCATCCTCCGATCCCACGGCGTACCGGAGGCATGCTTGCAAATTGATCCTTTCGATGCTCAACTCTGGGGGAAGGCTATTCAGCGCATGCCCTGTAACAAAGCCACTGGGGTCTGTGGTTGGGCCCCCTCTGACCTGAAGCTACTGTCACCTGCTGCGCTAGAGGTGTTGTGTTCCATCTTCGCACAGGCACTGCAGTGGGGCTTACCTCCTCACCTACTGCGCGCCAAGGTCTCTGTGCTTGCAAAGGTCGCGGCCCCCACCTCCATCAAGCAAAGCCGGCCCATCACGATCTTTTCGACTCTTTATCGAATTTGGGCCTCTGTTGTTACGCGGCAGATTCTGAAGCAGTGGCAAGTGCAGTTCCCGGCAGCTGTTGCGGGCTCCATGCCCCACCGATCGTGCAGAGATCTCAGTTACGCTCAACAACACAAGATAGAGTGTGCTCTTGTCTTCAGCCACCGCCGTTTGGGCGCCTCCATCGATCTGGTGAAGTGCTTCAACCAAATTCCATGGCAGCCTGCCATACATTTGCTGGTTGCTTTAGGTGTGCCCGCTGGCATCGCTAGCTTTTGGGTGGATTGCCTAGGCAAACTTCGGCGGCATGCTTGCTTCTGCGGTGATTTTGGCCCCGGTCTCCAGTGTTGGAACGGTGCCCCGGAGGGTTGCCCTTTCAGTGTTGCCGTCATGGCGGCTGTTGCCAGATGCGCCTCACACCTGTGCAAAGACGACATTGACTTCGACACATATGTTGACAATTGGGCATGGGCTGCCACCGATGGTGGTCCCCTGCAGCAAGGTCTGGCAATGTCCTTTGCTTTCCTGCAGGCTCTCCGCCTCCCCGTGGACTGGAAGAAATCCTATTGTTGGGCGGCAAACTAAGGTCCACAAAATTCTGCAGTGCCCTGCACTTGAAGCTGTCCGCAGGCCCCATCAAGCCTTCTTGGCCTATGCCCTGGAGAACTGGCCCCACTGGTGCCATGGACCCTTCGCCGTGATGCCACCGCACACGGAAGTGAACCGACTGATCTTTCATACCAGAGCGTTGCCCCCACCCCTTCCTCTGCCTCCTGCGCTTGATCTACCGGGCCCCAGGGGCTTCCTCCGGTTGTTTACAGACGGGTCGTGCCAGCACCCTACTCTGCCACTGGCCTCCAGGGCAAGCTTTTCTGTGGTCGTTGATACTACAACCACGGATGCAGAGATCCCCAGCCTTTTAGCTGCTTGGCGAAATGATGGTGTTTTGCCCCCGAGTTTCCGAGTTCACTGCATCGGCTTGGTTCCGGGAGAGCAGAACATACACCGTGCTGAACTGTGTGCCATTCTGCAGGCTGCCCGCATCGCCGATTGTTGTGGATGTCCAGCTGAAATTTGGGCTGATAGCCAAGTCGCTATCAATGAGTGGGATCGGATTTGCCAGTCTTTGCCTGCTTTGTGGCCTGACATTTCCCTTGGGTTTCAGGGCCTCTCCCTGCAGGGTGTACGGGTTCGCAAGATCGCTGCCCACCAGAACTTGCAGGCACTTTGTGGCCTGGAGCAATGGTGCGCCGCTGGAAACGACGTAAGCCTCAGTCTGGAATTTGACCTGGTCAAGACACATTCGGATGAGACCGCCGAGTGGCTTACTGCACAAAGAGACGCGCTCTGGCTTTTCTGGCGCTTCTTGCTTGAACTGTCCAAGGAGGAGATGCGCCTCCTGCGTGCACATAACAATGAGCTGGCCAAGGAAGATGCTCCAGACGTACCGGCAAACAGCACCGGCCAGATTGAGCTGGTTGCCACCACTGCTCTGACAAACTGGATGCTACAACAGGAGGGCCCATGGATTAGCCTGGCTGTGCCGCCGGTCCGCCGGGAGGTGCTCCTGGCCTGCTCATGGCCGCCTTGGTTCACCTACGCGATCTGGTCCTGGGCGCGCCGCTTAGAATCAGTGAAGGAGCTGGCCGCGCCAAAATCGGGGCTACCAATGTGGAGCTGCTTGTTTGCTTCGTCAACGAGACTGGAGTGGTGCCCCCGCTGTCGCTGGAAAAGGCCCAACTACTGCAAACGGCCTCACGGTCTTTCTTGGAACCAGTCTGTCTGCGAAGTCTTACACAGAACCTGGTAGCAGCCGTGCGACAGATGGAGCGGCTTTGCGGCTTCCCCATCTGGCCACGGCGTCGGAGGAAGTGTTTTGCCTTACGAGTCCTGGGAAGAAACGATGCCTGCCACGGAGTGCGCCAGCGTCCGAGATTCCCGCAACTGGCTGACATGGGGCAAATCCTACGGAAGGTTGTCAGCAACAGCAGTGCCGACCCTTTGCTGCAATACGCGGCGAACTACGTTGGTCCGGTCTGGTCTTTGGCAGAAGTCCAAAGGATCTGGACGTTAACGACACCAGCGGCCAGGAAAACCCTGGCGCGCGGACTGAGGCGCGGATGAGGACATGCAAAGGAGGCACGGAGTCGCTTGAGCTGGCCCGTTGTCTCCCCTTTCAAACCAGTGAAAGGTTTAGGGTTTAGGGTTTAGGACTTGGGCTTTCGAGCGGAGGCAGCAGTTCTCGGACCTTCATACCCCAAAGTCCCGCAGCTGATGGCATGATTTTCGGTTCAAAGCTAGGGGTGCTTAGACTGGGGCCGCACAGAGATTCCCAAACACTTCAATCAAGCAATGTAGCTTTCATTATAGAAGGCTCCTTATCACGACGTAGTATAAAGTATAACATCCCTCAAATCAGGGATCTTAGAGTTTTCGGGCTCTCGCCCCGCTCGCCCACTTTCATGAAGCCGGAGGGCGTTGCGAAGTATTCCACAGATGATGCGTGTAGTGTAGCGTATCCTAAACCCCCATTTCTACATGTCTCGACCTTGATACCTTCCTTCCGCCAACGCGAAAACATTACGAACACCGGGTCCTCTGGTTCGACATGACATGCGCGCGATGTGCTCCAAACCCTGAACTGTAAGCCCTAAAGCCTGAGCACTAGCACCTTCTTGCATTGCCCGCACGAGCTGCGTTTCACTATTGTTTGGGGAGACCTGGGGTTGCTAAGGTTCCGTATTGCCTTTGACACCTGATAGCTTGCAGCTGTGGGGTTTCCCTAAACCCTAAAACACCCTGCTAGTAATCCAGATAGTAGCCCGTATAGTAACCCTAAACCCTGTAGAGTTTAGGGAATGGGGTGCAACATGCAACATGGCCACTTCTCCCGGCGGTTTCCGAGCCAGAGAGCTCCCTGCCACACTTTGGAACAAAGTTCAAGAGACTTAAGGCTAGGGTTAAGGGTTTAGGGATTGCTTGTTTGCTTGTTTGAGCGGGGCCACGCATGGGACGATCCTATACCCTACGAAAGCACTGCTTCAGGATCCAGCCAACCTAACACGGACACTAGACCGCTCTGCAGGGCAGATCGTGTCCCCGCCGCCTGCTCCGCCACCAGAGGTCCAGGAGCCTCGTGTTGGAAGGGCAGGCTTGCTAGACGTAAGGAAGATTTTTTTGGTCGAATTTCGGGGGAACCCGAAACCCTGAGCCTCTAAGAAGCAAACTCTGGGGCCAGAAGCTGCTTTCGGCCGGTTCGCCAAACTCGTGATGCCTCCAGGGTTTAGGATAGGGTTTGCGGGTGACGACAGTGACACTCACATGAAGCTCCCGTCTTTCAATCCATGCCCTGCAAACGACAACACGCCAAAACCCCAAAACACCAGCCCTCCTCAAGAAAAAGCCCAAACCCCAAAACAACAGCCCCAAACCCCAATCCCTCGAGCAGAACACAAAGCCGGTTTTTGACCCAAGCAGGAGGCTGAGGCTGAGATCGGTGGGGATGGTGGTTACTATGGGCCCGGTGGGCCCATGGGCTGCTCGGCAAAAGAAGGGTAGTGATCGTAATGATATCGCTAAAATAGAGTAAGCAAAACTTCTGGGAGTTGTGTGTCAATAGCCTCAAGTCTGCTACCATTACTACTGCTACTGCTACGGCTGCTGCTGCTGCTACTGCTACCACCACGACCGCCACCGCCGTCGCCACCACAACCACCACCACCACGACTACTACTCATTACTACTACTGATTACTACTACTACTACTACTACTACTACTGCTGCTGCTGCTGCTGCTGCTGCTCCTGCTACTGCTACTGCTCCTGCTGCTGCTCCTGCTGTGCTGCTGCTGCTACACTACTGCTGCTACTACTACCACTACCACTACCACTACCACTACTACGACTACTACTACTACTACTACTACTACTACTACTACTACTACTACTACTAGTACAAGTACTAGTGCTAGTACCTGTGCACTAGCACCAGCACTGGTACTTGTCCTGCTGCTGTTTCTGCTGCAGCTGCTGCTGCTTCTGCTGCCAGTACAACTTTTATCACCACTTTCTTCACTACTGCTAATACTTGCTTTTGTGCGAGAATTCGTACTAGTTAGTACAGGCCCTCGCACTCGATGTTGAATTAGGTGTTGCGGTCATGGTAGCATTTGCGCGGTTCGAGTGCTATACCAGATACGAATTGACGAACTACTACTACGACAAAGCCGGTGACTGCTATTACCTGCATACAGTGTTGTTTCCATAAGTTGTGTCACAATTACGGCGCTTTTGTCTTGTGGGAACTTAAGTTGGTGTTTCGTTTGAGCTATTGCGTTTCGAACCTGGATCTCGATTTGGACTCAAGGTCTCCAAAGCTTTGGGGGGATGAGGGCACATCCCATAATTGGGGTTCTTTGAGACCCTATGAGCCTGAAGCTGACATCCCAGACCTGAAGGCCCGGAGGCCTGAACCCAAAGCCAAAGCAAAGCCCTACTCCGGTGCGGTTGATCTAGGGGACTGAATTTAAGCAAAACGGTGCTCGTGTTGCTTTTGGGATGTTTTTGGGGTTCCCTGATCCATTCATGCAGAGAGCGCAGCAACCCTGGTCTAGTTCGTTGTTTCGCTTAGGCCTGAAACGTTTACGAACCTCCACCAACAAGCCCTTGTCATACCCCTAAGCCCTGCAAAATTCAAAAAGAATCTTGTCGGAGGAGCACCACCGGAGCCGGTTAAGTGCCCGCCCTGTGTGGAGCTCAGGATTTAGACATGTTGGCGTGTCTGCACAGTAGGGTCCTTATCATAAAGGATAATCCTCCAGTAAGGTATCCCAAGTTTCAGGAAGCCTTCCATGTGTAGCCCAGTGTCCTGCTTCTTTGATCAGTGTTTAGATGTAAAATCCGAAACCTTGAATCCCCGGAGCCTGAACCTAAACCTCCAAAACTCCCGAAGCCTCCCAACCCAAGCGTCTCCGAGGTCCCCCGCTCCCCAAAGCAAGGGAGCGGATGTTGATGGTCTCAGCAGAGGCCTGTGGGAGCGGCATATTATGGGGTCTTTTTTGCACAGCTCTTGCGGCTCGGGTTGCAGGATTTGTGTAGAAAGGCTTCTTTATGGGTGATGGTTTAGGGGTTGGGGCTCGGGGGTCGTGAAGTTTAGGCTTTGGTGTTAAGGTTAAGGGTTTTGGGGTTGTGGATCAGGGAATGAGGGTTGAGCGAAGGAAAGCCAGGAGTATATGGACCTAAGCGCGAGTGGAGCAGGGCCCTGGAGTGGACTAGCCTTCACTTACCATACTTGCATCATGATGTTTGTTGAGAATGAAACCTTCAGTGAGTCTCGCAGCTTTAAGCCAGAGCCCCCTGAGGTTTAGACTCCGAGCCGGAAGCCCCCACTCCTTCAATCTGAAACCCTTTTCTCCGAGACTGCAAGGTCCAAACCCAAATCCCCAACCCCAGCTTTCGGGGTTAAGGCTTCTGGAAGCCCCAATCCCAACCCCCGAAATCCCTAAATCCCGAAGCACTGATCGAGAACCGGAACAGTCTTCAACCTTTCCAGGGCTCTTTTTTGTGGTGAACTCCACACCCGACACGACAAGCCCGTTTTTGGCTGGCATATTCCTAGATGGTTCGAACCCTAAACCTAAACTCTAACCCTTCGGGTTTTTGCTTCGAAGTGCAGGACGAGCCACCGGGCAAAGCTCCCAAAGTGGAGGTCGATGTGACGGAGTCCGCGGAGGCGAGTTCCGTCTGTTGATAGGGAGGGTTTTCAATCGAGTATCATAGGGTTTTTCTGTAGGGTTACACAAACACTACATAAAAGGTTCCATAAGACGGGGGGTTCACGGTTTTTCGGGCGGCCCGTGTAGGGCCATTGGTACGCTGCCGGCAGCTTGAAGTTCAAGTTTGGTCTTGTTGGTCTGGAAAGCACAGGTTTGCGCCATGAATTCGTGGAACCAGCCGCCGAAACTCTGGGCACCTCAGCTTTGGGGGTTTGAAACCCTTGCAAAGCCTTTTCGGCCTCAATATCGATTTTTCCCATCACAAGCAGCTTAAGGGCTCTCTGGACCCAGCTCCAGCGCAAGGGTCTTTGGGCGTAGGGAAGCGCAGTTGAAGGTTTGTGAGGCCCAGGGCCGTAGACTTAGACCTTCACCCCTAGAGCCTCGAGCCTGTGCTGCATGCTGGGAACCCTTGTGACCTGAACTGGAGCTGAGACTTGCGATGGGTGATCTTGAAGCCTTCCGCCAGGTGCCACAGCAGACGTTTCTCTTCGCACCACCCGCCGCGTCGGTGAAGAATGTGAGGCACAGGAAGCTTCCGAAAAGCTTGCGTCCCTGCGCTAGGTCCGAGGTTAGGACTGTAGGATTCAAGGGTTTAGGGTTTGCCGTTTTTCAGGGATGCAGCCCCCTGGCCTGAAATCCTACGCTCTATTTGAAGGCACCGGTAGCGAGACGTAGGGATGCAAATCTTGGCTCAGCGATCCTGGCATTCGTGAGCCGTCCTACGTCTGACCAAAACCCTCTCGAACCCTAAACCGTAAACCCCAAACCTTAAACCCCAAACCCTATAAACCCTACAAGCCCTAAACCCGTAAACCCCCAAATCCTAAACCCTAAAGCCCTAAACCCTGCGATTTGTGCTGCTTGAGTGCTGGCCTGGTGCGGTAAGGGCACTCGGCTAGCTAGGGGGGTCATCAATGTGAGGCTTCCTCTCCTGACCCCTGGATCTTCTGGTGTAGCATCGGATGTTGCAGACGGAAAAAGGAGCTTCACAAAAACCCTTAACCCCCAAACCCCCAAACCCCCAAAACCCCTAAACCCCCAAAACCCCCAAAACCTCCAAAACCCCCAGGCCCAAGCCCCCAAAACCCCAAAACCCCGAAACAGTCCTTGAGCTCCTCAGGCTGAAGATGCCCGCGCCACAGAGGCCCCCGAGGGTTCCTTCAGAAAGAGACCTTTAAGGATTCTGATAACGGGCTCCTTTAAAAACCGGATCTATAGGGTTCCTTTAAAAACGGATCTATAGGGCTCCTTTGAAAACGGATCTATAGGGTTCCTTTAAAAACCGGATCTATAGGGTTCCTTTAAAAACGGATCTATAGGGCTCCTTTGAAAACGGATCTGTAGGGGTTCCTTTAAAAACCGGATCTATAGGGTTCCTTGAAGGCTTTGAGGAATCTTCAGGGCTCCTTTAAAGGATCCTTCTTAGGGCTTCTTTTAAGGAATCTACAGGGTTCCTGAAAGGGTTACTACAAGGGTTACTGTAAGTTGGGGGGCTCAGGAACCTTTTGGGCTTTTGGGTTCCTTTAAGGGTTCTGGGTCCCTTTAGGGGTTTAGAGTTCTACAAGGTGTTTGGGGTTCCTTTAAAGTGTTTAGGGGTGCCTTGAAGGGTTGGAAAGGTTCTGTCCAGGGTTCCTTTGGCGGTTCTGTTCAGGGTTTTTGGGGTTTTACGGCTTCTATGGGTTCTGCCAACCTTCCGACTCGCCAGCCTTCAGAATTGGAGCAGGGTTTTAGCTTCTATTCTCATGGGGCTCTAAACTTTGATGTCTGGGCTAAATGCGTGGGAGTGAAGAATTAGAATACGCTTTGGGGATGAGATACCATTGCTAAGTATTCAAACCTCCAATAAACTCCTGATGTCGCGAGGCTTGTTTCGTTGGATACGGCGGGCGATGACCATGTGCAGTGGGAAATGCCGCCCCACACGCCAGGCTGCTTGGAGGAATAGGGTGGGGGGTGTTTCGGGCCCTCTTCTGCTGGTTATACTCGTAGCCCAGAAGGGGATCTACATGTTCATTGCATCAACAGGCATCTCATGATGAAACAAGCCAAACCATCCAAACCTAGAAAGGGCTTGTGCTTCGGGCTGCGAGAACACGCACCCTTGGATCGTAGATCCAGACACAGCCCCTCGGTTTCGGGCTTGCAATTTAGGTGGTTTTGGACTGTTCGGGTTGGGGTTGCGGTTTAGGGTCTGGAGGATTTAGGCCTATAGGCCAAAACCGCTGGGCAAAGCACCGTGAAGTGTCAAGCCTTGAAAGCACTCTGAGGCGTTGATGACATCAAAGCCACGATGCAGATTCAAAGTCTATGTAAACCACAAGCAGCATGTTTCCACGCATTAGCAAAGCAGCTGCACCTGCAAGCTATATGTCGGAATCACCGGCAGTCTTCTAGGATCAGCCCAGCCAGACACCCACAACCTTTCAGTAACGCCTAACGCCATCACCGAGAGTCTTGAAGAGACTTAAGTCCCTTTTCGAACCTCGGAGGTCATGCGCTTTCCGTGGACCCGGTTGACAGATTGATTCAACCCTTGCTAAACGAACCATAACAAGACTGGTCCTCTTCAAGGAAGGGTCAGACCAAAGTAGACCAAATCCGACTCTCAACTCAGAGGCTTGATGATTGGTTCGAACTCCACCTCCTTGGCAGGCTGGGGCCTCACGGGCTTAGGGCTTAGGGCCTTCTCCAAGCAGTGCAGAGCTCTGGACTCATTGGACTGAAGATCCTAGCTGTGGGTCCTCAGCAAAAAAGAGGTTTCCAGAAACCTTCACTGTCAGATGCTTGTGTTGACTTGGTTTCTGGTGCCTCGAGCTTCAGGGAGTCGAGTTTGTAGAGATGTTGAACCATCGAGAACAGGGCAAGGGTGAAGGTTCCCTACAGTCTACACCGCAAGCTCTAAGTGCTCCGACACCCTGAGCCTGAAAGCAATCCTGAACCGCGAGACTTGCATTCCTGTGCGCCCTAGACAGGTTTCAGTGTTCCAAGCGATGGTTTTTCAGGTACAGGGGTTTCAGTTTCGGACATGAACGGTAACGAGTTTGGGGCTTCGGTCGGTCAAGGTTGGAATCTCGAAACCAAAGCGTAGGCCGTAGGCCCCGAATCTACCCCGGAACCCGGCAATGTACTATAGGGGCCTAAATAATTACCGAGACTATTGTGGGGGCTCCTTATTATGATTATAATATAATATACCCCAAAACCCTATTCTAATTAATAAGGCCCCTATTTCTAGATCCCTTTAGTAACCCTTATAGACCCCTGATAAGAGTAATCCGGAACATCAACATTACGTAATACAAAACGCGATGCACAGACAAGGGATCTTCAACAACAAACGCCAGGCAACTTAGGGTCGACTCTGTATGTTGTTGGTATTCTGCTAAGTCAAGAAGACATCATATACAGAGGCTCCAGCACCGAAAGCTTCGTCACCGAATGTTTCGTCACCGAATGTGTGTCACCGAATGAGTGTCCACCCCCAGGACACATCATAAAGTCCTGATTGCACTTGTCCCCATCTATAGATTCCCGTGAAACGAGTCTAGATTTATCCTCAGATGACGAAGGCACCTAATNCCGAATGAGTGTCCACCCCCAGGACACATCATAAAGTCCTGATTGCACTTGTCCCCATCTATAGATTCCCGTGAAACGAGTCTAGATTTATCCTCAGATGACGAAGGCACCTAATTGTTAGACCTAATTGTTTAAATGAGGTTTTCATGTTTCACTAAACCCAGTAACAGTAGGCTTTGATAGAGTCGAGTCAGTCATGTGTGCTTCCGGCTTCACGCCGCCACAGATCCGACGCCGCTTATCTGACATTAAGGATTCTGTGCTCAGACCTCCGTGTCTGCACGCTGAAAAAATAGACCCCCTTAAAGGAGCCCCATTCTAATTTCTAAGGCACCTATATTAGGCCTCCTCTGTAGAGGCGGCCTTTTGGACGAGGAGGTCGTGGACGAGAACGAAGTGCCCGAAGAGTCGGGATCTCGAGGATCCTCCGGGCTTTCGGTTGGGTGTTTAGGGTTCGGGGTTTAGGGGTTAGGGGTGTAGGGTTTAGGGGTTTAAGGGTGTTGGAGGATGTTTTTTCATTATGCGTTTAGTACGTCAGCCGTGACCCTGGCATTGGTTTGGAGGGCCTTGCCGCCGTCACCGTGATTCTCGTCTTCAGCCTCCCTCGTCGGAAGACTGTCCAAAGAGGACTAATTAGGGCACTGAGATACTGAGTATCAAAGATCTGGTTGGAGCGCCCAACGGCACCAAAGTCCTTGGTAGCAGCACCAAAGAAAGCTCAGGAGATCCCTTGCTAGTTTCCTCCACATACTCGTCGTGTACTCTTGCCGGGTTAGTACGGTGTGGAGAGTTGCTATGCCGTCCGAACAATAAGATAACTCAGAGCTTGCGACTGCTCCACCACGGTTCCCGGGAAGCCCATATCTTGAAGCCGAAATCATAGAAATGTCAGCAAGGAAAGTAGCAATGGCAAGATAAGTATGCAGGATGGTTATCATGACTCCAACCCTAAATCCTAAACCCCAATTATGGAAAAATCATGTGGTGGCAGACAGCACTCGTCGCTTTCTTCCCAAACCTCTCCGAGACTTCCGAGGTACGACGGCGAGCAGCCGCCGACACAGGAAGAGATTATGGAGGCAGTTGGCCCAAGTTTCAACTTTGGGGTCGAGGGCCTTGAGAGTTCAAGGCTTTGGAGGGGGCTGGCCTGTGCCTTGAAAGTAGGATTTTCGTTCGGAGCTGCCTCTTTAGCCTTCCGAGGGTTCAGGGGGCTTTCGGGTTCAGCCTCCTCAGGGGATGTGGGTTTTCAGGCTTGCAAGGGGGGGGGGGGAAGTGGGGATGTTGATTCTGTGGCAGATGGGAAGGAATGGCAGGAGTGAGGCGCTTGTAGCTACAGGAACAGGATGTTCTTTTCAGAAATCGCGGGTCTAGGACCCATGGTTTCGACAGATTTTGGCAGTGGCTCTGAATTTCTGTGCGCCACCCTCAAAGTAGGGGATGCCTATTCGGTGTCCCTAAGCTTCTACACAGCAGTCTAAGGAACCCTGAAACCCCGACAGCCTTCAAACCCTTGGCAGCGATCGAGGATGGAGTAGCAGATTTCCTCACCAAGCTTCTTCCGACACAGAAAGCTCCCCAGGTTCGCGTTTGGACATTATCTGGAAGTGTTTAGGGCACGGCTTGCGGGTGAAGTGTAGATTCAAATTGATGGTTCCGGTTTCTGAAGATCCTTACTTGTCTTAATAACCTAGTCCAAAGCCCATCTGCTTTTTGCTTGTGGAGCCTGTTTCCAAGACCCAAAACCTATGCATGCAGAACCCTGTAAATCTCTTCGGTCCTAAAGCCAGCATTCCCTGTCCCGAAGCCACCGATCCCACACACAGTCTCTCTTTGGCCCTGGGAACCTGAACCGCAAATCCCCCAAGCACAGACCCGTCAAGTCCGTATAAGCCTTAATACGGAGTGCGCCCTGCCTGCAGGCGCAGCGAGGCGGCCACGCATTTGGGAAGATGAGACCTGGATGAGTTTAGGCGCAACCCACAAGCTCTTAACCTTGAGCCCAAAGCTCTCATCCATCACGTAAGCCTTGGCCCCAATACCAGGTGCTAAGATTCCAAGCCTCGAGAGCCAGAAGCCCCCCCTGCACCCGAAACTCGGGTCCCTACCTACACGTGGGTGGTTGTCAAAATTAGGGTCCCTTTTCGGGTACCCAAAATAATAGGTGCCGTATTTTATTAGGGACACCAAAAGGGACCATAATTTTGACAACCACCCACGTGCAGAGTCTAGAGGTTTCGGGTTTGGGATGGCGAGGGCTTGGCATGAAGGTATGGGTTTACGGCGAGGATTTCAATCCTATGGAGCTTACGCTTCCATGCAGCCGCCCCAGGAAGGAAGCCGGAACCTAAAGTCCTGTAAAGGAACCCTTATAGGTACCTTCAAGATCTGCTACAGGAACCCTGAAAGGAACCCTTAAGGAGGGCCACTGGGCTCAAACAGCGCGCCGAGGATGGACGTGCAGCAGCAGACGCTTGGACGGCAAAGCTGAACCTAAGCCCTACTTGGAGGTTCATGGGTCGTAAGTGCGACACGACGAAGAAGAACGACGACAAGCTGAATGCTCATTCCCCAGACCTTTGGGAGTTTCCGGAAATAGGGGTACCTCATTTTGGAGTCGTACCTCATTTTGGAGTCCCCTATTTTCGGAAACTCCCATTTAGGTGAAAGCAGTCTGTATGTTCGAGCACAAAGCTGGTCTGGTTCGTGCTTGTTTCTTTTCAGCAAGATGATGAGCGATACAGTAGGCCAAGCCGAGTGTTTATGAGGATCTCCCACTATAATATCCCTGCCAAAATCGAAAAACTATTGCAACATGCCCAGTCTAACTATTGAGGCCATGGTAGTATAAGGATCTTTGTCAGGGGCCTCTTGTGCCTGCCGCCATTCGCGTTTGGGACAAGCTTCGACCCGCACTCGAGGGGTCCGCGTCGCACGGCTCTCAGTGAAAACTCCGGAGGATTCTGTTTGGGTTTGTGGAGTTTGGGGTTTGATTGGGGTCTCTGGCTTGGGGCACAGTTGGGGCTTGAGGTTCACGGCGGCGGGCTTGTACCTTAGGCTCGGGCTGATGAATTTTTCCAGTCTGGACGCCGTACTCGGCAAAGAAAGCAGAGAGGAAGCAGGGGCTTAAGTTTAGATTCTTGGATAGCGCCTGTGTGTCTTTGTTGGTGAGGTGGAGTTCTCTTACATGTCACGTCCTGTTTTTTCTGGTGCCGGCCGAGTTTTGTTAACCATGCACAGCTAGCCTGCATCGTTCAAGATGTCACCTACACGGGCGGCGAACCAACATCTTTGAAACTGCCATCTCCTCCATTCCCCTCTTGAGATTCATGCATCAGCATGCATTTCACTAAACACCGACTGCACGTCTTCAATCCTTACGAGTCCGGTAAGCCGACGCTCTGGGCTTTAAAGCCGTCTGCCAGTCTTTTCTTAAGCTCAAGCCAGCCAAGTCCCTGCGGCCCTTGAAGCCTCAATTTGACGAACACTAATTTTTAGAACTTCGTAGCTAAAAGTCTAGATAAGAAGCGAGAGGTGGATCCCTTAAGCCAGCGGTTGACGACCTAAACCCCGAACCCTAAGCCCTACGCCCTTAAAGGACCCTAACCCCTAGACCCTCAAAGGAGCCTGCACCCTAAACGATCAATTTCCCTCCTCTTGGCTTCCGAGGTCGCGCTGGCAACACATTCCTGTGACATGCTAATGATTGGCTAGGGTGTAGGGCTTCCAGCTGTGAACCCAGAGTTCTGAGTTTGACGCCTCAGCCCTGAACCCGGTTTGAGAGTTGGGGTGAGATTTGGGGTTTAGACTGTACCCAGAGCTTCACCCGTTCGACGTGAGGAGGCCTTTTAGGACCATGTGGGCTTCAGATCGAGGTGAGAGACCCAGGACAAGAGCCTGAAGCCCAAAAAGCCGTGAAGCTCATAGAGAGGCCGACAGTACATTTCGGGCATATTATGCTCCAAAGCCCTATTCTGATAATTGAGGCCCCTAGAGTCGGGTCATGAGAGCCTTCTCTCGTCGGCTTCAGCCCATGCCATCTTCTGGCACAAAGGCCTGCATACGAGACGCGTGCCGGCGGGCCAGTTTCACAAAAGTTTGCGCTCCCAGCCACGTGGGGGGGTTTTCTCTTCCATGTTTGTAGGTGCAGCTTGAACGAGAGGATAGAAGGAGGTCGTGAAGGGAACGGCATGGTGTAAAATCTATGCAGATCCTATCTGGAAGAGTTCAAAGGGAGGTGGATAAGGGGAGCGAAAACACGTAAATCCATGCAGATCCTGACTGGCAATTTTGCCTTTCTTGGTGCCCCGTAGCCGTAGCAAGGGTCCCAGTATGTGGGCTCAACTAAGATTGCGGCGCCCTTGTGAAAACACCATCGCCGGAAAGACAAGGATACTAAGTATTGCGGGACATCCCAGGCACGTACTGTGATTCATGTATACCATGCTCAGCTACAGCGCCCAAGCACAAGGAGCTCCTGGGCTGCTCACCCAAATTGGTGCAGGGTTTCGGGGTGGCACAAAGGCAAAGACGTCTAAGGGTTCGCCACTTGACCAAATCCCCATGCCCCTGAACCCTAAACCTCTATACTCCAAGTTGCAGGCCCTGAACCATAAGCCCTAAGCCCTTGACGCCTGGCTCGCAGCAATTGGTTCTAGCGCTTGCGAACCAGCATCATTAACGAACAAGACGATTACTCCTGACACGACTACCACAACCTGAACACGGAACCCCTAACCCTAAACACCAAATCCCCACAACCCAAAACCCCCAAACCCCAAAGCCTCAATCCCTGCTCCCCGAATCCCCTCACATCCCTGACCCCTGAACCCCTAACCCTAAATGCCATACCTTCAGCCCCCAACCTCGTAAAACCCTACGCCCGCAAGCCGACCCTCAAAGATCTCTGTAAAGGACCCCTTTATAGGAGCCTCGCCCTTCAAGGAACCCTCAAGTCCTCCCTTTAAAGGACTCCTTATAGGATGTCGGCGTGTTCATGCTTCGATGGCTGCTTTGCTTTCGCCTCTAAACCCGGTCATCGCGCCGCGATTCAATTTTTAAGCATAGGGTTGCAAAGTTCAGGTTTCAGAGTTTGGGGTTTAGGGTTCAGGGTTTAGAGTTCCGGGTTCAGGGTTTGGGGCAAAGGTTCTTATGCGTTAAATCTTCCAACAGGTCTGGGGCTTCCCCGAAACATCCCAACCCCTAAACGCTCATCCCTAACCCAAAACCTTCATGTTTGAAACATGGATCACATCTTTGGGCTGTCAGGCTAATGCCAACTCCGGACTCACAACCCCCTTGGAAGATCTTCGGCCGCAAACCGGGATCCCCAGAGACAGGAACCGTGGAACTGTTGAGACCTCCACCCAACACATCGTGTCTCGATAGCAGGTGCGCCACCTGCAACAGCTGCAGCACCAATCAGTCCGATCCCAAGAAAGATGCAATCCTCAAGTAGCCTGCATGCCAAACGCGAAGTAAGGTCGATTTGAGTCCATTTCCACATCCGTGGTAGTTGGCTGTGAACACCTAGGAAATGGGCAAACCTCAAACACCTGAGCAAAGGGCAACTTCACCCCATCAGATCCTCAATCCCTAGATTGACTGTTTCAGATGTGCTTGGTTTGTAATTTCCAGCTCGGTTGCTGAAGCAGTGCTGTTTTGGATTGAAAGTTGAATTGACTTTGCGTGGGCTAAAAAGATTATGGTAGATACTTCGCATCTGACCGCAGAATCAAGACAGGTCGCCGCAGGCATGCTCCTCGAAGGGAACGGTTTCTGAGTTGCCAAGGACAACAAAGCCCTAAGCACATAATGTGCAAAATGTCGTCTTGAACTCCTGATCCTAGCGTAAACCCGAGACCCAAAGATCCAGAACTTGACCCCAGACCCCGCAGCCCAACCTTAAGGCAGGAATTCGACCCCTTAAACCCGAAACTGCCATGAGCTGCGACCGGTTCGCCCGACCAGCTGCGGCTGTCTTGATCCTTGCAATTCCTTTGACATTTGTCTTGGCCTGGTACTGGGACCAGGCATCTTTGGTTTTAATGTTGAATATGATCATTCGCATGACTCTTGCTTGTATTCGTAGCACGGGGAATACATAATGATGCTGATGATGGCCATGGTGACGACTGCCATAATGATGTTGATGATGCCAATGACAATAATGATAGTTATAATGATAATGACGATGGTGACGATGATGTCAAGGCAATGGTGCTAATGATGTGGTGGGAATCATGATTCAGATGATGGCAATAAGAATGACGATGGCCATGTTGATCGAGATGTTGGCGATTATTATGCTGATGCCCGTGCTTCTGATGGTGGAGACGTTGGATGATGACGACTGTAACCATACTGTAATGTAAGATAATGGCGATGGCGGTGTTTGCAAAGAGGATGACGACATGATGACCACATTGATGTTGATGTAGACGATGATGTTGATGTTGGTGGTGTGCTGGCAATGATGCCGACAGTGTTGATATGTCAGTTATGGCGAGGGTACTGATGATGATAAGGGTGCTGGTGATGATTTTGCGCTGTGCTGCGGTTGACGAGGATGGGGTTGATGATAATATTGGTGATGGTGGCGATGTGGGTTATTGTGTTTTTGGTGATGATGGTCTGATGGTCATGGTGTTCTTGGCTCTGGTGGTGGCGGCTGCTGCTGCAGCTGCTGCTAATGTTGTTGATGTTGCTTTGAGCTGTTGTGGGTGTCGTCGTTCTGGTTGAGCGACCAGGCTTCCTTCATCGGCTTCGTCCCTGCCCTACATGACCACAGCAACACAACGAGGCATCCTACGAGGCATGCTCCGCGCAAGGGCCGCGAGGGCCGGATAAGAGGGATTCCTTTGGTGTACGTGTGGTTCTGTGGCGACACACTGGTTGATGAGGAGAACAAAGTGGCCTGGAATATTTCAGGGCCTTGCGTTGTCCAGAACTACTTTTATCAGACCCTGGCTGTAAGCTTGCTACACGTCCCAACGGTGGTGCTACTCACCGACCCGTCGCTGCGGCCAAAATTCGAAGCAAGATTACCGGCCTTTGCACGAAAAGGCTTTCGTCTCGACGACTACCTGCAGTATGCAGACACGAAGTTTTTGAAGCTCCGATCCCTCTACGTACAGAAACTGAACATGACAGCCAGCACGTGGTTGGGCGGCTGCTGCCGTGGCAACAAAGAGCCTTTCGAGATGTTCAATGTGCTGAACTACTATGTCCTCCGTGCCTGGATGGAGGAAGAGGACGTCCCGTACGCGGCATATGCAGAGGCCGATGTTGCTGTAATCGTCCCGCCATACCTCCCGAGAAACTGTCAGAGTGAGATCACCTGGCGATCCCGGTGGGATGCTAACAAGGAGTGGCAAGCATTCACATACAGTGCCCTGGGATCTATGGGCGGCGTGCTCAGTTTAGACGTGCTCAACGATTGGACTGATTTTGATATCGCCTTGTTTGAGGATTATATATGGCTCCGATATGCCATCCAGAAGCACTTGTTTTCAGGCATTAATCAAATGAGCACTTGGTATTTCTATGCTATGGGCAGCCTAGACACGGAGGGACTGCCGTGGTCAGATGGTGAGCCCTGGGTTCTGCAGTATGTTCGGTTTCCACCCAACTTCACACGGCAAGAGCTCTATGTGCCACCGCCGCCGCCTGATTCTGACTGGATAACCTTGCCTAGTGATCGGATGCCGCCCACGAAACGCTACCGCATCTGCAATGGCTACTATCCCACCCAGGGACACCTGATCGACTCCGGCCACGGCTGGAATGGGCGGAACTACAGCTGTTGCCACGTTAGGACCCCTGGCGGGAAGGTGAAGGTGGTCCACAGCGAATCCCTGAACAGGTCCATCCTCCGCGCCGTGGTCGACAACTTCACCTTGCGCAATCTCCACTTCCAAGGCAGCTCCAAGCCTTTTATTCCCAAACTCTTTGCTCCTTTGTTCCAGGTGTACGAGGGCTTCAACTTCTCAGTCGCTGAAGAGCCGCCGCTCGCAGTCCGGTGATCTCCCTTCTTTAAAAGTCGCCGATGTGGTCAGGATGGTCAGCAGCACATCCCTCACACGCAAGCACGGCCAGGAGCGCTCATCCTCGAGCATCGCGTCCCGGCGTGACGGCCTGGAATATTGCTGCCTCTTGAGCGTTGAGCCGAGCACCCAGGGCTCACAAAGCAGGCCGGGCCAGATCTGCTACACTCTGACTGCTGGTCGCATCCACAGTTGCAGGCTACACTGCTGCTGTTTGGGGCCACCTAACTAGACCACACTGTGGAAGTTGCCGCTGCC
The DNA here is from genome assembly GCA_003297005.1 of Symbiodinium sp. clade A Y106. NCBI lineage: Eukaryota > Dinophyceae > Suessiales > Symbiodiniaceae > Symbiodinium > Symbiodinium sp. clade A. Next base: position 200,301 of record BGNK01000362.1, on the reverse strand, counting down.
GAAAAAGCTCGCCGGAAAGGCTCCCTGGTCAAAGGGCTTGGGCTTTAGTTTGAGCTTTAACTTTGGGTCGAGGAGTTACTTAGGTTCAAAGCTCAGGGTTTCTTGTACTTGGTGCTTGATTCTGGAGTCGGGGAAAGGAGTATGGGAAGCACTGCGAGAGGGAATCCCTCGCCTTCCTTCCCTGGAACAGTTCAGGGCCGAGGTCTAGTACCCAGAGAGCCCAATGCCCCTTAATTAAGGAATATAGCTTAAATCATAATATGAAGCCCCTAATGATTTAAGGTATATTCCTTAATTAAGGGGTATTGGGCTCTCTGGGTAGTTAGGGATGTTAAACCCCAAACCTCCAAGCCGAAGACACGTCCTTTCTCCATGAACCCGAGAGTTTGAATCCGAGATGCGTGCGATCGAAACTCAAAACGCAAGGCGCGGCAGATCCCGCCACTGCAGCGGCTGAGCAAAGCCCCTCCCCCGCAAAGCCCCCGCTGAGCCTGGAGGTGGGGCGTACTACAGGGGCCTAAATAATTGGAATAGGGGTTTCTTTTTTAAAGGGGTTATAGGGGCTACTATAAGGGATACTATGAGGGTACTTTCATACAGTGGCCCAAATAATTACCTATAGCCCATAGTATTTTTGGGATCCTTATTATAATTATAGTATAATGGGCCCCGAAACCCTATTCTAATTATTCAGGCCCCTGTAGTAATGTGCTGAAATCAACTGGATCAGGGCGGGGGTGTAAGAACTATGTAGCAGGGGATGTGAAGTAGGGGTTGTATCAAGGTTTGGGTGTGTGTGCTCACCCCAAGATCTCAACCCTAACATCCAACCCTCGGCATCTCAAGCTAGGGAGAATCCCCAAGCCCAATACACCCCCCCGTACGATAATTCAGCATCGGCTAGGGCATCCTTGCAAACTTTGGGTTTGGGTTTCGAGTGAAGTGTTGTGACTAAGGCAAGCAGAGCATGTACCTATATGTAATCTGTACATAGATTGCACGCCAGAGCTTTTTCAGAAATTTTCTTCCTGAAGACATTTGAGGTAAGAAGTCGGCACGGCAAGTATTACAACACTCGTGTTCTTTGAGATTGATTCTCGGATCTAGCCTAGTGCAGTCAGTTTTTTCTACCGAAGTTACCATCTGTCAGATTCCGCGGAAAATCCTGACTTCTCCTGTTGAGCATGTTTGCACTTCTCTATCTCACAATTGTTGACAACTAGAGAAGAAACATGTAACAACCTTGTCTCTGACTCTATTTATGCGATTCTGTCGCCTTTCCGTGACATTTTCAGAATGGTTTGGCTTTGTATTCCCGCTTCTGTTCGTGGGGTCTTTCTTTGTGTCCTTGCTGACGTCTTCGTGCTTTTCTTTACCGGCGTTAGCACGTCTTGCATGTCTCTTCAAGATTTTCAACTTCTTGCTTTTTTTTGACCACCGCTGCGGCATTTTGATCCTTCCACTACTCAACACATATAGGTGTCGTTCTTGAGTGTATATTCTGCCCAATATCTAAGCATGCAGAACGTTTCATGAATGTAATCATGTAGAACATGATTACCCAGACACTCGTAACGTCTGAATAGAACTATGTCCTTAACATGTTTATAGCTTTCTCAATGCATTATCATGTGCTTCGCTGCATGGACTAAACTTGAGTGTTCTCTGGTCTAGTCTTGCTCGAACCGGTACTTGGAGAATACGAGAATCTGCTGGTGCATTCCTTCCTTACGGTTTACCGAGACGAGCTGCATCATGAGGAATAACAACTTGGTCTGCTTATGAAGCCGTAGATGAATCAGTAGATCATCCAGAAGAACCAAAAAGCACCTCCAAAACCCATGTAGACCCATGTTGAAACACCGCCATCGCAAACTTTGGTTTAGGGAAAAGGGGCTTAGGGGTTTAGGGTTAAAGGTCTCCTTTACGTTTTTTCGGGTTAAGGGGTTCCTTTAAAGGGGGCCCTTACAGGAGCCCATGTTTCGGTCGTGAGGCGCGCATCGCAGCGCGCCAGGAGGACACAGAAACCCTGGAGATCTTGACCTCTGTGCTGAGGCCACCGCTTCTTGGGGTTTACGGTGTAGGGTTTACAGTTTGCGGCTTCGGGTGTTCCTAAAGGACCAAAGCGGTTTGTTCAATTAAGATTGAGAGCTTTTGGTGTTATTCGGGATTCGCAGGCTTTGAGGTGTAGGCCGTTCTGGGGGTTTTGTCCAAGGCTTTATACGGATGTGGGACCTCAGGGTGTGTGACTGTTTACGTGTTGTAGGGGTTGAAGTTGTGAAATTAAGGCTTTTCGAGTTCATGGCTGTGTTAGGGTTGTATAACGTTTTTGTCGAGCTTCTATGAGCTTTACCAGGGTTTTACGAGAGTTTGATACAACTAGGGCCAGCTGGGTATATCTGAAAGGTATCCTTGTCACAGTCTGTGGTCCACGGTTTGTGCACCGTCGTTCTTCTCTTGCAAATGTGACGACAAGAAACAAACTCATTTTGCCTCCTTGCACTACTTCGAAGAAAATGGGTAATGGCAGCTTAGTTCTGCTTGAGGTGGCATCCGCAGTTCGGCTGTTAGGTGGTAGATTGCCAAGTGTAGGTTTCATGTCAGATGTTTGGTATGTCCACTGACTATGCAAGTCCAAATATGTCACTGCCCTTGTTGATCTCTCTGCCTTTTGCCAGATAGTGCACGACATCTTTCGATTCCGCATGTTGTGATGTTGCCCCCACATCCAAAACACCCAACCCTAAACCCGAAACCCCACACCCTAACCCCTACAACCACCAGAACCTTAAAGCACCCAAAACCCCTAAAACCCCAAGACTCTGAGTTGACAGGGCTCGGGGATGATTTGCCGGAAGATGGGTGGTTCATGGGGTTGCGGGGCTTCTCCGACCCTCAAACAAAGCCCTCTGAGCCCTGCTTTTGCACAAAGGCGTTCGATTTCCGGCACGGACGAGCAGGGCCGCACTCTGCTCTTCTACGCCGTGCGCGGGAACCGCGACGACTCTGGCAAGGAGCCCCAGCCACGAACCTCGAATCATGCACCCTAAGTTAGGGTTCAGCATTCAGGGTTTCGGGTTCCTCAGCCTTAAATCCTTGATCGCCACAAAACTGGAATCCTTCCGGGATAGTTGAAAAATTTGGGAACCCTGTGCGCTTGTGAGCGAAGCCAGGCTGCTATGAAGATGATCGCGATGGAGTTATTGCGGTGGTGCTGTGGTGGCGGTGGCGGTGGTGCTGGTGGTGTTTGTGGTGGTGGTCGTGGTGGTGGTGTGGTGGTGGTGGTGGTGGTGGTGGTGGTGGTGGTGGTACGTTGCAGTTGTTGTCGTTGCTTCTGCTGCTGTTGTTGTTGTTGGTGGTGGTGGTGGTGGTGGTGGTCGTCGACGTTGTTGCTGCTGTTCTGAACACGCACGCGGAATTAGGAGCGATTGTTTCCGATAGCAACATGCATAAAGGAGGCGAAATGAGCTGCTTGGTAATGTTCCTTGAAGGGGCAGAGTGGGTAGACGCATCTCTATTTGTTGAGCATCCCCAGACAGATTTAGCAAGTTTGATCCGCAACCTTTGAACAAACCCCAAAGTTTTTCAAAGCAAACCAACAGCCAAACCCAGACACCCTAATCCTAAACTCTCTAAACCCTGAACCCAAAAGTTGTTGTTCTCAGGCGCCGCTCAGATCTCCAAGACGGCTGTTGCAAAAGCTGCCCTGGCTGCCCTGGCAGGCCTTGGGGGCTGAAAGAGGGTTTCTTGCGGGCTTCTTAAGAGCTCTCCAGACTTACTAAGTGGGTTAGTGAGAGGCTTCGTAAGATGGGTTAGGGGCCAGGGGGTATCAAAAGAGCTCCAAGGTAGCAGGTGTGCGCACTGTTTCTGGAGGGCTGACTGTGGTTGCAGAGCGTTTCCAGAGGGTTTCTTTCAGGTTTCCGGAGGGCCTTCGGAGTTTGTGCTGCGCTGTTTGCATCTGGCTCCAGATGTCTAGATGAAATGCAGTTCGGGCCGTACGGGTTTCGTTGAGTTGGGGGGAAGGGGGGTTGGGCGGCTCGAGTTCAGGGCGCGGTCCTTTGGGCAATCTCAAGTCGCAAGGTTCCCTGAACCCGCAACCGGTCATCATGTTCCCTTGTGGGGTTTCGTGTCCTTTGAGCCTTTCTGTCATTCCAGTGCTTTGTTTTTGCAGGCGCCTGCTTGCATGCTTACGAACTCTAGGGCAGTTGCGGTCTGTTTTGGTTTTCAGGCGCGGGGAGATCACCCTGAACCCATGAGCGCTGAATGAATTGAAACCCTTGCTAAACTCTTTCAGACGGGAGGCCTTTCGTAAGCCTGTACACCCCGGACCGTTGCAAAGCCTGAACTTTGAACCCGTCAACCCTAAACCCTAGGCTCCATTCTTGTTCACGAGCTCGTAGTGTAAGTTGTAATGGCAAACCTTATGGTTTCATGGCTATGTGAACCCAGAAAGTGAAGCAATAAATAAGGAGACTCGACAACATCGTCATCAGGTTCTCAGGTAATGGACGCAGCACCGCATTATCTGGTCCAGAGGTCCGCATTGGAGTTTCCGGCAGCATCCTTGTGGCAAGCATGCCTAGTGATTGGGGTCTACATGTGGGCTTCTTGTTTTGTCAGAGCCTCCCATTCATGTTTTACAGGCTACTAGTTGGCTGGTGTCTCCAAGGGTTCTACATCCGATGAGCTGTTTGCCCCCACCACAAATCCGGAAAGCCCTGCTCTGATCATTAGTGCTTGAAAGAACCATAAACTAGAAGGTGCACCAAAGACGCAGATTACGTGTATTGTTTGTAGCCCTTAGCTAGTGACTCTAGTGAATATTGGTTAAGATATGCCGACATCCTAACTGTTGAACTTCAGGCCTTTCTGCTGTCCTGTTGCTCTTTCTTCCTTCTTTTCTTCTTCGCTTCCCTGAAACATCGTGTTGCTCTCCCTTTGTGCACTGTGGATGGCTTTGGTGCCGGGTCGCTTGCAGGGTGCTGGTGGTGCTGGTGGTGGTGGTGGTGGTGGTGCAGTGGCGGAGAAGGTGGTGGATTCGGATGTCAATGGTGCTGCTGCTGCTGCTGATGATGATAAAGTTGTTGTGCTCGATGATGATGATGACGATTATGATGGCCATCGTCGTCTTCAGTACTGGCACGGGTCGTTAACGACTGGTGTAGGGTTGGTCAGCGACGAGAGAAGAGGACGAATAGAAGGGGTGCTCGAAACCCAGTGCGCAGTGTTCAGACATTCAACACACCGTAGACCCTAAATCCCAAGCCGTAAACCTTACACCCCAGCCCTTGAGAAACCCTCCGATCTCATGTGAAAGGCGGAACTTCGACGTGAACTTCCAGGCAAAGCTATTCTTGACCAAGCCTGTGAAAAAGGATTTTCGGGTTGACGGATTAGGGCTTAGGTTCGAGTGCTAAGTGCTTTGAACCGCATTGTTTCAAACCTAGTCCTTTTGGGTTTCAGTATGGTGTATTTCACAACCGCACTAGTCGCGCGGGCCATAGCATAGAATCGAATAGCTAACCCGGGACTTTCCCCAAAATCGCACAGATACGAAACCCACGGAGTCTACAGTCTACACTCTGAGCTCCAGAACTCCGATGATGGTTGCATCCGTAACCTGAAAGCTTCAGCCCACGACCAATCTTGAAGCTTTGCAAAGCCAAAGGTTTGAAGCCTGAAGCCCTGTGCTTCTGTCACGAACCATCGCCACCGCTGCCTTCGGGATGGTCATAGTCCAAAAATCATCATCATCGCCGTTGCCATCATCAGGCTGAAGATAAGTATGAAGTTGCTCCTGCCGGCACGGTCACCACTACCATTCCATTAGTAGAGACCAATTGTGGTTTGGTAAGTGTTAGAGCGAGGATTATGGTTTTCACTACTTTCGCAGCGTTGATGTTTGCTTCTGTCACCGCTGCGTTGAGCTCGTTTTTGTTGATGTTACGTTTATGATGGCGTCTCTCTACTTTAGTGTTTTCTATGTTTTGAAGTTTCCCACGGCCATTCTGCCCTAATCCGTGCTTACCCTGATTAGTGGACATAGCTTTCCTCTAGTCCGTCATCAAAATTTCTTCAATCATTGCGAGGCCCTTCTCTGCTTCTACAGTACGCCAGCCTGATTGCTAGGACTAGGAAGTATGAAATGCATAACCCATATTACCAATGTGAAGTACCATGTGCCGTTGTACGATGGGTCACACTCGTGATTGTTACACCTACCCTTATGACGATTAAAGTTGCAATGGTTGTTCTTGTCATTTGGGGTTGTTGAATCATTGTCGACCTGGAAATAGGTATAAAAATCTCACTGCCACTGATGTTCTTCTTGTTGCTGTTAACATAATCTTCTTGGTTCTGATGCTCAGTCTCCTTATGCTCGCTCCCCGGATCATTACGAGTCTGTCCCTCCTAGACCCCCAGTGACCCAAATCCAAACCCGATACCCAAACCCCAAAAACCCCAAGCCCTAAAAGACCCCAATGCCCTAAACCCTTGCATCCTTAAGCCCTATATGAAGTCAGTGCCCTTGTTTTATGAAGTGCAAGCCCGAGTCGGGCAGGGAGTCAGCATTGCGAAAGTCCCAGTGCACCCTTTAAAAAAAAGCCCTAAGCGCTAAAACCCTTAACTCAAAAGCCCTTAAAGCCTTGAATCTTGAACCCCCAAACCCCTAAATCCCAAACGCGAATCCTGGGGCCCTTGCAGGTAGCAAGCTCGGGTCTGACTCCTCTCATGGAGGTCTTGGGGGGTTTTACGGCTTAGGGCTTAATGTGCTAGGGGTTTTAGGGTGAGGGTTTTTGAGAGATCCCTGCTCAACACATCAGATCCGATGTCGGGGCTTAGGGTCTGCGGTTCAGGGTTGAGGGCGTAGGGTCCCAGCGTTCAAGGACCCAACAGAGCATACAGCTCCTAGTTTGTTTTCGCTCTCCTAACGCTTAACCCTATACCCTTTACTATCATCTCGGCTTTCGTGGCTGTGGCTTCAGGCACTGCTGTGAAATGATAGAGTCTAAGAGACGGCTAGCCATGACTACAGCTGGCATGGGTGTTACTGACGACATCTGACGACGACGTCCACGATGAGGACTCCCAATGTCTTGTGCAGCATTTTTGGCTCATTGATCTGTCGTTGCCCCGTCGTTCTCCCCGTGATGGACTTTTACCTGGATCTCGTTGCATGCTATAGCTCACCCAGCCTTTCCAGGCACCTCGCTTCCGAGTTCCTAAGGCACCGTACACCAACCCCTGCCCTACCTGTACTATTGTCATGGAGTGATCAGATACATAAACAGACAAAACGCAAGATAGATAAGTAAGAACATATTCACATACGTACACTCATTGAATGACTTTGTACGTACACGTGCATAGATATGTATGTACAGTATGTACAGTATGTACTTAAGTTTATAGATATATCTACATGTGTATTTATATTTATACTATTATGTATATTCATATACATATATATATATATATGCATGCTTCTTTGTTGATGGGCTTCATGATAAGGGGGGCCCCTTAAAGTTGATTCCGTTACCATGGTCACGGTTGCTTTCGGGCTAAGGGCTCACTTACCCTTAATCCCTAAACCTTAAACCCTGGAGATGTGAGGCGACTCGCTTCGGCAATGCTGAGGCCAGCAGGGCTTTAGGGTCTCGCGGGTGGAGGCTCCTTTTGGAGTTTCGTAAACCCAAAACCCAAGACCCCTAAACCCTAAACCCTACACCCTGATGGCTCTGGGACTCTTGTGGGTATCAGCTCGACTAGTTGAGGGCTGGAAAAGATCCTGAAAGCTTGAAGAGCACTAAGAAGTCCTGAACCCTAAACCGGTTACCCTTAACGCCCTAAGCCCTAAGACGCCCTAAAGCTCTAAATGGCTTGGCGCAGGATTGAAGATGAAGGTATCGCTCGTAAGCTTTATAGACACCGGGTTGTTGAGTCATAGTGCTAGCACGAAGCAGGATGAAGTAGAAGGACCGGTGTTTGCAGAACGTGTCTCCCTCCACTCTCTTCGTGTTGGGCCGCCCTGCATCTTCGGCTTTTTTGGACCGCCCTGCATCTTCGGTTTTCCACTCTCAAGTCCCTGTCCGTCTCCTTTCTTATTTGTTTGCTATGTTTGAGCGGACAACCAAGCGGTCCTTAAGTTGCACTCCACAATACCTTTCTTGGATATCAGCCCAGTCGCCCCAAATCCTATACGTAAACCTTGAACCTCCAACCCTAGGATCCTTATTATGAGGACTGAGCATACCTCAAATAGAGAACGCAAATGTTCAAGAAAAGCCCATCGATGTTTTTGCAGGCTGTAGAGGTCCTCCTGTCTCTCCGAGCTGATCCGACACTGAAGGATACTGCAGGCGAATTTGATTTCTATGACTTTGAGGTTAGGGTTCATGGTTTAGGGTTCCGAGGGTGAGGTTTTAGACGAGTGCACTAGTGTTGTCACTGCTATAGTTCTTATTACCATGACGATTTTGCAGCTTTTTTGAGAAACCCCAAGCACTGTCTGTCAATGTGGCTGGTGGGTATGAGAGTTTCACAAAATACCGCACCGCAATACAGATCTTCAGCTGCAGGGCTCGCGGTATAAGGGGGAGCCTCGACTTGTTTTGAAGAAGGACCGGGAGGTCGCTCGGTACGTTTGAAAATAGTCAGATTCAACTCAGCTATGGTCACATTTAGTCATGACCGCCTGTTCGGGTACTCGTAAGACTTCATGTAAGACAGCTGCTGGGAGGCTAGAAGGGTACTGATTGTACACGCTGACATGCCTCGAAGAGATTTTTGGAGCGTGCTGTACCCATAGCATGATATGTGACAGGAGGAGCAGTAGCTCTATGGGGATCGGTCCTGAGAAGTACTTGTAACAGTGGCAATCGTTGAGGCTCCAACACAGCACCGGAAAAGAGTGCCCTCTGAGTAATGAGCGCTATTGGGCTATTGTGACATCTGTATTTGGATTCCTTATTTCTGAAACCCTAAACCCTAAACCCCTCCCTAAACCCTAAATCCTAAACCCCTGAACCCCTAAACCCTAAACCCTAAACCCTAAACCCCAAAACCCCTAAACCCCTAAAAACCCCTAAACCCTCAACCCCCAAACCCTAAAACTCTTAAACCTAAAGCATATCCCTTGGCTCGGGAGCTGACCTCTCATCCTTGCAAGAGGCCCCCACTTGACTCCTTTCGGATTCTCCTACTTGGAGATTTTCCTTATAATGGTTTCCATAGGGTTTAGGGTGTAGGGTTTAGGGTAGTTATGAGTGGGGTTATAAATCCCCTAATAGTTATCCTACTTAGAACTACCCATGAACCTCCAAGTATGGTTGTGGTAGATTTAACCGCGAGGTCTTATTCTACCTTAACCACTTAAACCGTACCACCCGCACGCCCCTTGGGACTCTGTAATTACCACATCAGCCCGAAACGACGAGCACCTTCAAACACCCTCATCCCTACACCTTGAAGCCGAAACTCCCGAAACCCCTAAAAATGTCAATCCTTCGACCGTAAACGCTAAGCCGTGAACACAACCCCAAACCCAAAAAACCAGGCCTCACGGCGCTGGACATCGCCAAGTCGCGGTTGCCAGCGTACTTGGAGTTCAAGGAGACTGAAAACCTGGGCTTCGATCACTAGAGTCAGAAACAGTAACTTCTACACAGTCACAAAGAGTAACTTCTACATCAACCTTAGATCTGCACAACCAGAGTGAAGGTAATGCAACGAGGGATAGCAACACTTTTGCTTTCTGTTTGTCTCGTAGAGCTGGCATTAACCTGAACCCGATTCTCTAAGGCCGAGGCCCTAAGCACAAAAACCGTTGACCCTGTGAAACCCTTATGAAACCCTGTAGAACACTTCGGAGCCTGTGTAAAACCCTTCGAAAACCTGCAATCCTTCCTAAACAACCTGGCAGAAATTCCAGGGTTTAGGGTTTAGGGTACACCACTCTCCTCAGGAGATGCAGTGTTCGGAGGACCGATTCCCTGCGGTGAAGGCCTTCGCTCGGAGCATGCTACAGAAGTAGCTTCGGGAATGGGGGTTTAGGCGTCTACGGGCTAGGATGTACTAGTTTTTTAACAATTTGGTGGGGGGGGGGGGGGGGGGGGGGGGTTGCGTTTTTTTTGTATATTGTTCTGGTTTGCCGGGGTTCAGCGGGGTAACTCTTTTTGGGGGGGGGGGTGTTCGGGGGTTGGGGGGAGGGGGGTGGTGGGGTGGGGTGTTTTGGTGCGTNGGTGGTGGTGGAGTGGGTGAGGATGGGTGTGGTTTTGTGTGTTTTTTGGTGAGGGGGGGGGGGGGGGGGGGAGAGGAGGGGGTTCTGCTTTGTTTCGATACTATGCTCGTGTTGCCAGGGTTCCATGGCTGAATCCTTTCTGGGGGTTGGCGGTTGCAGGGCTTGGTGATCGAGGGTTTGTGGTCTAGGGCTTACTGTGCCGTGTCTTCATACTCTGTTTTTGTTCTGTTGTCGTTGTTGTTGTTGATGCTGGTGTATCACGCACGAACACGGGCCTGGCATTTAACTTCAAGGAACCGTCTAATGCTTTGGAAGTACAGACCGCTTTCGGCAGATCAAGAGACCCAGAACATGAATTCGAGCAGCAGGATCGCTGAAGCAGGAGCCGACAAAAGAGATCTCGTAAGCAGCGAGAAGACTGCCATGTGCGCCAAGCCGGAAATGCATGCAAGGAGTTTGTCGACCGGGATCGAGACCGTGTCGCTGCGCTATTAGAGCGTGTCGCTGGGTAGTGCAGAAAAGTATTGCGAGCCCTAGACTGTTGCCTTAACCCCAGACCGCGAAGTCAGGAGTTATAAGTTGCGGAGATCAGCTATCGATTTTGTTTTTGCAGGGTGCATGTGTAGGGTTTCGGATTCCAGACTCAACTTGAAGCCTTTAGGGAGGAAGCAGGGGACCTCAGGCGGAGTTGACAGTTGAAGCGATCGGAGCCTTAGGAAGCTATGTTTCACGTGCAACTCTTGGCATTCTTGGGGTTAGTTACCACTTGTAGTCGAAGCAAGAGACTGTCATTGGTAGTAGTCCGTAGTATTGGTAGAGGCAGTGGTAGCGATGGTAGTAGTAGCAGGAGTAGTAGTAGTAGTAGTAGTAGTAGTAGTAGTAGTAGTAGTAGTAGTAGTAGTAGTAGACCACAAGCCATGAGCTCTGCCTCCCAAGGCCTGAACCATATGTCAAACCCCAGTGATTTCAATCTGGCGCAAGCGATTGATCATGCCATTTCTTGGGGATCATAATAACATGCTCATAGTGTAACTTCCCACAACTGTGGCTCAATCACCCAAGCCTCTATAATATCTGGAGTTAGAATTCCAGGGAATTCGCTTGGAGTCCTCTTCTAAGTGTGGCAGTAGTCAACTGAGGCAGTTTATACCCTAAGCGACGCACGAAACCGTGAAACCCTGGATTCCTGAAGCCTAAACGACCTTTTCGGGCCCTGATCCCTAGTCCCTGAAGCCCCAGCAGACCCAACAGAACCGGCCAGGCTGGCCTACTTGGAAGATGCCAGATACGTAGGTGGATTCAGCGCTGCGTGCGTGCACTGTGAATTGACGAGCCGTTTCAGGTGGAGTTCCTTAAGAGGTCTCCTTCCAGAAAGCCCCGGCGAGTCCTAAAGCCAAAGCCCAAGCCTTTGAAATCCTCAGCCTTCAACTCCAGGCCAACGAAAGCCCATAACCTGGACTGGTAACCCTGAACTCCTGAACCCCTGAACCTTGCAGCCTGACGCCCAAATGCCAAAACCCTAACATGAAACTCCTTGAGCCTAAACCTCCAAAGCTTCTATATGCCTTTCATGACCCTTGCAGAGCACTGAAAGGAAGCCCTAGTCTTAGACGAACCCTCATAGAGCCCTTAGAAGAACCGTTTAAAGCATCCTTTCAAGAACCCCTATGTAATTCAGAGCACTAAAATAACTTCTAAAGATCCTTCCAACACTTCGACATGGCATCGAGCCCTCGCCGTGGCGGCACAAAAGACCGGCGCGCCCAGCTGAGCCGCGCAGGGGCCCCCGGCTCCAGGTTTTGTGAGGATTTTAGACAAGGGTTCTTTCAGGGTTTTGAGCTTTCGGATTTTTTTGGGTTGAGGATGTTTTAGGATCTTGGGGGTCGTTTGGTGGCATAGCATTTTGGGACTTGGGTTGGGGGTTTCGGTCTGGGGTTCGCGATTTGAGTGCAGAGATTACGGCTCAAGGCTTTCAGACCTAAACCCAGGGATGACTTTAAGGCTTAAGGAATGAGGGGACGTAGTAAGTAGGGTAGTTAAAACTCGGGTCATTACAGTTTCAAGAATGGAGAACCCAATTCAGGTACTTATAGCCATACCTACAACTAGCCATGTGGCTCTTGTTGTGACCCGATATACCCTCATAGGGACCCTTAGGGGGGTAAGGGGGAGGGGGGTAGCGGACTATACTTCCTTAAATAGGCCTTATTAGGTCCTTATTAGGCGCATTAAGGTCCCGTACCCCCCTAAGGGTCCCTATGATACCCTGAGAAAGCATGCTGTAAGTCCCTGGAGCTTCCAACTGGCCATGAACCCGAGAGCCCAATACCCCTTAATTGAGGAATATAGCTTAACTCCGAATATGCAGCCCCTTATAACTTAAGGTATATTCATTAATTCATAACATGCAGCCCCTCACAATTCAAGGTTTTTCCTTAACGTAAGGGGTATTGGGCTCTCTGGGAGCCTTAAGGTGCAATCGCGGCTTCAAGCTGACGGGGGTGGGCTTTCGGGAGTTCTTTGGGGGCCAGGGTTGGGGTTTTAGGAACCCTAAACCCTAAACCCTAAACCCTAAACCATGGTTGTTCCGGAGTTTCTTGGTTTAGGGTTTTGGGGTTTTGGGCTGTTGGGGATCAGAGGTCTAGGCCTTGGGGCGAAGGGGCCCTAAACAGCGGACCTCCAGCCGAGTGGCGCTGCAAAGTGCAATCATGCAAAGCGCTCGCGTTAGGGTTTTCGGCGCATATGTGGGTTTAGGTCTTCGGGATCTATAAGGGCTACCTGGAGGGTACTATAGGGGTTCAAGAGTCTTTCGGGTTTAAAAAGTTAGTTTAGGGTTTTGGGGGTTTTGTGGGTGTAGGGTTGTAATCAGGAGTTCTGAGGTAGCTGCCAGGAAGTTCGGAGTAGAGTATAGGGAGTTACAGCCTTCCGGCCTTTCTGAACCTACCTAAATTTAAGCCCCCAAAACCCTAGCCTTGAAGCCGAAACTTAAAACATTCAACCCCAAATCCTAGTGCTGAGCACAATAAAGAATTCCTCCACCAGGAACTGGTGCGAGCCCTGGAGACCAAGGATGCGACCAAGCTGACGCCAACACAGGAACGGGAGGCAGGGAGGGCTTTTGAGGTTTAGGGTTTTCAGCTGGACGCTTAGGATTTCGATGAAGGACCGTGGTCCGGGAACATCAAGTTCAGATGCTGGAGGGTGGGGCTTTCAGAAACTGAATTGGCCTTTCCTGAGTTTGAGGAAGGAGTGTGGATGCGTAATAAGGATTTGGAGTGGCTGCAGTCAAAGTCCCACTTCGCTTAAAAATGCGCATGCCCAAAGCCCTTATTCTCCCTTTCGCTGATCCATGTTTGGGTCGTTGCTTGTGCCTAGCTGAGGCCGCGTCCCCTGGATTTCCAAAGAAAGCTTGGGAGCTACTCCGCATCTCCGATCCTCGCAGATCATTCCCAAGGTTTTGCAACTCCAAACCCCATTGCTCCAAGAAGTCGAGGGCTAGAGGATAACGAGTGAGGCCTTTGGCTACCACGGCGCTAGACATAAAAGTCTAAGCCCCAGTAGAATGCAGCATCGGTGGCCGGGGTGTGCGTACAAGAAGCGCGAGTATGCGGCTTGGGCCGCTTCACGACCTAGCGTGACACTGAACCCTAAGCCAAAAATGCTCTGCGCTCAGGCCGAGCTTGCCCTGTCTATCCGCAGTGCCTGGACTTGGGGTTGAATGGCTGTTTCTTTGTGTTGGGTTTGACGTTTTAGGATGTAAGGTTCGGAGGTTTAGGGTCAAGGGCTCAGGACGTTTCAGGGTTTAGTGTTCAGCGAGTTTTGAGAGGGTTTGTAGATTCAGTCGTGAGCTTCTCGACTTCCAGCTGGGCAACATGCCACAAGGGGGGGGGGGTGCTGCAGGCTTTTTGCTAGGCTTATGCAGCACATGGTCACTTAAAATTGAAGTTTTTGTCCGATTGTTCTCATTCTTCTCGTCCCTTCCGGCAGCTTGCTTGTTTTCGTCGTAGAAACCCGCGGCAGTAACAGGTGGAGCGGTAAAACCAGCCATGTCGTAGTCGTCGTCAGAGGTAGGCCCTATCTTTTCAGCCTTCTAGTACCTGAGCCGCAAGAGTAGTTGTGTTGCGGCAGCCACTAACTTTTCCTGCTCTGGTCTGTCTTCTGGTTCATGCAAGGAGCCTGGGGGGAACTCTATTGGTACTTCGTGAGTGCGCTCGTGTCGCAGTCAGAGGCTCCAAGCTTTGAAGCCGTGATTGGGAAGGCAGAGCAACCATCTGATTGTCGTTCCGGTAACGACAAGCATAAAGACCGTCATACGGCAAAAGAAACGGCAAGGAGTAACGAGTGTAACCCTTGATCTACGGAACAACAGTGACCAGTAATGATAGCAAACGTAGCGACTATGTATGTCTGTGTGTGTGTGTTCGCGTGCGTGTGTGCGTGTGTGTTTATGTATGTATGTATGTATGCATGTATTTACGCATGTATGTATGTATGTATGTCACACATCCAACAGTAATCGTTGCGCTGGCGGTGGACGAGCAACAACGGGAAATCGATAAGAAAGGAAGATGTCAGGAGTAACAGTAATGATAACATGAGTTGTCGCAACTGCAGTAGCACTATAGTACCGGCCAGATTAGCACTAGTAGCAATACCAGTAATATTCGTAAAAGTAATAAGGATAGCAATAGCGTGATAACTGATCACATGTCCAAATGTTTCCGAGAGTCCCAGGAGGCGAACTACTAGCGGCAGGTTACGCTGGTAACCACAGCAATGTGTAATTTGTTCAGGTCTGCAAGCCTCTGCTCTAAGAGTAACCATGCCAACACAAGCAAGAATAGTTGAATAGTCCATCGTGTGACATGTATCTGAGGTGATGGGCGCTTTAAACAGATTGATGCTTTCTCACAGAAGATGAAGGTGCCACGGCGCTCCGAGCTGTGCGTTTGTGACAGCTGTTGAATTTGCTGTCGTCGTCAGGCTAAGCAGACCAAACAGCTGGTCTGAAATTTGCAATCATATTCTCTTCCAGCCTCTCTTTGCGGGAATTCCAGGATCATGGCATAGCGTTTCGAGAGCATTTGTCGTTCAGTTTCCGGGCTTGCTTTGTTGGATTGACGGTGTCTGGTCTGCAGGGTCTAGGGACAGTTGTCATAGTTTTTTTTTGAATTTCTGCAGCCTGTGGAGTGGTTGGCACGGGTGCCCACATCACACGCTTCGGGTCCTGATAGCAGGCTGTTCCGCTGCCTCACGTCGCCTTAGCGAGTATCGGCCACATGCCCCAGCATGTTCGAGCTGTCCTTTTGGTTCGGCGTTAGAGGGCTCAAAGGAATATTTCCGGATGTCGGTTGAGGTTTATGCGATTAAAGGGGGATTTAGGATGCTGGGATTCGGGCTTCATGGAGTTGGAAGTATTGTTTAAGTTTAGAGATTTGCGCTTGTCGCTCAGCAGGATCTAGTTTCCGCTCGACAGAATATTAGTAGTACGAGGACGGCTAGTCACAACGGTCAGAGCGGCAAGGAGACTAGGCAAGTCAGAGCATGATAGCAACGGTTCAGAGTTCAGCTTGCATGATACATCTTCTTGATCACCATCAAATAGCTTCCCATTGCATGTCAACTGGCCACTGTCACGATCGCGACGGGCGGTGATGATGGTCGTCATCTTAATCTTTACAAGTGCAATCGCTATCACCATTACCACCACCGCAGAAATGATAATTACAATCATTAGCATCATAGTCATCATCATCACTATCATCTTCATCATCACTATTAGCATCTGGAACACCATCCTAGATCTCTGAAAGTAATGAGCGACTCCCCAACTGGCACATCACCAGGCGTGATCGGAGTAAGAAGCTGCTACTGCCACACCAAAGAACCCCAACCCAAATCCTCGCTGCATTGAATGGAGAGCCCTGGTCAGTCTCATCCGCTGGGCCAGGAACCTCATGTAATTTGGTATGGGGGCCTAAATATTTACCAATACTAGTTTGGGGTTCTTTATTCAATATAACCGTGCCATATACCACCAAAATTCTGTTCTCATCTTTACGGCGTCTTTTGTACACTCTCGAAAGCATTGTAAAGGGTTCATGACCAAGGATTCAGCCACGAGTCCGGGATTCATGAAAACAGTAATCGCCACGAGCAGCCCAGGCCCCCGACCTCACACTTCAGCGGGGGGTGAGGCCATGGAGGGGACCGGGAACGGGGGCTCAACATTGGTTGCTTTGGGTGTGAAGGCTGTAGGGCCTTGCGTGTGAACGTGTTGTGCTGAGGGTTTCAGTTTCCCTCGAGTTATGTGTTGGGGCGAAAGGCTTTTCGGAATTCGGCCAGATGGGTTTTCTTGCTTAGCTTGAGATTGGGGCGTGGCCCCAGCGACTTCCTGGGCAACACCTAGGACTTCTGACACAATTAGAAAATCCATCTGCTTGGGGTCAAGGGCTTAGGGTGTCCACACTCACAGGATCAGGGCGAAGTCTACATATCTGTACTACTCTTGTGCTTCCCTTCCCCAAGATTTAAAATCCTACACCCTGCACCGCGAAACCTTCGACACTGCACATCCCCACACCCAGAAGTCTCCAAAACCCGAGACCCGGCACCCCAAAAACCCACAAGCCCCAAAATCTCAACCCCAAAGCAGGGTGATCGACTGGATCGGAGCGTCAGGGCCCTAGCTAGGCCAGCTTAACAAGAATCCTTGAGCTGAAATCATCAGAGCCTTTGGCTTGTTCGTATCTGTCTATTCACGAATCGCATGTGGAGGCTGTTCGTGCAGCGGGGTGCAGCGGGGTTTATGTAGTTTAAGGTCTTTCTGTGGTCTTAGGCTTGAGGTGTTTGGTGTTCAGGCTTCCCACTTCCCTTTAGCCTTCAGCTTTACATCTGAAGTCCTCAGCTGCAGACCCAGCATGCATCCCTGCACGCCGTGCAGTCTTTCGTAAGCGCCACGGAGGTGAGCAACATTGCCTATTCCGTATGTGTATGTGCATATATCCTTATCCATATCTGTATATAGATACACATATGTATGTAGATATAAATATATATCACGAGCCATGTAGCCCTAACATCCTCAAGCCCTACTAAGGGAGACATCGGGACGGCTTCCATCAGCCCGTCTTCTGCAAGGCTTGGATTGGGGTTCATGTGAGAGCAAGACTCACCTTGAGGGGTCCTAATGATTCGAACCGAGTTTTGGGGTATGTAGTATAAGAATAAGGACTATTCGGCGGTATTGCTGACGTTTATATTGAGTTGGATGAGCGTGCTGGCATCAGTCTGCACAGCGCAAATAAACCCTAGTACTTAGCAGTGAAATTCCTTGGCTTCCCTGCATGATTATTGCTAGTTTTTGCGCACCTACCAATTTAGTATCACCCTTCGACTTGGAGAAAGAACAGAAGCCCGTCAGAAACAACCCTGGCCACAGAAGACTGCACGAGGCCTTGGTCCCTGAGCCTCCTACGCGGAAAACCGTGAGTCACTCCCGAAACCCTCAGCCCTGAACCCGTAAATCCTGATCTCTGAATCCAGAACCCTTATTCCCAAGATTCTCAACCTTGAGCCCTACCTCTGCCTGCCTCCGTGACACGAGCGCATGGAGGACCCCCGCACCGCATCATCCTGAAGGGAAGGGCGCAGCGATGCCAGGACACACTCCGGGATACAATAGGGGCCTTAGCAATTAGAATAGGGTTTTGGGGTGCCCAACATAGTATATCTGTTCTGTGCGGACTCCAGTGCCTTCAACTAGGCGCGTCCAAAAATCGTGCGAGACGCGAATTCTGGTGAAACCTGGGTTGGCTCGAGAGCACCGTGGCGGGTCTACGCTGCCAATACCGAACAGTGGCCTGCCTTGGACCTTCTCGGGAACCACCTGCAATGTGGTGTTCAATCCAAGCAATCGTCGACTCCTTCGGAGTGAACGATGGGCAGAGCAGGGTAAGCGGTATGTCTTCGCCCAGTGCATCCTCGGCAGAGAAGCGCTCCGCTGCAGTAGGCATCGGCGGACCATAAGCCAGGGGAGCCTTGGTGGGAACCCGGCCCTGGTAAAGTTTCCAAGCCCCGTGACGCATGCCACGATCACGCTGCTTAAGCGGCAATTCCAGCCGGCGTATGTCATCGATGGTAAGCGGCGGGTGCAAGTCCACACACCGCCTGAGGCATTTCGGGCTAGCCTTCAGATGTTGTTGAACCTGTCGGAGGCACCCGTAATGCCGATGACATGCAGTGCACCATTCAGTTATGGCGAAGTGTCTGGCAGGACTAAGGAGCCCATGGGCTCGCGCCATGTGCAAACACATGTGCTTCCGGAGCAAGAACTGGGCGCCGCAGGTGGCACAGCGGTAGGGCCTGGTCTCGCCCTCTGCTGAAGGGACCCCAACATCATGATCCATGTGTTCAGCCGGCAACGCGGGAGTCGGGGCACGGTACTGCTGCAGAAGCTCTGCACAAATTTCGAGCTCAGTCTGCTGGATACTGATGGCCTTGTCCACTTGATTGATCCACCACTTCCGTGCCTCCCGGACTGCAGTGAGCAGCTGTGGCACAACAGAGTCCATGCCCGAAGCTGCCGCAAGGACAGCCGGCATATGAGGCAAGTAAGAGCTGACAAGTTGAAAGTCAGAATCCAGCTGCCCCAGCCAGGCTGTCTTGGGATGAAGAAGCCAATGGTCAACAAGGAGGGTGAGCAACAACTCCGGCCCTTCGTGTAAGAGCTTGGCCAGGTATGCGGCTCGGGCTCTAGCAATGGCCAACGGGGGAGTCGGCTTCCTGGCTTGGTGCAGCACCTCATACGGGTGCAGCTGGGCCTCGGCACTGGTCCGGCGGCAGAGGTTGCGCAGAAGAGCAATGTAATGTCGCTCCCACAGCTTGAGGTGGGCCGCGCAGCGGAGGATAAGGACCGCACTCGTGTGAAGATACTTGGACATCACCAGAGACCCGCGAAAACCTGTAATACAGGTCCGGGACGGGAGTCAAGGGCGACGTAAAAACGCCCCCCAAATGCCGATATGCCGAGACAACCGGAACACTATGCCAAGTAGCGTCACGAAAGTCCTGAAACGGCAAGACAGCTTCGCCCTCTGGCCCACGCCGGAAGCTAGCTTCAACAGACTTGCGAGCGGCTTCAGACATAACAATCGCCGTCTTTTCAGGTCCGAATTTCATGCGCATGCCAAGACTGTTAGCCAAAGCTATGAGCACACCTAGTCCGGCTTGCGTTCGCTGCAACATGTCAGAAGGGCTGTTACCGGATTGCAAGACAGTAAAGTCGTCTGCCCAAGCCGGGTTGCCGATCTCAGAGGTGTCGGCAGCACCTGCCCAACTAGGTCGAACAGTGGGTGCCGGTACATGCACCTTCAAACCCTGGGAGTCGAGCGCTAGCTCCAAGCGGCGGAACAGTGCTGACAGGCAGAAGGAAAACAAAATGTCTGCCGCGGGGTCTCCCGGTCGAGACGCGCGATGGGTGCGGACCAGCTCCGGGTTGCCGGTAAGGCGAAACCAAGTCCCGGTAAATAGATCTTGCACCATCGCGGCAGTGTGTGCCGTAACTCCCTGGCGCGGGAGCTCTGCGACTGAATGAAGATGATCTTTGAGCTCTGTCAAGGCGTATCCCGGTACCTGAAGCGTGTGTAGCATTCGAAGGAAGGCGGCATCCGTGTCTGGATTGTCCACCAAGGTCTGGCGTATGACAGAGTAAAAAGCTGCCTGTAAATCGACAAAGGTGACACTCCACGGTGCGCCCAGGGCATCAGAGAGTGCCGCAAAAGTCTTAACGGCAAGGATGGGAGCTTCTATACCTAGGCCCGGTCGGACCCCTCCCTGCAGCGGGGGTTGCACGGCCAACAGGGTGGGCTTAAGTTCATCCCTGATACAGCGATGCATGACTTTGGCGGCCACGCTAGTGACCATGATAGATCTGAAGGCCTCACAGGTCATAGCGGCGCCGGCACGCTTAGCCAGGATGAAAAGTTCTCCTCCCCGCCACATGGACGGCTCCTGTACTCTAAGAGCCGTTTTTGCAACCACCGGAAAGAGCTGTCTTGTGGTGGTAGGCACATGCAACCTCAAAGTCTCACCGGTGAGCCTGTCTGGCCCCGCTGCTTTGTCCATGCGGAGGCCAAGCACCACCTGCTCGATGTGATTGAGGGTAGGCACGGAATGAAGCTCGAAGGGAACAGGCCTGGCGGTGGCTTTGTCCTGACGCAGTCCCGCTGCATAGTCCTGAGGGGAGACTGTAATTCCCGACTCCTGCTGTGAGAAGTGCTCCCTCCATGCGGCTGCACGTTCCTCAGGGGTTGTGGCTGTCTGCCCATCAGGGCCCACCAGCATGGGCAAGGGCTGAAAGCGAGTGCGTCGAGCAGCACATGCAGCCGGGAAAGCCTTGCGGATGGCACGGTAAAGCTCCTTGGGGGAGCGAAAGTCATGAGAGGCCGCCTGCTCGGCCAGAGAATCAAGATAACGGCGACGATCGGTGGCCACAGCAACTCGAAGGCGCCGGCCCAGCCAATGCAGCGCAGAGACGGCAGTAGCAATACTGGAGTCCATGGCCCTCAACCAGCGTTCTGCGGCATCGCGGGCCGCTGGCAAAAAGACACTCCCCACAGTATGGTGTATGAAAGCTGCAATCGCAATGAGCTTCAAACGTCGCTCGGCCTCGACTTTTTCGGCACGCAAATACTGCCGAAAGGCCTGCCGCGTCCGTACAAGTTGCATGGTCGCTGGTGTCAGGAAAGGCTGTTGTGGCGACTCCTCCGTCGGTGTCTGCAACTGCTCTACAGCAGAATGCCAATGCTCCACAAGCTGGGCATAATGCTGGTCCACCGGAACCTGCCAAGAGCAGCTGGGGAGGCTCCGTAGGCGTTCTACAGTGTCCGGCTGGTGCCGCAGAAGAGTTGACGGGCGGACCGCAGCAGCGCGGCCGACAAAGTAAGAACAGTCACTGGTGGTCCGACAGAAATGACACGAAAGTAGCACTGGCCGATGATCATCTTTATTCTGAAGTGACTCAATATCGAGTAAGACTTGAGACTCCATGTGCAGATGAGACCAATGTAGCGGCACAGCAATGTAGTCCAGCCTAGACCATGGACCGTTCGGCATGCGCCAGGTCCCTGATGGCCCGGAGTGGCATTGCTCAAAAGTGGAGGGCAACATGCCCTCGACCTGAACCTAGAAATCATGCAACAGTTGTCCTGCTGTTGTCTCGTCCTCGAAAGCATGTCCCCCCACATGGGGCGTGACCACTGAACCCACGCGGGCATTGGTGTCGGCCAAAAGAAGGAAGTCAGATCCCTCCGGTCGTCTTGCTAATTCTGTAGCGCGGTCGCGCCAGAACTCGCGGACCAAATTGGCCGGGGTCTTGGAAAGCGAGGGTGCATGCAGTACAACGACCATCAGGCTGAGTCTGGGGGCAATCAGGGTAGCGCAAAGATGTCGCGGACTGTGAGAGATCACGGTTGCATGTTTGGGCAAAAAACACAGGGACGTACCCGATTGTGTCGCATAGGGACGATGCCGGGAAACCCACAAAGCACAGCCTCCGGTACCCGCTGAATCGGCAGGAGCCTGGAGGATGATGTAGTCAGCATACGGTTGAGTGCATGCCTCTGGCAAGCGAGTCTCCTGGAGGCCAACGAGCAAGGGCCGAAAGCGGGCGAGCGAGTCCTTCAAGATAGCTTTGCGGCCGAGCATGCGCAGGCCGACAGGCAGCTGCTGCAGCTGCTTCGGTGTTGGATCCCTTAGTGTCAAGACATTGTACGAGATGGCACTGATGTTATAGGAAACCTCGCCTTGGGAAAGCCTGCGTGTTCGCTGTCCTTGGTCTGGCGGAGTGATATCCGTCCTTGGCAGCTGTTGCATGCGCATGGCCTCTATGTCATAGGCGAAAAATGCAGGCAGGTCAGGATGACTGTGCAACGTGGCCCATGCCCAGGCTCGATACGGATGCCGTGACAGCGCCACCGGCCAAAGTGGCAGGCATTTCTGCCAATGGTCGGGCGATTGTCTACCAGCTTGCTTTGCCAGCTGATCAACAAACTCATTCGCTGGATGTCCGCAATGGCTGTGGACATGGCGATGCTCCACATGGCTGCGGGCTTCAAGGTACTGGCGAAGGTAAACGGCGAGGTGGGCCAACGCTGCGTAGTTGCCTGCCGGCAAGCTGGCCCACCCAAAAACCCCATGACCAGCGCTCTGGGCATCGTAGAAGAAACAAAAGACAGTGGCATAGCCAACACCGAATTCCGCAGCCCATGACAAAGCCCAAATCATGGCCAAATACTCGGCGGTCAATGCTGTAGCTTCGATTTCGCCCACGTTATACGGTGTGTCCGTGGGAGTCGCTTGTGAGGCTGCATATCCCAACAACAGAGTGCGAGTGCCACAAACCGCCCAAGCGGAGAACGCCCAAGACGCCGGCCGGGGTGCGTCCAGGTTTGCCGTTGCTGAGCCGTCTGTGTAGATGTGCACAGCATCGATGTGAGGCTGGCCTGCATGAAACCATGTCTCGAAATTGACAAACATGGTGCGGAATTCCAACGGCACATGGGCGTCATTGAGAAGGGCGGTTAAGTCCGCATCAAGCCAGTCGCACGTATAGTGTAAATCTGCAGGAGAAAACGTATGCGGCAGAATGGCTTCAAGTTCGAGGGCGGACTCCTGATGAGGGGTGAGAGGAATGGCTTGCGCCAGCTTAATCTGCTGAGGTGCAACTAAACCTGCACAAGAGCTATCAGCATGGTGTTGAAAGAGGACCTCCAACAAGATTGTTGCCTCCATCATCGCCTGATTGTCCGGTGAGCGGACCGCGTCCTCTAGAAGAGTGGGGCCATCGGCGAGGAAGAGGATATCCGAGGCGAGTGCCGGCTCGCCCGCTAGCAGCAGACCAGAGCGGCAAGGCGTCGGCACTAGCCGCCAAGGGGCGGGGGTTCGCGACAAGGCGGAGGCAAGTTGGGCCCCGCATTCCGGCCGGGCTGAGTCAGCAACCTCGTCAGACGGAATGGAAACTGGCCAAACAGGCGTAGCAGCAGCGTGCTGGTAGACGCTGACCAGGCAAAGGAACTGGTGTACAGGACCATGAGTCGCCGCGACACAAACAGTCCCAATCAAAAGCTGGCCTGGACCAGGCGTACCTTGAGAGGGAGGTACTGGAGCAAAAGCCGACATGGCAAACAGCCACAGGCATGCAAGAAACAGGAGGACAGGGGTGAGATAACCGGTGTCACGGGGAAGGGCATGGAGGGGTAACCGGTCAAACCACTTGACTACTCGACTGTCGCTAAAAACCTGAGGCTTCCGATATCGAAATGTATGGCGTGCCAGCACGCCAGAAGGTCCCGAAAAGAGGGGACCCCCTGCAGCTCGTTGGCGTGAGTGGTCCGGCAACATGTCCGTTGCGTCTGTACCACCCGTACCTGCATCAGCACTGGACGAGGGAGGGGGAGGAGCAGGCGGATCCTCTGGCGCGCTGTCCCCAGATTCTGTTTCCAAATCAGAGGACGTCGTCGTAGGAGACGTAGTTCCATCCGAGGGCGGATTGTCCGCAGCCTGCGCCTCGATGTGAGTATAAGGTACCGAATTTCGACAACCTGACCATCATGGACAACCAAGGGGTCTCGAAGTGGGCTGGGCCTTGAGCCCTGGGTAACATAGCCAAGCACGTAACCAACTGGGCACCTGTTTTGGTACCTGGCATGTAAGGCGGTGGGATCGAGTATCGAGTCCGTGACTGACAACCAGCTAAAACCCAGAAGTAGGGGCCTTTGGTCAAGAAGGACTATGGGCAACCTTGGGGACCTATAGGTGGTGCCGGGGGCTGTCTGCACTGCAACCAAAACAGCCCTGGTAAAAGCTCCATTGCGCATGTGGTCGGCGATCGTGGGAACTGCTGGCCGCAGTAAAAGCCGCGCCGGCAAACATTGCAGTGATGTAGCAAGGTCCTGCCGGACAAGGTGCCGCCGGCCCCGGCGCACTGTGAACAGGAAATGCCGGGTGTCTGCAAGAACCCAAACCTGATCCCGAAAGACCCCAGGATAGACAGGCGGCGAGGCCCAGCATGTAGCATCTTGGAGCAGACGGTCAAAGGGAAGGGTGAAGAAAAACCCATGATCTGCAGGTAGCACCAAGAACAGATCCGCCGGGCAAACCGAGATCCAAACATCCGCTGGCACGGGCCAAGGGACATCACGATGGTACACCAGCACTGCTGCATCATCGGGCAAGTCCGCAAAGCGCAGGATGTCCTGGAGTCGGATTCGTGGAGGCACATCGATAGCAAAGACTCTGTTGTCAAGCCGGCAGTCAATGAGAACGATGACCCCACTATGGTCCCAAACAGGCATGGCAATAAGCTGACCATAGGTCTCAGAGGACTGCTGATCAACAGGAAGCAAGCGGGGGAACCTCTGCTTAGGGTCGGGAGACCTGGCCGCCGCGACCATAGCCAGGATAGCATGTCTATCCTGCCCGTGGGAGGCCCGAACCTGAACGACTTCGGGCAGGTACTCTGGCGCAAAAATCAGGAAAGTCATCGCGACATATAGGGCTGCATTGGTCTCCGCGGTCGTAGATGCTAAGCGATCTGTCACATCCGCGTCACTGCCGGCATGAAGGCGACCTCCCCCAGTGGGGCTAGCCGCGGTCAACTGTCGGGAGGAAGTGGGGTGACCAGTGGCCGCGAAATGAGGCGGTGCCGCTCCATCCTGTGTGCCGAAAGAGCCCGGCACGGCGCGTGGGCACAGGGCAGAGCCCCGGGCAGAATGATGTCCAAGTGGCCAGTTGCCGAAGATACTGTTTGGCCAAAGAGAGTCAGGCCGTTCGGCCAGCAGTATGGGGGCCTGCAGGTAGCGCTGAGGTGGCAACTTACTGATGTTAACAGCAAGTCCTTGCCCGCAATGCAAGGGAAGAGATAGGTCAGGAGGTGTCTCTGCCTCCTCGCAAAGGACAGCAGCTCTTACTACCTCGTTTGCCCATCTCACAAAGGGGACGCAAAGAAGATCCCCGGCTGAAATTGCATGCCGTGCATGTTGTCTTCTGGGCGGTGTGCGACTGCGCGCCGGACTCTCGGTGCCCGATGCGGTGTCCCCACCTCCAGCTGCGTCCGTCATATCATCATCTGAGCGAGGGGACCCTCCACCGTCCTCGTCACCACTGGAGTCTGAGTCACTGTCATCGGTGTCATGTGGAAGTCCAGCGGTTGAGGGACGGTGAGGCACATATCTGGCTATGACAACCTGGCCCGGGTCAATAAGCATGTTGTCCCCATGAAGGCGCACGCCCTCAAAAGATACCTGGTAGCCGGCCGGCTGGAACACAGAAAAATCCTCTGCCAGAGAGGAGTAGGAACATTGTCCATCGATGGCATGCTCCAAGTGCAGCCCCATGAGTAATGGCCGAGCATCCACCACAAACGCGGTAAGAAGTGGCACAACGGGTCCCGGCGGTACTGGCAGTAGACTAATGTCTGTCGTGACTGCGACTGTGGCCAAACAAGGGTACCCATGCAACTGAACATCCGTTAGTAGTGGGCGAGTGACCTGTACCGTTAGCTCCTCTACGTTGAGCTGGAAGGCTGTAGCAATGACCTGTCGGTACTCGGCTGGTCGGATATGTGACCATGAAAGGAGCCTCTGACCTTCCTGCAAGACACAGCAGAAGCGTTTACCCTCTGGAGGGGCAGGCAAAGCAGGTCGTAGAGCCCACCCGTAGGAGGACATGAGCATAACAGACAGCTGGAAACCAAGGCGTGCCGGCTCCCAAATCGGCACTACAAAGATGGTACCTGCGGGTCGGGCTGGCAACCATTCATCTGCAGCCAGCGGCTGTGGATGCCCATATGCATAGACGTTGACTCGCTCTGGGTCCTGGATGCTGGCAAGGGCACAAAGTCGGGCTTTATTAACATGCCAGGCAATGACGACAGGAAAGATCCTGCCATCGATGTGGGTGAGGTCTAGAACAACAACCGGCTCTTGATCACACCACTCCGGCATGGCAAGCAGGATGCCATAATGGCTCATGGGCTGTGGATCGACCTCCTGCAGTTGCGGATACAGTAGAGTCCTAGCCTCATCTCTGGCCTCGGTCACTGCCATGAGCAGGGCAGGCACATCAGAAGGCGCGCGGAGAGCGACAGACACAACTTCTGGCGTGTTGTCTACAGCAAAGACAAGAACCGTCACCGGTATGACATCTGGCTGCCTGTCACCTTGCGCCTCTTGTGCATCAAACTCGGCCTGAAGGTTGCGTGCCGGATGTGGCACCGCCTGCGGTGTTGCCCCGGGACCTGGCAAGGCAGTTGGGAGCAGGAGGGGTGCCTGGCCTACTGGCTGTCTGAAAACCCTCTGCGAGGCCGCTGAACTCGGAGCATCAGAGAGCTTGCTATCGGGTTGTGCTTCAAGGTTGCGGTGCCGGTCAAATTGATGTTTCCAACAAGAACAATGTAAGCATCCGCCAAAGGGCCATGGCATCCGTGCTACACCTAGGCCTAGAAGTCCCCCAAAAAACCAGATGAAGACATCCCAAGTGAGGTGACATGTGTTTGAAGGTGACTCATCTGGTTGGCGGAGCACATCCCGGAAGCTTCTTGAGCATGGCTGGGAACCGTGCCACCAGACAAGAGGTGGCATGTGCGGCCTACCAACCTGTGCCAAAGTACAAGGGAGCTGGAGACTCCCGTTCATCAGCGGCTGATGGCAAAATCGCCCTAGCCTCGTCCTCGTGACCTGCAGGGGCTTGACAAGCAAGCGAACAAGGCTGAGCAGAGAGTACAAGCAGAGCGGCATGGCATAAGCCACGAAGTGCTCCAATAGCACTGTGCCGTAACCGTAGAGTAAGTCCGCGGCAGCTGTCCCAGAGCCACCGATACAGCTTTTTGGCGCCCGCGGAAAAACTCGGCGATCATGACGTCTCAAAGAAGGGCTAAACCCTAGAGGAAAGGATGGGAGCATCATTGGCCAAAACGGGTTCTCCCGAAGTGAAAAACACAGGCCAGGAAAGGGGCACTGTCGTGCCAAAGGACCGGCAATACCACGGCAACTGTCCCAGAGCCACCGATACAGTTTTTTGGCGCCCGCGGTAAAACCTGAAGTCCTAGGGTCCTAGGAGGGGGACTAAACCCAAAGGAAGAAGCAAGAGAGGACCACTCTAGGCAGAGGGTGAGGCTCTCATTGTCATCGAAACATCGTTGTGGCACGTAAGAACAGAGAGCGACAAATGAGAAGAACAAGGGCCATGGGCCGCAATGAAACAGCAGCGCAATGCTCGGCGGGGGAGGGAAGACCAGCGCATTAAATCCATGCGTTGGGCTCTCTCGCGAGGAAGAAAAGCTGGACGGGAACCGACAAATCAGCCAATCCCAGGAAGAGATGCCGGCCCCACCAGCTGCGACGAAGGAAGGACAGGATGATTGGGATGAGACAACCACTTGCTGTACATCCTGCTCTGTCAAAGGACGAAGGCGACTGTACAAAACACCCGGCTCAGACCAGAGAGAGTCTCCGACCACACCAAAGAGCAGACATTGCCCGCCGCCACTCTCGTGTGCGTCCACCAAGCCCCTGCTTGGTGAAGGCACAGTATCAGGCGCCGGGCTGTAAAGCTCTTTGTGCGGTCGAAGACCCTGCACCGCCGCTACGACAGATCGTCCAGATCGGCAGACGCCGCGTCCTGGTTCATCTCCTCGTTGTCGTCGTCCTGGATGGAAAAGGTCGGCGGCTTGTCTCCTGGCGCGTCCGTCAGCTGACTTTCCGCCTTCCTCCTGGCTTGTAGCTCTTGCTCTCTGGCAGCCTCCAGCTTGGCTGCCAATCCGACGCTGCCGACAGCGCCCTTGGGTGTCGTTGAAGCTTTTGTAGCCTCCTTGATGCCTTGTCTGGGTGGGGCATCGGAAGTCATCTGACGCTGTTGGTTCGGTGGCCGTTGCCCTGGATGGAGCGGAGAGGTCCGCGCATCCCATCTTTCTTTGACATCTGCAGTCGGCATAGGCGGTGCAGGCGACCCTGGATAAGGCCCCGCGGTAGCCTCTTCTGGCACTGCACCTGGCGTAGCGGCAGTGTACGAGGTCTTGATGTCCTGAGAAGGCCGCACCGTCGGTGGCACATGGTGCTGCTGTCCCGGCAGAGGCCGCGTTGCCGGAATGGACAGAGGGTCCGGCAGATGACCTGCCGCTACAAGGAGCTGCTGAAGTACATCCGGCCGAATGCGCAGCCCCGGCTGCCCTGGCTGTCGAACAAGGCCTGGCGCTGCCTGCGCTAGTGTTCGTGTCGCAGCCAATGCTGCCTGGTAATAGCCATGGCCCTCGGCACCTGAGTCGGCGTCCGCCTCGGCAAACAGTTGATCCCAGCTGTCGTCGACCGGCATGTCGTCGAGCGGCTGTTCGAATGTCTCGCGCTGGCTGGCGATCATCATGACTTTGTCTGCTGCGGCTTTGCCTTGGGCTGCGGTGGTGGCCATGTCGTCCACTATCCTCTGCACGTCGCTTTCGTACTCCTTCTTTTGTCTCAAAAACTCTGCTTTCTTGTCGGCTGCATACTGAGTCCACTGTCTTTCCTTGAGGTCCTTGGACTCCTGAAGCTTGCGCATCTTGATATCGGCCTTTCTGGAGGCCGTCAAGGCCTTCTGTATCGCTTGCATAAGCGAGACTGGCTGCTCGCTGGCCGGCGCGATGGCCGACTCCGATGGCTGTGCTTTGCCATCTCCTTTCAACTGGACCTGGTCGTAGCGCCCTCCAGTAGATGTCGTATCCGCCTTGGACCGCGCATAGGAGCCATAGGCACCCCGCCATGGCTGCCATTTTCCACCCTTGCCATGTCCTTCCTGGCGAGGTCGCGGTTGGTACTGCTGTTGCTGCTGTGTGTACCACCATCCCTGTTCTCCCTTGGCGTCCTTCTTACCACCCATAGGTAGAGAATAGACCGGACGGCTGTGATGTCGTTCGAGAGAAAGCACGTCTCGCAACCAGGGCCGCTGTTGTGCCGTACGGAGTCGGTGGATCCTCCGACGAACGAGCTGTCGCCTTTTCCGGGCCTTTCTATGCCACGTCGGGCTCCGAGGATGGCGGGTCACTGTCGTGGCTTCGCCACTGGGGTCCTAGCTATACCTGTCGGCTCGATCCAGAACCCTCCAACATAGTATAGGTAATTATTTAGGCCCCTACAGTACAGCGTTTCGGGTTGCCGGCTCGGGTTTGGGGAAGTTCAGGGGGTTTCAGGCCTGGGGAGCAGCATGCCCGGGCAAAAGGCTTGGGGCTTGACATGTAGGACTAATTAGGCCATAGCTTACCGGGGTGAGGATTTTGTGAGGTTTTGGAGGCTCTAGACTCTAATGCCCGGGGTTTGCATGTCTACTGCAGGTTTCATCGAGCTGGCTTTCGGTCTCAGGGATCCGAAGCTCCGGGAGATTCTGTTCATCTTCACGCTGGATCTGTAAGCCCTAAACCCTCAGCCCTAAGCCCCCAGCTCCCTCTTCTCCGCAAAGGGCCACAGAAAGGTGTTAAGATCCGAA
This sequence comes from Symbiodinium sp. clade A Y106, assembly GCA_003297005.1. Classification (NCBI taxonomy): domain Eukaryota; class Dinophyceae; order Suessiales; family Symbiodiniaceae; genus Symbiodinium; species Symbiodinium sp. clade A. The sequence goes on along the minus strand of BGNK01000362.1, from coordinate 170,549 downwards.
TCCTCCAGGTGTTGGTAGAAGGCATACATAAACAAAGTATAGTTTTCCCCGCTGAAGCCTTAGAACCCATCTGGGGCACTTGTATCAAGCTGTAATCCATGAACCCACTGCATCCGTATGACGAATTAAACGTCCGTTGTAGAGCAACCCTAATATGTGTACCCTATACCCTGAACCTTAAACCCTAAACCCTAGTATCTAAACCCTAATACTAAACCCTCAACCCTAGCCCCGGAGCAGGAGTCAACTTGCAGCAGCTGACTGGGGAGGATCGGTGCAAGGTGCCGAAAGCCATCTGGCAGGCGAGGGCGATTCACAAAGGGGTTTGAATAAGTAGAGAAGGGTTTGGCGCAGAACATGTGAATTCAGGAGATACGTGTCTCTAATGTAAAAATAAACCCAGAGCGCTGAATCCAAGCCCAAATCACAAGCCTCTCTGAACCGACATCCCCCGACAGCGACCCCACACTTCCCGAGAGCAGCGAGCAAAAAAACCTTAAAGCCAGAAGCCCTAAGCCAGCGCCGACGTCGTGGGACTCTAGACTCCCTCATGGCTCAAAGCTCCTGGCTCCGGGTTCAGGGTGTAGGGTTGTTTTGGTTCAGTTGAGTTAGTCTGGAGTTTGGGGTTGTGGGAATCAAAAAAATTCTTCGGCAGTGCGGTGAAGCCAGTGCGTGCGTGTGTGCGTGCTCCAACACCACGCGATAAACCTCCATGAAATCTCGCAAAGCTGCGTGAAACTCGGTACAAGCTTCTGTTCTCTTCAGTCCCCCGGAGACTTTTTCAGTATGAAATCCAAGGAAGACCTCAGGATGTTCAAGTCTCCAAGCAGTGAAGTTTGAGGCGAATCCGCAGCTCGCCAGGCCTGCAAGAACTCTTCTACAAAACATTGAGCCCATTTACCAAAAAAACAACCAGCCCAATGAAACCTAGGCCCTCAAGCCGAGGGAGAGAGCCTGGAAGGATTCCGTCGATCGATCCATCAAGCGGTTGATGTTGGATTTCGACCTGACCGACGAGCCGCACGGGCCTGAGTAGGTAGAGCGTTACGGTTCAGGGCTCAGGGTTTCGGGGTTTATGGCTCGGGATGTAGGGTTGAATGCTTCAAGGAGCGGGGTTGAGTAGGCAACGGTCGAATTATTTGTGGCGCTCGAAGTAGGATCACCTCAAGAATTGCAGTTGCCAAAAAATATGGCCCGTTTATTCGTGCCCAGCTACCTTCCGGGGTAGGAGCACTAGAGAGTACAGCCGGCATCTAGTTTATTGTTCAAGGATGAGCCGTAAGGGCCATATTAAGGTTCCGGTGCTTCTCTCCATGGTTCAATCTTCAACGGTGAGTCAGGTATTCTTTGTGGGGGTTCAAGGTTTAGCTTTAGCTAAAGCCCTCAAGCCCTCAAGCTCTAGAAACCCAACCCTGGAACACTTAAGCCTCAAACACTAAAGCCCTGGCCCTAAACCAAAAAGCGTGAATCCCTTGCAGCCACGGTTGAAACGGGTGTTTCAGAAATCACGGAACCAAGATACAGAGGCGGAGTAGTAGGATCCTCAATACAAGGAGACCCTAAAAAGCGAGCTGAAGTTGAATATCCCGCCAGAGCTAGCATCATGTCCAGTGTCTTGCGGGTTGCATTTTTTCTGAGGGTTTCCGGTTCCGGGTTTCCGTGAGGGTTGTGGGGCTCGGCTGAGGCTTTCATGATTTCGGCATCGATTTCTGAAGCCCAAAGCACTATCCCCTACACCCTAAGCTCTACCCCCCAAGCCTTGAACCCTAGACCCTAACCCTAAATCCCAAACCTGAACTGTCAACACTGTGCTTCGAAGGTCCTGCCGCCTGAACCATCTAGATCGAATGCACGACTGGCCTGGACCCCGGACTTTCAAGAGCAAGGGTTCAAGGTCACGGCCAAGCTACAAGCATCAGCAGGTGAGCTAACATGCTTAGCTCGAATGGCCCATAGAAACAATACCATTGAGCAATAGCAACAAACTTCAACGCTGTTCTCGTCCTTTCCGTCGTCTTCGTCATCGTCGCTGTGCTTGTTAGCACGGGCGTCGGCGTCATCCGCGTCATCGGCGTCAACATCACCCTCACCATCGCCGGCGCATTTTGCGTGACTTTCACAAGCACTGCTGCCATCACCAGCAAGGACTGCATCGCATCGTCTACCCGCTCCCATTACCATCCTCATCTTCATGCTCATCCTACTGATCAGTCTCATCCTTTTCCATCATTCTCACTTTCATCTTCGTCCGCCGTCATCAGCAAGCTCGTCCTTCATGCCTCACTTCTTATCAGCATCCCCATCCTCCCTCATCCCGCTCATCCTCATACTCCTCTTCATCCTCATCCCCCCATCCTTCTCATCCACTTACTTCTGGCCGTCCTCATCCTCATTCAATCCTCATCGTGCTATTCCAACTCCTTCCCACGCATCACTCTGGTCATCGCCTTCGTCATCGTCATGTCACCAACCCCTGGATGCAGTACGACCACCGTGGCGCTATTGTCCCCACTGTCCGCTTTAGTTAAACGCAGCACCAGACGACAGGTAGCAGTTATTGCCATGTTTCCTTTGCAAGCTCCTACATGTGGCAATCAAGCCCTAAACCAACCCGCTAGCCGTTAACCCTGAATACAAGTTACCAACGAAACAAGGACATAGTACCGGGCCTGATCAATTCGTAATGATTTTGTTGCTTTTATCGTCCCCCATATAACTAGAGTATCACGTAACCTAAAACCTTACTCCAATAAGGCCTCCATGTTACCTCGAGGTCATAGGGCCACAGACCTCGGGTCTCATGTACGGCTTAAAGCCTAAGATTTCCTGGACACTGCTTCCGAGTTATCTCTGCTGATTTGCTACTACAAGCCCAAGTCTGGGCTTAATGGTTTAGGGTCTCAGACAAAGCTTCGTAGCCCTGCGTCAAGCAGCCAGATAATCGAAGCCTGGAGCGCGAGAGCCTCTATCCTTCTAGCTCTGGACAAAAACTCTAAGCCACCCCAAAACCCAAAATCCTCAACCCGCAAACCCTAGTTCCTAAATCCCGATATCCTAAACCCTAAATCCTATCCCGAGTACCCGAAACCCTAGTTCCCAAACAAACCCCAAACGGTCAGCAAGACCAAGGTTCGTCCGTCACGGACCGAAGCGCAAGGCGCCCCAACGGGCCTGCCGCCTGAGAAAGTCTTATGATTAGAGTGTGAGTAGGGTGTTTTAGGGTTCGACACGGTTTTCAAGAGTTTAATATCCGGGGCCTTAATGGTTAGCCTAAGGTTCCAGTGTATGCCTGGGCTAGGCCCACAAGCCTGGCCCTTACACTCTACAGCCTAAGATCCGGTTATGTGGGACTTCGGTTTTGCTATGTGAGAGGCCAGGAGTTTGGAGTTCGGGGACTTAGTGGAGGGTTTCTGTACTTCCGGATCCTTGGAACCTCAAAGAGATGAGGAGTGTCATCGGGCTCAGCTTTCCTTTCCGAAATGCATGCCCTCTCGCACTCGCACAAGTTGTTTCATAAATTGAACCAGCTTTTTATTCTGTCTCGAGCCTCAAGGTGGATGTTGGTCCCAACTATTTGATTGCAGAGAGACGGGGTCGCGAGCCGCCACCGGCGTGGCCCCAAGCTCTGGGCCACATGCCTTCGCTCGTAGGGTGTAATTTCGCCATCGTGGCACGATCGTCGCCATCACCATCACCATCACCATCACCATCACCACCACCACCACCACCACCACCACCAGCACCAGCACCATCGCCATCGCCATCATCATCATCATCATCATCATCATCATCATCATCATCATCATCACCATCGTCATCGTCACCATCACCATCACCATCACCATCACCATCACCATCACCATCACCACCACCACCATCACCATCACCACCATCATCATCATCATCATCATCATCATCGTCACCATCGTCATCGTCATCATCACCATCGCCATCACCATCACCATCATCATCATCATCATCATCATCGTCATCGCCATCACTGTCATCGCCGTCACCATCGCCAGAATCATCGACAGTACCCCAATTATCATCATTGTCGTCATCGTCGTCGAATGTCGTCGACATCAATGCCACCATCAACAACATCTCACTATCGCCATCACTATCACCATCTCATCACCACCATCACGATTGTCAACATCATCACCGTGATAACCCGTAAAGCATCAGCATCGTCATTATCATGACCAAGGCTGTCATCATCGCCATCACCATCTCTATGAGCGTTAGAGTCATGATGGGCTGTCATTGCATTCAAATTCGGGCTTAGAAAGACAAAATGTAGAGCTCTCATGGAATCCCTTTAGAACCTTCATAGAAGCCTTGCAAAAACCTTACAAATCTGTGTGAGCAGTCCTTGGCTTCCCACTGGTTGATCCTCGTCGAGTTGTTGGACAAAGCCCCCGAACCATATTGACAAATGCGCGCAGCAAGCTCTCAATTCTTCTTGATGCTTCCAGTCTGATGTTCAGACAAAACGAATTCTAGTGTAGGAGCTTCAAGATGTGACAATCCATCCCAAACCTTCCGCCCATACCCCAAATCCCAATCTCTAAATACAAAACCCCCTAAATACTAAACCTTCGACCTTCCCTACCCACCCCAAGCCCCATAGGACCAACCCATCCTATCCAGGCTGGAAGCACCATGCTCGTCTCAGGACGTGGCGCCGATCTTCCATTTCATTAGGGCCGCTGGCTAGACGATTCTTTTTGAGAACGATGCGTTTAGTAGGTGTCCTGTGCTTAAGCGGGGTTGAGGGCTGCATACACGGGTGGACAGCCTGTTTTTGTTTTTGCTGCTGCTGCACCTGGGTTTCAAGTTTTGTGTCAAGGATTGTCGGTTCGAGGTCTTCGAAAACGGGGCCTGGGAAAGCGCACGAGTTGTGGCAGGGTTATTGGGCCTAAGCCCCAAACCCAAAGCCCCAAAGAGGTTCCGGCCTCGATTTCCACCGGAGCGCTTTTCTTTAGGACCTCCAGGAGGGAGTTACCCCTTACAGAGCCCAAAAGCAGCTGTGCGCGGAGGTGAAACCCGGTCTCAAGACTTCAGGTAGAGTGACGGCGGTTCAAAGCCACAATGCCTTCAGTCAATTTTGACGAGGAGTCTGTGGCGGCTACCTCGCAGGGATCGATAGCCGAAACCGAACACACGGGTGCCAGCTTTGCTAGCAGCCTGGAGCACACCGGCGACACACGCAGCAGCGGATTGAAGAAGGCACATTCCTACCTCTCGCAGTGTACAACTCACTTGAGCCACGAGGGCTCCAGCGCAGCTTCAGTTTCGGATCTCAACGTCATCAAGTCCGACGTTGAAAACGCTCTTGAGGTGGAGCCCTGTGAGGAAGTGAGCATCTGGACCTGGCGCAGCATCGGCATCGTCTTCAACGGCTTCCTTCTGGCTTTCCTGAGTGCAACATGCACGGGGGTGACCTATGGCTTCTTCCTAGGCTACATGGGCTTGGACTCCTACGTGATGTCATCCATCACAGCACTTATGAAGCTCCCAGATGTCTTCCTTCTCCCCTATGGCGTGATCTCGGACTGCTTCCCCATCCGCGGGCAAAAGCGGAAGCCGTGGCTTCTGATCTCCTGGGCCATCTCGGCCTTCGCCCTCCTTGCCATGAGCCTGAAGCCCCAGCCTGCTCCCTTCTACTGCCAGTACGAGACCGGCGACTACAACTGGGACGTGCCTCCTTGCAACCCTGGGATCCATAAGGAGAAGAACTGGTATATCTTCCCCATGTTCATCCTCACAGCAGGTCTCCAGATGGGGAGTGTCAATGGCCAGGCCCTCCTCTTGGAATCTAAGTCGTCCATGGAGCAACCTTTGTGACCTTTTCTCGCAGTCTGTACTTCGTGCATCCCTGAAGCCCGTAGAGCCTTCAAGGCCCTCAAAGCCCCGAAGCCTAGCATCTAGTCAACAACACTTCCGTAAAACCCTGAACTCTAAACCCTGAAGCCCAAGTAAGGAGTACTCCCAGCGTGAGCCGGTGGAGCGCCGCGGAAAGATCAAGGCCGAGATGGCCAAACCCTTAACCACCCGAAAAAACTTTAAACAAAACCAACAATCCATGTTTATACATAATCCAAAAACTTTAAACCCAAAAATCAAAAAGCCATAACCCTAAGTCCAAAAGTCTTAAAGCCCCAAACCCAAGGCGGAAATGACCATGGTCTGCACGGCCGGTGCGTTGGCCTCCTCTTTGGTCATTGGCATCTTCATGAACCCAGGTAGAACTAGTACAGTTTCGACAGAAGTATATGGCATAGTTTTCGGACCCGTCTCGAAGTAGCTTGAATGCAGTTTCCAGAGGAGTGTAGGTGGAGTGTAGAGAAGGAAACAGCTGCAGGTACTGTTTTCGGGGGTGTGCAAGAATAACCTACACCCTAACTCCGAAGCCTAAACCCTCAACCCTCGACCCTCAACCCTAAACCCTCAACCCTAAACCCTAAAGCCTAAACCCTGAACCGAAAACCCTGAAACCGTCCAGCCAAGGAACGGCAAGGCCTACTTGGGTACCTTCGACTGGGGCTTGTCCTTCAGCGGCTTGATGACGGTTTCTGGGTTCTTATTCAGGACAAAAGTTTAAGTTAGCTAAATCCGAAACCCTAAATCCGAAACTAAACCCTAAACCCTAGTTTCTGGTTCTTCTTGAGGGGCTTGATCTATTTTACAAGGAAGCCACAATGCTATAGTTTAAGTTACCTTAATAAGGAGGCCCGAAGATTAACTTTTGTTTTTTATACAGTGATAAGGAAGCCCCACTATTTTCTACGGATCCTTATCATGGTGAGCCTCTTAACAAGAACCCAGGTTTGCTTGGTGCTGGTCCTCTGCATCATCCCCGTGACCGTCCTGTGCGTCTATGAGCCACAGAAGTCTGGCCAGCGCACTTCGTGCCGCGCCCACGTCAAGGGCTCGTGGGATCTTATTCAGACCAAGGCGCTCTCTTCGCTTCTCTTCTTCGCTTTCTTCGTCCAGCTCCTGGGCCCGTGTTAGCTTAAGTTGCCATAAAGGGGATATGTTGCACAGGCTATGCTTTGCTGACTATCGCACCTTGAACCAAAGTTCCTTATCAACAGCCGAGGTTCCTGGTCTCCCTGACGACGACTGCCGGACCTATGGTCAGGAGCCAGTGGGCGCACGTGAAAGTTCTGCAGCAGCAGATGTTCGGGATGGCTGGAATGGGCGTCATGATGGCGGCCACCTGGGTCTACAAGACGTCCTTTCTTCAGCTGAGCTGGAGGAAAGCCATCCTCATTGCCATCGTTTCAGTGAATGTGCTCGATGCCATCCCGCAATTTCTCGCGACTTTTGGTGTGGTGCGGAACCAGTACTTCTACCTTGGGGAGGACGTCGTCAGCTCCATTCCGAATGCCATGTTGCAGCTGGTCTCGAACCTGATGATCATCGAGCTCGCCGAGCCGGGTCGGGAGGGCCTTTGCTACGGTCTCATTGGCACATTCCAACAATCGGCCTTGCCTTTTGCCACGGTGATCAGCAACCAGGTCTATGGGCTCTTCAACCCGAAGCTCTCAAGCTTGGAGAACTACATCTTGGACACTCCCCAGTTTCGATCCACCGTGGCGTGGTCCTACGTGCTGACCTACAGCACCTCTTTCCTTGCCTTGGCGTTGCTTCCGATGATCCCATGGCAAAAGGCGGAGGCCCAGAGGCGGAAGAAGGAGTGGAGCTCCAACTCCGTCATGGCGGCTTTTCTTCTTCTGATCCCGGCCACGTGCCTGATCTACGGAGTCTTCGTCTTGCTGCTGACGAGCCAGCCAGAGACTGCTTGCCTCCGATGGCTGGGTGGGCAGGGCTGCGAGATGCAGGGCTGAGTGGGGAACCAAATTACCTGAGTTCCACGAGGGTTTTCCTATGCTTTCCACAGTCCTCCGGAGGCTCCCTTGATGTTCTGATACCTGGGAGCCTAGGGGAGGCGCGAATTCCAATTCCTTCGGTCCATTACCAGGACCTGACTGGGGCAATGCATGAGATCTAGCTGGAAATCCTGGCACTTGTAGCTCTTTGACAAGAGAGTCGTTTCATCGCGGATGCTGTGGATTCTCAGCTAGCAGTTTTTCCGGCGTTGCAGCGTGACGTGTTGTAACCGCCGAAAAAAGTGCCCTACTTCGGCTAACCGGCCCGATGTCTGAGGTTGCGTTCACAAGGTAGCTTCCTCTGCGTGACTTGCACCCTGAAGGCTGCAAAGCCCAGGGTGGTGCATGGTGCAAAGCCTGGGAGCTTGTACGGACGACTGAGACTGTGACGGTTCCTATTGTGAAGATGAGCATACAGTTAAGGATAGTTCATACCATCAGAAAGATCATCGTACGAATGATTGAAAACAAGCTCTTGGGCTGAGCACACCAAATCCGACGTGGTTTGTAGACGTACCAGCCTCTTCGCCCACTCGCAATTGAGGTTTCGGAAAGGACGGCTTTACCATTTCTCGCCGAGCCAGTTTTCGAGGATGCACTACTCCATCTTGCAGTTCCGGGACAGCAGCCGATATTATACATAACGAATCCACTGTCGCTATAGCCAGTTGCTCCTCAAAAGCCGAGCTTTTGCCAGCCTTTGAACCCGTGGCCATGCATCGGCTGGCTTGCGGAAACATGCGATCGAACGTGTGCTGCTCTTGCCCGGTGTTGAAGCCTTCTATCCCAAGGAATTCACCACCCTTTAAACTCCTATCAGCATTGTATGTGTGACTGACATTGTTCTAGCATATTATCTTCACGGCTTTAGCTGTATTCCCAATATCACAAGTAGATCCTCAACTTCCTAAACGCTCAATCCTAAACCCTAAACCTTAAACCCTAAACATTTGTGGCTGCTCCTACTGGCTTCAGGGATTCCCGGCATCAAGGTTTTCAGGGCTTCAGTTAGAAACCCTAAGCCCTCAAGCCCTACATGTTCCCTAAACTAAACCTCAACGAGCACAAGAGTAAAAACCTGATAAGGTCGGCCAGGTGGCCTCTTAATGGAACCCGAATATGTGGTTGCCTGATATCAGCCAATGTGCCTCGCAGGAGTTTTGAGTCCGACCAGCGAGCTCATGTCGAACTTGTGCCAGCCCCGAAGGGACTTTAGGGGGTAGCGTTTCGGGTTTGTAGGGTTTGGTTTGGGGTTTTGGGTTTGCAGGAGAATTCATCCGGAGGGATGAGATATCTGACTGGACCCTCATTCCTAAAAACATGGCGTGGAACCTTAGCTACCACGCCCAAGTCTGCTTAAACCCGTTGCTTTAAGGCTTTCGTAAACCCAGGTCCTTAGAGCCGAAACCTTACCCAAGTCGCAGTGGTAGTAGTCGCGCCATGTTGAGAGCTTGAATTACCAGAGCTTACGGCCAGGGGTGCTGGGCTCAGATTTGCTTTCAGAGTTTACAGTTTCTTTTCTGCTTTAGGAAGCTTGGGATCAGTGTATGGGGTGTTTCGGACATTTGCAAGGCCACTGGGTGGCTGTCGTGCGTGCAGGGGTACAGCACTGAATTGAATTGGCGCCATGCTCCAGACCCTGCACATGCCAAAGGCTTTGTACCATACCACAACTTCCATATTCGCGGCAGTCTATAAAAACACCGCCAAAAGCCTGGACCGTCTAGACTCAGGGATCTCGGGCTCACGACTCGAAGCTGCAAACCCCGAAACAGAAATCACTGAGCGACGCTGCGAGCAGGTATTCCCCGCGGTTTGCACGCCCTGCGACGCGTGGCTAATATTGCAGAAGACTCGGTGGTCAGTGATGCCAGCTGCTTTAAGACCTGCGGCACGTGGACTGCTTGCCGGGCAACAGGCTGACTAAGCCTATCAATGCCAAGCCCATACACCATAATTTCTCACCAAACCCTAGAATACCCCAACACCCTTGAGCCTGAAGTCCCCTAAAATTTACACCGGAAACTACCCGCAACTAGCCGAAACCCCTGGACCCCAAAACAGCTTCAACTGTGAAGTCCTGAGCCGTCTTGGGCGGCCAGGAGACTCTTGGAATAGGGCCACGGCTCTCCTGAAAGGAGGGCCCCGTCCCCGCTTCTCCGTGGGGCTGTCTTCGTCATCGTCACCTGCAGTGAGTGGTTTAGGGTATAGGGTTTAGGGTATAGGGTTTAGGCTTTAGGATTTAGGGTGTATTTGGACTCCAAGCTCCAAAGACAGCTCCGAGGCAGTTACAGAGGCGCAGATGCCCAGCCTGCAAACCAGGCTTGTATTTCGGGACAGTTTTTTGAAAAGATCCGCTAAACTCCGATCCACAAGTCCAGCGACGAAATCGAGGTAGTGGCTCATATGTAGAAATTCCATTCTGGCATCATTGCAACTTGTAGCCTCAAAGTCTCAGAAGTCGATGAGCTTCGAAACTCCAGACTGTGATGCCCAAGACCCCTAAACCCTCTAAGCCCTTAAACCATATATATATATATAGATATTTATCTGGATATATATATATATATATGCATACATACATACATACATATATATATATAGGGGTAATGTTTTATCCTCCCCTGCATTGTGCGATTTCGCACAGAAAATCCACATTCAGCATTTCATCATTTCACCATTCATTTCCTCCATATGGTCAAGCCAGTTCGCCATTTCACAATTCCTTTCCCCCATATGGTCAGACCTAATGGGTGGAATGGTGAAATGGTTTCGGGGTTAGGGCCAACCCAATTGGTGGAAATGGTGAAATGGTTTCGGCGATAGGGCCAACCCAATTGGTGAAACGGTGAAATGGTTTCGGCGTTAGGGCCAAACTAATTGATGAAATGGTTCCGGGGTTAGGGCCAAACTTCCCTGGCTAGGTCAGCCGCCTGCACTCGGCATGCTCCGTGGTTCCCTAATCCCGAAGGTGCTATATATGATATTAATGGGTACTGCTTGTTATATGATTAATTGCATATATCTACTGTTTGTTCTTTTATACACATCGTACATCGATACCTAAACTACGCTTTGTCTTTTTGAACATACCCGATCCCCCAAAACAACATGAGTGCCTCGTCTGCATTTCAGCCCCCCTTCAGTAAACAAACAAGGAGCACAGTCGCAACTTATCGTCTGCTGGATGTAGATCAGCAAGCCATGTGTTTATAAACCAGTCCTTTGCTCAGTGCATGTGCAATCAAGAGTCTGAGTGTTGGTCCTGTTGATGAACGGCGCCCCGGGTGAAGCCGCTACAGCTACCGAGACGCAGTGTAGATAGCCAAAGTGCTAACCGCATGCTGCGAAAAGCAGCCGTAGTTGGAACCTTCGAGGTTGCTAACGGAGAGTGTGTAGTTAGATTGTCCAATGTCATGCACCCGCATGCGTTTGCTTCAACTTGTCCGACAGCGACAGATGGTGTTTCGGTTCCAGCTCCGAAGCCGGAGACGCTAATCCATGACATCCAGAATGGCACCATCGTTGTTCACGAAAGCAAGAGAAGCATCACCAAGAAACAGTTGGCAGTGCATATCAATTACCTACAGACAGGTGCAAACGTAGCTCGCGGAACAAGCGGTGTGTGTGTGTGTGGAACAGAGGGCTCCAAGAGCCCACACCCGCTTCCACGTCTCCCGCGCCCACACCCAGCATCGACAAGCCCGTTGCTTCATCGTCATCGTCTTCATCTTCGGGATCTGAGGAGCAGAGTGAGTCAGAGGCCGCCGAATCGGACACAGACGCTTCTACTTCTTCGGATCATGCCCGGAAGCCGTCTGAGAACGCCAAGGACATTGCCAAGGATGACGACCAGAAGCCGTCTCAGAACAATCAGGCCGGTCACTTGGACGACGTGTGCCAGGTGGAGTAGAGGTGGACGAATGGGACGGTGACTGGTTGGATACGTGGCGATCGCCCGCCTGGTTGTTCGACAAAAAACCGGAGAGTCCGATGCTAACAAGGAGATCATAGCCAATCTTCTTCGGCGGGATGTTCACAAGGCCAAAACGGCCTGGGATGCCGCGTGATTTTCCGTATCGTCTTTCACTATAGATGCCGGCCGGGGTCTGGTTGCCATGCAAACAGTGGGAGGGCTTGCACACGGAGCACCACGTTTCAATGACAAGACTCCGGTGATGCATCGACCTTATCATAAAGTTTGCCAACAGCATTTGGCTTCACAAGACCGACCGTTGCCTTGCAAACAGAGGTAGGGCTGACATAAGGAGACCCATGTTTTAATGAAGCCACTTCATGGATGCATCGGCGTCATGATAAACTTTGAAAACAACATGAAACCCCCTGGCGGTTTATAAACTTAGCTGTGTTTTCGCACTCTGCGAAGCAATGGCTTCTCCGGCGTACATTCGTGCCCTAGGAAGAAATCAAGATCTATGACGTCGTACAGTTTGAGGTTCCCCTTTTTGCTGCAGCAGGACGACACCTTCGGTTGTGTTGATGATGTTCCCGTGAAGCGTCTCGCCTCGCAGACAGCGGTTTCTAAATGTCATGAAAGACGTTCCCTTGGATGATGTGGACTTTGGATCGCTCGAGGAGCACATGTTGCAGAACCAGTGTGACAACTTGCCTTGGCCCTGTGCTCCCAAAGTGCCATTACACAAGTCCTACAAGATGCAGATTGCCGCCATGAAATCCAGTATGACGCACTGTGTGGTACTGAAGCAGTGTATCTTCCCGGAGAAAACATCCTTGCGGAATGTGAACGAGATCGCTCATGGAACTGTGCATGTGTTGGACTACACTCCAAACTATCGCGTGGGACCCCTTGCTGTGCAGTGTATGTTGAAGAAGATGTCCCACTGGTTCGCGCACTACACTCAGCTGATTCCCAAAGCCCGAGCAGGACCAGAACGATCTATGTGTGGGCTTCGATTGCATCAGAGCTCAGGGACCAAAGACCAATGTCAATATCCAACAGACTGAGTGGGGGAAATAGAGACGCATTGCTCTGACAGTCCCTTGAACGGTTGGTCCGCTTGTCAGGAAAAAGAATGTCGCCGTAGCCTCAGCGCAGGCAATGTGTATGCGAAGCCGGACCAGAAGTACCCGCTGACCCTCCGCGACAGAGCTGGCTGGTTCTTGGACGAGGTGCTCATCCACATCTCGGGCGACCTGCGTTCCAAACAATTGTGTTCATGGGCCTGGCAGAAAAGGGGAAGACACCAGTTGCCCAGGCCATTGCCACGTGTTTTCCAGAGTATCTCATCTTGAAGGACGACGTGGAGTCCGAGTATTCTGCTGGTTTCCGCATATGCTCTTCCTTGGACCAACTTCGTGGCGAATCTGGACTTAAGTACAGACCAGGTATCCTGGACGACGCTAATTCTGCTTCCATCCCGGTGACGAAGCTAAAAAGTTCCTCACCTCAAGCCTCGTCGAGGCTCATACCGTCGAGAGGTGGACTGCAGCCCGCTTTGTCAAAGGGAATCTTCGTATACTCTGCGACAACAAGGTCGATGAGGACGCAGAGAAAGGCACGCCCGAGGATGCAATAATGACTGTGAACTTCAAGACGTTTCTGGAGATGACGGCGCCTGCTTTTCCGGAAAAAGCTAGTTACTTTGCAAGACAAAATGGCTTGTTACAAGCGGGAGCACTGGATCGTGATTGTGCCTGGAGTGGCGGCCTGCAGGGACTTCGAAAGACGACGTTCGTCGCATTCCCTACTCAGGCGGCGTGACAGACGGAAGGCCACGACGTCTCGGGTCGTTTGTGCGACGGCGTCACAGAGCCTCCTGAGAACTGGGTCACAAAGCGACAATGGAGCCTGGATCTGATGGCTATGTTGTGTGAGTCAAGAAAGAAGCCTCCCCGAACTAAGGTCATATGCAGTTCGTTCGGCAGTTCCGATCGTCGGGAGATCCAGCGGGACATTAAAGCCACCTTACCATTTTCTGGATACGTTTCTTCTGGCTTTGTCCCGAAGGCCGACGCGAACAACTTCTCTGACGTTGTCCCGGACAGTGACAAAAGAGTCCTCAAGCCCAAAGCCGGAGGGAGTCAGTGCCGCAGAAGCTACTCATTCACAGCCAAAGCTTGTCCAGGTGAAGCAGAACTTCAAGATGTGCATCGCTTTTTCCGGGACTTCTCTCCACCCCTGACAGTATTATCAACCTGGACTCGCCGTCGTCCATGCCTCACAAACGCTTCGCTCACAGAACACCCAGGAACTTGCCGATGAGATGGACCTGGCGGACGAGGATGCCTTTCCTTCTGTCGGTGACAAGCCGGATGAGTGATCATCGCTGACGTGTAGTTCTGCCACGGGGATATCTTCGTGTCAAGAAGTTTTGATGCTAGGGTACGATGTCTGATTTGCACAGAATTTCAGCTTTCTCGTGTGGCATCATCCATTCCAGATTTCTGGCACTGTGCTCAATTACATCCCGCTGCAAAACAAATGGGCGCTGCGTATGTAACTCTGCAAGCCTGCAAGTGACAGAGAAGGAATCCAACCACAGCTATACTCGCGTGTGGTTCTCTCAAGCACATCGCTTTAAAGATGACATGACGAAACTCATGGGAAGGTATCTGTTTAGCGATCGTTTACAGTCTAACTCATGCCAAAGCGTGCTCGGGAAGATGGCTTGCATTCCTCCGTGCTGGCGGAATGTACTTGGCCAGAGTGGCTGCAAGAGCCTAATGAGGACTGCTTCGCTACCGACACTGCGTTCCAACAGTATATCGTCGAGTTCTTGACGGCAACGGTCAATTGGTCTCTTTGCCTTTGCGCGCCGTCGGGATCTTCTTGAAGTACGGCGTTGCTCTTGGCGTGAAAAAGTGCCTCAAGTGTGGTAAGCCAGCAAAGTTCGAGGTGCGGACTTGCAGGGGCTGGACTACGTATGGCTGGCGGTGAACAGCTGGCTCCCGTTCTTGCACATGATCAACTTACTGCGGCTGGGAAGAAGTTTCTCGTCCATCACTGACGAGGTCCTTGCTGGGTACGGCAACATTGCACGACAGACGCTTGCCAAAAGGCGGGATGTCTATCAGAAAGCATTGGAGTGTTCTCTCACCAACTTGGACGCTCGCATGATCGGCGGCAAACACCAGGTCGTCGTTAGGGACGAGGCGATGGCGGGCGTCTGTGCCGAGTAGTTACTGCCTCTGTGTCATCCTTGGACAGGGGCTTATTTTTGCATCAATGCCTATACTTATTGTTGTCCATCTGTACCACTATCAGCCGCTGCTGTTCAGGGTTGTGGGGTTGTCGAGGCTTTGAGGAAGAGTTGAGGTTTTGGAGTTTATAACCTTTGTCTGGGCTTATAAACTTTGCCTGGGTTTATAAACTTTGTCCGGGTGCGCAAACTTGTCACAAGGGGGGATACTACGCAGCCCACTTGAAAATATATATATATATATATATAATATACACATACATACATACATACATACATGCATGCATGCATACATACACACACACACATATTTTTTCTATAGTCATAAAGAAATGTGATCTACATATATATATATATATATATACATATATATATGTATATATCCCCTTTAAACCTAAGGGGTTTGGGTTGCACAGCCCGTGGGTCTGCCTTGCCGTCTGGCGAAGTCAGACAGAAGTTTCCAGGATCCGCAGGGAGTGCGCAGGAAAGATCTCGTGGCTTCCGATTCCGCCGGTTTTCTATGATTTGCTTCGGGTTTCTACAAGGGTGTCTTCTGATTATAAGAGTTTTCAGCGGCTTTCCCTTCCGGGCTTCTTTTGCAGATTGATCTTCACACGGGCCTTCATTGCATCCGAGGATTTTTCTTGGGCTTCGATCCATTCTTCAATGGATCTGATCACCTGCCTAATTGACAACAACGGGGTGCTTGCGGTCTGTAGAAATCCAAGCCTCAAAACAGCCCTCTCGCAAAACTGTTTCGGATTGTGAAGCCCCAGTCGGAAAGCACCCGCCGATATTCGAGTGTTCGACTTCAAATTTTCCCAAGTGCAATGGCAAGAAGACGGTTGCTATTGGTACTCCGCTGCAAGACAGGCAGTTATGACAATCATGATGGTGATAGCAGTGGCAGTGAGGATTGTGGCAACCAGGGTAGACGCAGCACTACAGCGGCGACAATAAGCATCATAGTCATCACCATCGTCACAGGTATACCCACCATCAGCACAACCGCCGTCGTCATAATCGCAGTTGGCGTTGTCATCGTATCATCATCACCAACATCATCATCGTCATCATCAGAACAAAAGATTATCGTCGTCGTTTTTGTCCTTCTCCTCTTCGCCCCTTCCTTCTCTTCTCGTCCTCCTCCCTGTCCTCCTGTTCGGGTTCCTCGTCCTACTCCGCGTCTCGTCAGCATCACTAGCACTACCCTCCTCTTCCGCCTCCTCCTGGTCCTTGTGATCATGGCAACCATCACAGCCAGAAGCCAGAGAGAGAGATGAAATGACAAATTCTATGCCATGTGTCAAAGCTTCAGCGTCACACGCTGCATCTTGGGGAGCCCTGAGCCATCGACTCTACGACTCCAAGTCGTAGCCACCCAAAATCTCAGGCACCAAACTAAACCTGTAAAGCCCACAACCCTCAGCTGCCCGACCGACGCCGCCCTACCCGAAATCCGTGCTTTCAAAGCCCGAAGCCCTAAATCCCACGCCCAAAACCTCCAAAATCCAAGATCCGAGTCCCCGAGCTTCAGGCGTATAAACCCTAAACCTAAAGATCCGAATCCCGATGCAGCCCTTTGATGGCATCACCGATGGAGCGTCAAATTCTCAAAAGCCACGTGCGGCGGCGATCGACTGGAGGCTGCAGGCGGTGGCCACGACGGCCCTTTGCAGCTGGTCTTTTTCCATTGAGGGTTTAGGGTCTAGGGTTTCGGGTAAGGCTCACGGACT
This sequence comes from Symbiodinium sp. clade A Y106, assembly GCA_003297005.1. Taxonomy (NCBI): domain Eukaryota; class Dinophyceae; order Suessiales; family Symbiodiniaceae; genus Symbiodinium; species Symbiodinium sp. clade A. Next base: position 153,731 of record BGNK01000362.1, on the reverse strand, counting down.
TTTTGAGTGTTTGGGGGCTTGTGTTTCTTGGAGGGGTTTAGGTCGATTAGGGCTTCGGGTCTTGGCTTCAGGTTTACATGGCCTTTTTAATTTTGGGGGCGTAGACTCCCTGGTGCAGACTCTCGGCTTTGAGCCTTGGGTGTTCCAGGTGTGGAGTTTAAAGGGCGAAAGTTTTTGGACCTCGCAAAACATCAGGAGAAGATTTGCTTTCTGTGTCTACCAACTTTCCGGGTTCTGTTTATAGCCTTGTAGAAATGGGCACAAATTAGGGGGGCCGAACGTCTCTCACCCCCCAAGACTCCAGCTGCGTCCCTTCGCGCGCGAGTCAGTGGCCGAGTGTAGCAGCAAGGTCTCGCATTTCTCTTCCTCTGCTACTGGCACCTTCTGCTTGATTGAACAGTGGATGAGTTGGGATCGGGGCTTCGTGACCCAAGGTTTGGGGGGGGGGGGGGATTTTGGATAGGACTAAGATTCGGTGACATCAGCCCCTTGAGCCGAAAAGCTTTCCGCTAACGTGGCACTTGTAAACGTTACCCACTTTACGGGCTTCGATTAGGACAGCGAGCATGCTCACGGCACGTTCGGTCTGGTTGAGCAGCTTCTCGAGTTGAGGCCTCCTGCGAGGGCAAACACTCTCATTCCACTCCCACAGACATGCCCAAGTCCAAATCCCAACTCCATAGCCTAGGCACGCTCAAGCTTCCTCGCCCCTACTCTTCCCCTCATACCACTGCAACTCTGTCAATAGCAGGGAAGCCAGCAACGTCGCGCCACGACGACAACGGCAAGCTGCTACAGTAATACTTTAGGCAGCGAGACGAAGCATCCGAACAAGATAAACAAGCCAGATGTAATTCTGTGGAGATGCACATGCCAGTTGTGGCCAAATCGTAGAAGTAGACAGTAGTCATAGTCACGAGCCACAATCGTAGCGTCGAGGCGGAATCACCCGAGCAAGCAGCGAAGAGCAGCAGCCGTACCGAGAAGTGAATGATAAAGACATAGCAGCACCTTCAGAAAACATCCGCGGTGCCATCGCCGCCGACGATCGTGGCCACAACAGGTACTTGTGACAGGCAGCACTTCAGTAGTCAGTAGTATCGAACGATAGCATCATTATTCTTCATGGTAGTACTGCTTCTGTTGTTGCAACAACGAGTGAACAAGGACGACAACAACGACGAAATCGACGAACACTGCTTGTAAGAAGGAACAGTTCGCAGTTCAGAAGAAAGATACGGGTGAGCCCAGCGCAAGTCGCTTCGGAAAGGAGGTTGATCCGGCCCCACGTATCTCCTCTTCCGGAGCCTCCGGTGCAGGCACAAGACTGCATACCATATTGTCAATTTAGGTGGAAGTATCATTATACCCTAAGACGTTACAGAGCACAAGCTTGAATGATCTGTGTCTATACATCTGTAAATGCACATCTGTGTATGTATACATAGACCTGGTAAGTACATATCTGCCTGCCTGCCTGCCTGCGTGTATGCACATATGTATGTATGCATGATTATGCATGTATGTTAATAATGCCTGCGTGTATACATGCATGTATGTATGTACGTATGTATGTCTGTATGCATGTATGCATGTATGCATGTATGTAAGTAATCCCTGCGTGTATGTATGTATGTATGCATGCAGGCATGTATGTATGTATGTATGTGTGCATTGTACGTTTTATTATGTATTGTATGTAACGTGTGTATGTCTTGTTGTTTGTAATGTATGCAACATAAATTTCGTTTGTAATGTATGTACATAATGTATGTAATATATGTAATGTCTGTGATGTATGCACTTTGTTTATGCATGCATGTATTTACGTATGTATGTATTTATGTATGTATGTATGTTTGTAGGCCTGCCTGTTAGGTCAGGCATGTATGCATATGCATGTGTGTAGTGTAAAGTATGTATGCATGCACGCATTCATGCATGTATGTATGCATGTATGTATGTGTCTACGTATATGCATGAATGAATGAATGAAGGATTGCATGTTTTGCAATCATGCTTGCATGCATGTATGTAACGTATGTTTGCAGCGTAGGCATGTAATGTATGTAAATGTATGTTGCGTATGTAATGTATGTATGTATGTATGCATGTACGTACGTACGTACGTATGTATGTACGTATGTATGCATGGGTTTATGTATGCAATGTGCGCATGTAGTTTATGTATGCATGATGCAAGTCCAGGTTTCGACCCCATGGTATCCCCCCCCTCCCTTCCGTGGAATGGTGTCTCTAGTCTTGCGTGGGTTCCTGGTCTTGGCTTCTTTGTCTCCCCCACCCTGCCCTGTGCGGTGAACACCGGCCCTTCAAGCTTAAATCTAAGTGTTGTGTGTGTTCCAGCATGCCACCAAGCAGAAGCTGTAATCGTGGCCGACTCGTCGCATGTTGTGCAGGTTGTAATTACATTGGATTGGCTGCTGAGCAGCTAGCCAACTTAGCAGCTGTTTGTCAGTGTCTGTATTGCACATGTTACATGTGATTACACAGGTAGCGGTTTTCTGTGTTTTTCTTCCATTGCCGGTCGTGCCCTTGTCGCTCTTTGGCACACACGCGGATCATTGCATTGACACCCGTCGCCTCCTTCCGCCCTGTGGTTGGGGTGGTAATTTCTGTTCCGGTGCGAACCGTGTCTGCGACGCAACCTGCCCCGACAACAACAAACACCATCATGCGCAAATCATGGCTACGTGCCCGCTTACCGTCGCCATGTTTGAGATGCGAAATTCTCGCGAGAGTCAGAGGAGACGTAACACCAACAGGTACAATTCCTAGCGACTCTTGGCAGTTTTACGGTGACGATCCCATCCACCGAAAGCGAGGACTGTCACTAGACTAGGATCGTGGCCCCAAACGCGCTCGGTCCCTGTTGTCGCAGACAGCCCGGGGAGGGGGATACAATGGGTTTGGGGGGGGGGGGGGGGNTTTCGTCGGCCTCAAGATCGGCTTGGGGGTTTTAGGGCTCTGGGTTTGGGGGTTTGCGCTTCAGGGTTTGCGGTGTGTATGTATGTATGTTTGTATGTATGTATGTATGTACCTATGTATGTGTGCATGCATGCATGTATGTATGTATGTATATATATGTGTATGTATGTATGTGTGTTGCAATGCAATGTAATGGAATGGCAAGGAATGAAAAGGATGTATACATGTTTGTATATCTGTACGTAGGTATGTATATATGTATATGTTTATGAATGACCATGGTATACATGCGTGTAAGCACGATGTTGTTTGCAACTATATGTTTGCCCAGAACATTAGCTAATTTCAAGGTCTCCAGGTGGTTCAGGGCTTCAGCGGTTCTTTGTGATTACGCTCCAAGATTCGAAAAGTGCGCCTGATCTTGCGGGGACTGGCTTTGCATGACTCGGGCTCCAGCTGGACTTTGATCTCTCCGTGGAAACGGGTAAAACAATGCATCGTAGTGGTAACCGCGATGGATCTTGTGAACTGAGTGTTCGGATCTGGGTGGGGAAGTGTAGCCCTCGTCATCTATACCTATTTTAACAGTAGTATACACATATCTCCACGTATCTACCTTCAGTTCACATAGTATGTAGGACTGGATGTATTTAGTAATAAACATCCGGTTCTACTGGTCAAAAGAGCCCCAAGATTCCCCAAGCTCGGCAGTAAACCCGTAGTGCCAATCCGGAGTCCGAGATTCAAGCCCCGAGCGTACAGCCCAAATGGCAGAACCACAGAACGGAGCCCACAAACACCCCCACACCCTCCAGATGCTACAAGATCAATTCTCAAGGCTGATTTCGTGCTTTCTCTTTCCGGAACCCCAGACCTACCACCTTGCCGCCAGATGCCTGTCATACCAGCCTTCGTGCTGAATCTGGATCGGCGAGCCGATCGACTCCAAAACATCTCTCGTGCGTTGCACCAGCAGGCACTTTGGGTCACGGGCGCAGGGTGGGGGATTGGAGTTGGAGTGTGTGTAAGCTCCTAGGCACTAGACAGGCTTTCGGCTTCGGAGTTACGGCCCAGACTTTGGTGCACTGGTGCTCTAGCAGGGCAGCTTTGGCAGAAGAAGTGTGTGTTAGGAATTAGACTATTTGGTGCCGGATGGGAATCATGGATATCAACAAGAGTGCTGATAGCATTGTTCTCATTGCCCAGACTGCCATGCTCGACACAATCGAACGCCTTTGAGAGTCTTCGCCCAGCATCCACCTTACTGTGCAGTTGCAGCTCGAAGTCTTTGAGTGGGCATGTTCTAGCTAGTGGTGGGCGGTTTACAGCAAACTTCGTTGGGGCATCCGTTTGAATACTGATGACCGTTCCATGCATAATCATCACAAGTCGGCTGGAGCAGTTCGACATCTTTTCAACCCAACGCCTGATGGGTACGAGCTTAGGAGGAGAGGCACAGCCAGAGGCACAGCCAGAGGCACAGCCAGAGGCGCAGCCAGAAGCACAGAGTGAGCATGCAGCAGACTTGGCCGATGTGCCGGTTGTGGAAGCGAGGCCGCAAGGACGACACAGTCTGGTTAGGCTTCAGTATCAGCTTTGTGAGTTCAACAAGTGTAAGGCGTTGATTATTGGCAACAACGACTATAAGCACGCCCCACATGTGAAGCTTGACAACTGCATCACGGATGCGGTGAGCATTGCAGGGGCACTGAAGGTCGGGCAGTTCTCGGATGCCGAGCCGTTCGAAAACCTGGACAGAAACTGCATGTGGGAGGAGATTGAAAACTTGTCTGAATCCGACGCCGATTTTACATGGTTCCATTTCTCGGGACATGGTACCTTGTATGAGGGCGAGGTCCACCTTGTGCCGGTGGATTCCAAGAGGAATGCCGACAACATCAGGCTCAAGAGTGTGATCGAAAGTGTGAGGAAAATCCGCAGGGATGGACTGCATATTTTCACTCTCGACATGTGCCAGCTGCCTTCTAGTCAGCGGGGACCAATGAATATGGAAGCAATCGAGAAGATTCTTGACCTTGAAACAGGCGTTACCAGCCCTCGTGGTCGGCTTGACCGGAAACTCGGGTTTCCTGATGCATACCAGCATAATCACGAAGTCTGGGTATACACAGCAGGAGAATCTGGTTTCGCAGTGGCAGACAACGGATTCTTTTCAACTGCCATCGCAAACTTTGCACAAGGCTTCGACCTCGGGCCTGAGGAAATGACCAAACTCGTCACAGACGAGGTGATGCGCCGCAGTGAGCGCATGCAGAGGCCAGACTACCGCGTGGAGCATCCGCGGAAGTGCCGCTACACAAGAAGGAGTGAGGCGAGTCTGCGCTTTGGCGTGGCTGACAATGAGCCTGCGAGTCTCTCGGCGTGGGGAGATGAGGACTTTTACGCGCTTCGCCGTGCAGTCGAGGCCGAGGCGGCCCGCCGAAGTACAAAGCCCGGTGAGTACTTAGCAACGGGAATGGGATGGACTCCGAGCTGGTCTTTGCAATCAGGACTTGCGCAAGATTGGGCGAGGAATGGAAAGTGCTTCATCGTCCTGGATGGCTTGATCGGCTGTGGCAAGACAACTTTCCTTCGTAAGTTGCGAGAGAATTCATCGGGCTCATCGGAGGAGGTTCAGTTCTTTCACGAGCCGGTGTGCAAGGACGAGCCAGAAACATGGTGGCATGATCTGGTCAACTTCTACTATGTCATGAAGAAGGGCACGCAGAGGGAGAAAGTCGATGCAGCTTTCAAGTTCCAACGAAAGGTTTGGAAGCACCACTTCCGCATTGCAACAGAGCGTCGGACACACACCTTCACAGAGAGGGGGCTTGGCTCCACAGCCCTTGTATTCTGCAAAGTGGGTGCCGAGGATGGTCTTCTCACAGAGGGGCAGCGGGAATATTTCCTGAAGGCATACAACAGGTACATGTCAGATCCCTCGCTTTGTCCCCATCTCATCCTATACTTCAAGCTGTCGACTGACGTCGCACTCCAGCGAATCAATGCTCGTGCAGATGCTGAGGATCGTGAGTTTGAGAAAAACATACCGCTGCAGTATCTGCAGAGGCTCTACTGTGCATACGACGAGTTTCTTGGCAATCGCGAGAATGTCATCAAGGTCGACTCCGACCATCCTCCGGAGGACATGATGCTGGAAGTCGCGGCCAAGATTCGGGAGAAACTGCAAGGGCGAGTGAGCGCACAAGCTCTCGAGAGCATCTTGCACTGTTTCCGCCAGAGGGACTCTCCAGAGCCCAGCTAATGAGTTGAGCAGCTGTCGCTTGAACTAGCTTGCATGCTAGCTTGAGCGGCTATGGTCTGCAGAGGTTGGCTTCAAGCCTTATGTGGTACTTCCTGACAAGAGGATCTACAGCATGCAGGAAAGGTTGCACTGAAGTTCGTGGCAGAACTTTCTAAAGAACAGGGGCTACATTCACTCGGCGGCTGCAATCTGCACGATGCGTGTGCACGAAGCTGTTGTGATGATGCAGTTGACGGGGCCCGTCTTTATACAAAGCTTCTCCGCGTCCGCGTCTTGAGCCAAACTGCTTGGACGAAAATAACCGGATCGACATCCTAAGCGAAACATGTGACACTTTCGGAGTGCTGCGAAACGTCGTTGAAATTCAATCCTAGCGAGTTCCCCGACACCCTCAGCGTGCAGCCACCAGTTCGCGACAGGCTCCGTGGCTCTTTCCGAGGACCTGCCGCGTCTCCGCTCCAAACGGCCGGGCCTTTGGCGAGCACCTGAAGGATTGATCGAAGGCCCAGATCTTCCAAAAGCCCTTACTTAAGGGATATACACCTTTAAGCATATTTGGGTCTTACGATAACTTACGTTAGATATTCCTTAGCTAAAGGATTTTGGAAGATCTGGGGGGGGGGGGGGGGGGGGNTAGTTTATGTAGATTATTCTTTATGTGTTTTTTTTGTTTTGGTTAATTAATGTGGTTGGGAGTATTTGGGAGAGGGGGTGGGGGGGGGGGGGGGGGGGGGGGGGGGGGGTGACGAGTCTTTTTATATCCGAGAAGTCTTCATACAGGTGCTGGAAGGAGCTTTTGGGGTTGTCGTTTCAGGCCTCAGGGCGAGGATCCAGGAGCAGGGATCTAGTGGGGGTATGGCCTCTTTTTCGCCGCCAGGGGTTCTGAGGTTTGGTGTTCGAGTCTTGTTCGGTGGCCCTTATACTACGGATCCTGCTATTCAGGGCCAGGCAGGCGTTGTGGTTCCTGACTTTCTGAAGCTCCCAAGTAGGGTTTCGGTGTTTGTGTTGTATCCTCAAGGCATGAGGTTGAACCCCAGGCCGAATCCTAAAAGAGCCATTATACTTGGAGGCCCTTTTGACTTAGTAAGTAGGGTCAGTAAGGTGGGTTATGGGGGATTATAATAGGGCTTCTAAGGCATACTAAGTAGACTTACTAAGTCAAAAGGGCCTCCAAGTACAGACCTCCTCCATGTTTTGGGCTTCACGCCTTGAGTGAAGGAGTCTTTGGTTCCCGAGTGGCTCTGGCGACTCGCACTGGAGCGCGACCGGAAGCAGATGGCCACGCTGGGAGGTCCGCTCACTAAGGCCACCGAAGCGTGTAGTCTAGTCTAGGGGCTTATGATTCATGGTTAAGCATGTAGGATTTAGAGGTTCAGGATTACTGCTGTAAGGTTCAGGGAAGGAGTGCAGTCTGGTTCAGGTTTTACGGGTTTCAGGGTTCAGGGGCTCCACCATCAGCCCCCATTCCATACAGGGTCCCAGTGGAAGCTTTGCTTCGTGATGCTAACCATGCGTCTTGAGCAGTTTTGGGACTTGGACCTTGCTTGAATCCCGGCTTCTTTTTACGTCGCGAAGCCCCGTGTCAGAAATCGGAGAAAGCAGACTTCCGACCGCAAAGCGTAAACCATCCCAAACCCGAAGCCCTTGATCCCAAAGCTTGAGAACCCTGCGCCCGAACCCCAAGAGCTTCGAGGCTCCGCCTCGAACCCTAAAGGCTAAGCTAAACCGATGAAGCAAATCCTGAAACCCTAAGCCCTAGGTAAGGCCCCCACCTTTGGGCCAGAGACCAGACTTCGCCATCCCCAAGTAACACAGGGGCATCGCAACAGATAGGATTCCCTCCTGAAGTCTGCTTTTGGGCTGGGATGTTTTGGGAGGGTGTATTCATTCTAGCTAGCGTTACCGTCCCCCGGCCTTTGCTCAACTCTAGCCGAAGTGCTTGACAAAAGCAAATTCTGGGGACCTCCTTCTTCGGCTTAACTGCAAACTCAAAACCCACTGCCTGAAGCCCGAGACACCTAGCTGCCCTAGCTCTTTACCTCAAGTGACCCATGCGCAATGAGATCATGCATACTTGCCTTCCGAAGCTCTGCGATGCTACATTCTAAACCTGCATCCGGAACTTTGCAACCGAGATCCCAAACCTACATGCTTACTCCTTCCCCTATCATTACTCCCGCAACCCTGCTTCGCGAATATTGGCTCCAGGGAAGACTCAGTAACCGTATCCCCAGAAAGTCTGTCAAGAAGTATACCATAGTATACCCAAAGCCCTGCTAGCCTCACTAAGGCAACTACAGAACGCCTCATCCCTCATTTCCTTGATTTTCACGCAAATCAGAAACCGTAATCCCGGAGTCGCGTTCAGGGGGCCGTGGCCCTCATCGTGGGCCATGCCCGGATGTGGGAGCACTTAGTGCAGTCCAAGGCAGCCTCAGGGCTCAGGGCTCAATCTGACACGATGAACGGTTCTGATCACCGTTGCTTTATTCTTGTGGCTGTTATTGTGTATTACTTCTGAGATTATGTAGCATTATTGTTGTTGTCCTTTCCGCTTCTTCTTCTTACTGGTAGTGTTGTTATCGTTGTTAATGTCAATGTTAATGCCAATGTTAATGCTGAGGTTTTTTACGAACACAAACATTCAGATGTCAGTTTCACATTGAAAAAGATAGAGTTTTCATATGTACATGACTATGCTCACCATCGTTCTCATCATAGTGGTTGCCATTACGGTTTCCATTGTTGCTTATCACGATGATGGTGTGACGATGTGATGATTATGATGATCATGATGATGATGCTGATGATGATGACGATGGTGATGATGACGATGGTTTTCATTGTTCTTGTTATACATTCTGTGATAGGTTCTTTGTGAGTGAGAAGCGCTCGTGATAGTCATGGAAGCAGCAGTAATCGCTGGACTGTGCAGCTATCATTGCAAGCAAAACCCGTTTGTTCAAGGGTTTGGTGCCGTTGGCGTGCCAACGAAGCTTACAGATGCTGCACACAGCTACAAACGTGTTAACTACGTGGACTCAAAAGTGTTTGTGTTTGTGTGTGTGTGGACCTCTGTTGCTAAGAGTGAATCCACAGAACCCTCAAACCAAACAGCCTGAATTTTGGATTCGATTTTTCGGAGCAGGGGGCTGAGGGCCGTCACTGGTACTTCAGCCAACGAAGACTACCAGTGACATGGCGTGGAAACGTACCTGCGTATTAAAGGGGGTGGGTGCACCTGGGTCTTCGTGACAGCTGGTGGCCATCATGAGGAATTCCTGGGTCCGTCGTGGCAGCCGGAATCCTCACCCTTTACAAGTACAAAACATGTACTTAAACAGGCAACCCCTTGTGGTGCCAAGATTAGAAAAAAGGACAGGCTCTCTGTGGTGTCCAGATTAGACTGGTGAGCCTTGAGTCCTGATTGGTTCCGGAACCCCGAAAGCTTCATGCTTTCAAGATTACATCAAGTATGGCTTGATAAGCAACAGATGAGTGGCTGCGCGATGGATACCTAAGTGTGTATGTGTGTTGTGCCCAGCTGTTGGCCTGTCCAGAATGAATGACGACGTCCAGGGAACGCCAGCTTTAGAACCCTAGACCGTAAAGTCAACCCTCAAACCGACAAGCATTCACGCTTCAGACCAACACCGGAAGCCATTCAACGTGAAGGTGAACGTCCTTGTCTCAGGAGAACTGAGCCCTTAAACCCTGAACCTTCACACCGAATACCCTAGACCCCAACAAACACCTGCACCCTAAACCCTAGCTCCTGCAACCGTCGGTCCTTTTTTCGAGGCCCCCTGGGGGATCTTCATGGAGGATGACCTGATGCATCTCGGTGGACGAATTGTTTAGGGTTTAGTGGGGTGGAAGCTTTAGTAAGGGAAGTTCCGAAGGCTCCACGTCCGAAAGTACCTAAACAGCGGCAGTAACATCGTTGCCTTCAACAGGTCCACTGCAAGCAGGTTCACGGCTTATACCTGAAACCCGACCCAAAGAGATAAATCCTGAACCCAGACTCGAAAGCCCAAAACTCAAACTGCATATCCTGAATCAAATCTAAGCAGCCGAAGCCTGCACCTTCAAATTCTCTACCTTGAGAACATTCGTAGACTCTTGACGCGAAAAATCCATTTACCCAACGTCCCTGAATACGTAACCTTATAAAGCCCAACCTCCCTACATGAACGCTGTCAGATTAAATGCAATACATTGTGAAAAGGACCCTTAAAGAAAGCTGGACAAAACCCACGCTAACACTAGCCAAAGCCCTGCAAGCCCCAAGCCCCAAACCTGAAAATCTTAAAACCCAAAAACATAACCATAAGACTCGAACGCCCAATGAACCTCATGAAAAGTTAAGAAAGTTCTCATGACCCTAAACTCCCCATCTAACTGTATACTACAATACCGCCAAAACCCTTTTCTGGATTGTTACCGCCCGTTTTAGTCACCACATGATATTTTCGAAGACCTTAATCTGGTGATTAACAGCCCTTACGTTACCCTAACTTCAGGTTCTTCCACCCTGGGCTCGAGGCACTCTTTGGGCATCTGGGGAATTCCCAGCTTCCCGCGCCCGGGATACTGGGCGGCTGTTGGCGTTTCGTTTAGTTTTATTGTTTTTTTGGCCCTGGGGTTTGGGTGTGACCTGTGAGGGTTCTTTGCGTGGCCTAGAGATTAGGGATTTTGGAGCCGGTGCACCGTGTTGAAGAGCAGTGAAGATTGAGCATGCAAGGAAAGACTGGGACTACCTTCAAATCCAAGGGGGCGATTGTCCCCAGCAGAGCCGCCCGCCACTGCACATCCTGGCGGGGACCGGCTACAATACAGGCACCGTGCCCAAGCCAAACACTACTTACCCAACTGGCGGGGATAGTAGCAAGTAGTAACTAGTCATGGCAGTAGTAAAAACAAGAGTAGTTAATACTATAAGAGGAGCAATATTATTCTGAGTATACCCAAACCAACATGCAAGGGTTAGTTTCCGGATCCAAGGCCCAGGATTTCCGCTAAACAAACGGCCTTCGATGATGACCGTACTTTGCCGAACTCAGCAAGTCTATGGCCTTGAAGGCCTCAGCTTGGGGACCCTCGGGCACTCCCATAGCGATGCCCTGTAGACTGGCTTCAATCCAGAACTCACAACCTCTTACCCCTTATTCCTGTTCCCTGGCAGAAGTTTTTCTGAACTGAGGTTCCCGTCAGCCTACCTAAGTGACGTTGCTGGCCGTGAGTGTGACAATAGTCTGGAACGTGCCCTCGTGTTTTCTGAGGCATGTACATCCTCACCATCGAAGCAGCCAAGCGTGCTATTCAGGCCCCAAGAGTTTAAATGACCTGCGTGTCCTGCATTGCGGTTCAGAGCTAGGCCAGGCTTGTCTCGCAGTTTCAAGCCGACAAGGCCCATTTTCCGATGGTGAATGAGCAGTTGGACAATCCAGAGAACTTTCTGCGCAGCCAATGTCGCGGGCACAGGGTCTGTCGCTCATCGAATTTATGGTGTTGCTGTTGTTAGGCGCTGAAGCCTACAAGTACATGGCCCGAGACTCCTAACTCCATAAACCTCGTGAGCCCCAAGCCGGAAGTGGTCCTCTTGTGGATCCCCGCTCCGCGTTTCTTTACGGACAGCTTTAACTCCCGACTCCCCATAATCAAAACCCCAATTCCGGAGCCCCTGGCTTGCTACCAATGACCACCCACGTAGGCTGAACCAGTAAACCCTGAACCAGAAGCCGGAAGGGGTACGACCTTGACTCCTAGACACGAAAGCCCAAGTTCGATATTGTTACATCCGAAAAAGAAGTAACCATAACAAGAAATACTGCGGTAGCAAGATTCGTCGTCGCCGTCCCTCCGGACCCAACGTGTCCTGCAAGGCCGTAGCCTGGTAGTGTCACAGGCGAGGCAGTCATGACTGCTGCTACTTCTCCTTCCCCGACTCCCACTTTGTATTCCCACCCCGACCCAACTCCTAACTAGTAGTACTACAAAAACTCACATCATGAAAGGTTTAAGATCCCGAATCCGAGGCCCCGCTGCAGCCCAACAGCACGGATCTTTGGTCGACAGCGATGTGCAGATCCCACCGAAGGAAGGGTACGACGGGTCATGTTGGGAAACGACTTTGAAGATTTTCGGGGTGTCGCCAATTGCAGTGACCATGTCGACGCGAGGGCGGCGCTTTTGCAGCCGGGTCTGACGGTGAGGGTGATGTGACGACAGTACCGCCTCCTCCACAAAGGGCGGAGCTCGAGGATGTTGATCATGGAACTTGTTCTAGATTCTGAACCTGGAAATCCGAGCTCAAAGGGATTTGGGATGTCGGGTTTGGGGTTCAGGGTTCAATGTTGGGTTTTCAGGGTTGGGGCAGCTACCCTGAAGCTTTGAATTTCCTGAGATGCGCCCAGGGCGGAAACACTCCTACGAAGGCTGTCGAGGGTTTCGCGGTTTAGGGCAGGCTTGTAAGGTTCAGGGCTGAAGGTCGGTACCAAACTGCTGAAAGGCCCCTTTAACATCCCCTGAAGTCCTCCTTGAAACCTTTATAGGAACCTTCAAATGACATCTTCTTGAGAGGCGGCGATCTTGAACGAGGAGCCGGTGATTCCGGACTGCCCAATGCTGACGAAGAGTGAGATGTTGCTACCAGACCTCTTGGATCCTGAAGCTGGCGGTTTAGGCTTTAGGGCTTAGGGATGCTTACGGGTCTTAGGGGTTTGGGCTTCAGGTTTCAAAGTTCAGGGTTCAGGGTTCTTGGGGGTTTGCGGGTTTAGGATGTAGGGCTCAGGGTTTAGATTCCACTCAGCCTGAACTCCGAACTCTCGATCATCCCGTGCCAGCGCCTGAGCAGAAAGGACGCGTCAGGGGCTGTAGGGCTCAAGGCGCAGAGTTTTGGGCTCAGGGCCCCACAAAGCCCAGGCTTCAGCGTAAGCTGTTCTTCGTCTTGCTTGTCTTATTCTGGTGCGTCTACTTGCTCCTGTCGTCCTGCTGAAGCCTCGAACTTTCAATCCTCAGCCGCAAACGATCTGCATCTTAAGCCGCCAGCAGTGAGCCCCGCACACCAAGCCACAAACCAAACCCCAACCCCCTAAGGTTTCGAAACCAGCACCCTACAACCCTGGAACCCTCGACTAAAGTGCTAAAAACCCTCATAGCCCAAGCCCTCACAAACCACTTAACGGAACCCTCAAAGGGAAAGGGACCCTGCTCTAACTATGAAGGACCCGCAAACTAAAGCTTCACAAACACTCTAAACAACCCTCTGCAACGGGACAAGACCTGTGAAAACCCAATAAAGGCCCTGACAAAATCCTACAGACAGCCTATTACAGGGGCCTCAATAATTGCCGATACTATTTGGGGGTTCCTTATTACACTATAATGGGCCCCAAAACCCTGTTCTTCAATGCATTCCGCCGATCGAGCCTGGCCCTGGACATGGGGGAAATGGCCGGGTCGCCCACACAGCGCCCCCGGCACGCAGGTGCCCACGGGCTTTGGAGCTTGTCTGCGGCAGGGCTCAGGTTAGAGGCCTTCTAGGGTAAGTAAGGGCTTGTGGGGTCTAGGGGTTTAGCTAGGGTTTGGGCGTTTTAGGCTTAGGTTGTAGGCTTTCTGAGTTTCGGGTCGGGGGTTTGAGGCCTCAGGGTGGGCCGTTTGAGGCTATTAGGGTTGGGCCTGTCTGCTTAGCATTAATGAGGCTCAGTTGCCTCGCAAGCTTCCTGAACCCTAAACCTACCCGCCCCCGAGACCCTACTGGCAAAGATCAAAACCTAAATCTTTTGCTTTTTCGAGCCCCCGCGACTTGCACGGAAGACGTTGAAGCCTTCCGTCTTCCGTTGTCTGGTAGCCTCCACATCTCTCTCGTCTGCAGCTGGAAAGGGTGCCCTCAAACAAGCATGAAACGCTGCAGCCGACAGCGAATCAAGAACCCCCAAAATGCTATAAACCCTTGCCTGGCATCCGGCATCTAGGGTTTGCAATATCAGGTTAGGTGCTTCAAGAGGGACACCGTTCCAGGGAACCACCTTGAAGTCGACTTGCAGTCTCATTTGCCAAGCGATAAGGCCCGAGACCCCTCAACTGTTGAGCCGAGCTTTGTGCAAAGCAACTCATCTGAAGTCCGACAGTCGCACTCGAAGGCACGAGATGGGAAGAATTTGATGTCTTTGGCGGGTCAGAGTTTCTCTTTCCAAAGCGTGGCAGGTGGCCATGTAGCCTCCGTCTCTTCAGGCACTGAGGAGAAGGTCCACTGCGACGGGGGGCTTGCGGGAAGTCGTGCTCGGGTTCAACTTTTGCAGGACGTGGCAAGACCTGGACATGACCACACTTCTCTCATGCTCGAAATAGTTGCTAGTACAGCTGTATACTGCACTGGCACCAAGACCCACCCTCACCATCCCTGTCATGACTGTTGCTGCCGTCGCTGCTGATCACCAGCGTCAGCCACAGCGTCGGCACCACCAGCACTTGAGCATCAGCATCCGTAGCAGCACCAGCAGCACAGCAGCACGAATGCCACCAACAGCATCGGCAGCACGGCAGCAGCAGCATCAGCAGCATCAGCAGCATCAGCAGCATCAACGACATCACCAGCAGCACCGGCATCAGCACTCAGCACGTCGCACCCGCCATGCTCGTCACAATGTACTTGAGCCGTCCCGGTTCATCCACGGTATTCTCAAAATCCGGCCTCTCCATTGCGACTCCTCATCCTGACTTTTAAAGTCTCACGGGCCACACAAGGTGGGATGAAGGATCCCTTGTATAAGGGCTTTTAATTGGGGATCATCTCACCTACCTTCATCCCACCTTTGAAGCTTTTTGAGGAATCTTACAGGATCCGGGGACTTACATAGTAAGTGGGGTTATCGGGTTGATGACAACGTCTGCCACCAGTTAAGGTGCTTATATCCATACTTGTAGCTACCCATGTGTTCTGAATCATGATCATCCGAAGCCTATTCTGAGCTCCGGGGTGCTTCATCCCACATGCACAGAGTGACCAGCTAAGAAGTTTAGGTTTGCAGCATGATAAACTTGGGCGTGCACACGCAGTTTCCGGCTTTAGGGTTTAAGGCTCAGGGCCCAAGCCGATCGTTTATTGTGAAATTGACGATTTGCGATGCTGTTGCTTTCCTGCAGCGAACAATATCCGTTAACTTCTTAACTTCTTCGAGGATCATGACAGGCCCTAGAAAGCCCGAAACCCTGTAGATTCTGCCTTCGAAACAACCCCAACGTGATCCAAGCCGGAGGATTGCACAATGTGCGGGCACCCGGGTTATAGGCAGATTTCTTCTCGACTTTCTGTGTCCGTTTGAAAGTAGCATGGAGCTTGAAAAGCGACCCGCTATGTGCTGACGACTGTTGTTTCAACAGTGGGCTTTTGGGGTTCCTTGCTAGTTTCAATAATTTGTGGGTCAAGGAGTTCAAGATCAGGGTCTGGGCTGTGCGACTTGGGGCAGAAATCTGTCGCATACTGAGTCAACGATCACAATCTGGACAATGACGTGATGTGCCAAAGTCGCAAACTCTCATGAGCCAAGCGCCACACGCCGCAACTTTGCAGCAGGGCCCTGATGTGCCTGTGGGGCTCCAAATCCTGTGTCCTTTGAGTGCATGGCCATGAGCTTGTCAGTCTAGTGGGTCTGACCAAAACGGAATTGCACAAACCCACTGCTGCTGCAGAGTCATCCCAACGACCGTCAGATCCCAAAGCCGCAATGTTGAGTCAACATCCGAGCCCAACACTCCCTTCTCTTGGGGGCTCAAAGGTCTAGAGATGTCATGCCAGGTTTCCTTGGAGTCAGGACTGGTGGATTCTGGGCTTCGGTTTCAGGCATTAGAGTTTAGGGCTTCTGCTAGATGTTGAGGTTGGGGCTGCGGTGCTTTTCGGGTTTTGGGTTTTGAGGATTGTGGTTTTCGGGCTTCAGGGTCCGTAAGTTTAGCCTTAAGGCTTGATGGTGTAGGGTGTGACAAGTTCACAGGTTGAGGCTTGTTAACTGTTGGGTCTATTTTAGTCTTTTCGGGGCTTGTTTATGAGTTTTGTGCCCCAGGCCATGGGCCTATAGCGTTGCAAACGAAAACTTGGGTTTGAGGCGTTGCAGGCCCCGGTGGAGCCGCAAGTCTTTGAGTTCAGTTCTAGTGCAACATGCTCCGGCACCTTAAACCCTAAACACTGCCCGAAACCGTTAGCCCTCCAAGCCTCCCTACTCCCGAAATAAATGTAACACTTCCTGACCCTAAGCCTATAGACCTGGTTATCCCTCCAACCCCCAAGCTACTAAACCGTTGTAGGCCTTAGAAGTTAGAAGCCCAGGCCCGAACTCGCTTGCTACCGAGGCCGCCAAACACGGCATCTGCGGAGCGCAGGCAAAAGCGGCTCCGGCGTCTGCGGGCCGAAAAGGCGGGGACGCGGTTCAACAAAGAAATCCAAGCAAATGCCAATACTATTCCCTATGGCATCCCTTGTTCACTGTAGTATGAGCCCTATGCATGCTGGTTTTTAAGGTCCGCATAGAAGGGTTTGGGGGGTTTCTGTAGAGGCCTCCATGGTAAGAGTTTGGTCTTGGCTTCGGCTTGAGAGTTTGGGGCTTAGAAGGGTTTAGGGTTTAGGGTTTAGGATGAATATAAGATTGAGGTTCCAGGTTGGGTTTGTGGGTTTCTGGATAGGATTCGCGGCTTCGGTTTACTTAGGGTCGCCAGGGATTCTGCGGGGCCGCATATTTAGGATCCTGCTCTATGGGGTTTGCATAAGAAGCTTTATGAAGCGGGTTCAGTCTCCACAACAGCTTCGCCCTAAACCCTAAACCCTAACGCCTCAAAGGAAGATCTTCTCGCCGCCCTTCGGACGAGCCGGCTACGTGTCCGTGCCCTACAAAGTGCATGGGCAGAGGCTGCCACACACAGAGGTGTTTCGGGTTTAGGGTTTAGGGTTTGCGGTTGTTCCATGCAAGACAGGCTTTGGCGTTTAGGTTTGAAACTCTTCGACCTCCAGTTGAGTTTGATCAGGTAAACAGGCTTGATGCCGAGTGCCTTTCAACAGCAACCAGACCCGGATGCTTTTTCCATCTGTGAAGGCTTCGAGATGTCCAGCAATAGTCTGGCTTAGGGTTATCCAACAGAGGGTGTTGGCTGACCACCATCACCCGCACCATCATCACCAGGCAGCATCATAATCGTCGTTGGGCCAGCATGATCGTCATCGTCATGGCCATGGTCATGGTCATAGTCATCGTCATCGCCAGCGTCGTCGTTATCATCATCTGCAGAGCCATCATCATCACAGTTTTCGTTTATGATCATCCTTATGTTCATGCCTTTTCTCTTCTGCTAATCGGTCATCGTTGTCGTCGTCATTCTGCTCGTGATCGTCGTCTTGGCTCAGCCAGATGCTCGAGGCGCTCGCACACTCAACCCCACTATCCCTAAACTCTGAATAAAACCCTAAACTCCCATGCCAACTCTCTGAACCTCCAAAACCAATCCTAGCAGCTATAAAGTATAAACCTTTCCACGCAAGCTCTCAGGCAAACCATACCCTACCCACTAAACCCAACTCCGAGGACCTAATTTCCACAATTCCCCTAAGCCCGAAACCCTAAGCCCTCATTCCCACAACCTATGTTCCCTAAAACTTAAAACCCGCAATTCCCCTAACCCGAACTTAATTTTCTCACAAAAAAGCTTCAAACCCCAGGTCAAACAGCTGGAGGCAGCTCGGGTCCTCTTTGCGACACCGACGGCCGAGGCGCTGGTCATCATTAGAATTCCTCTTCAGGGTTCCTCGTAGGGTTCCTAGAGGGGTTCCTATGAACTTCAGACAATTTTGAGGGAGCTTTGGGTTTTGAGGTTTAGGGAGCTTCGGCTTTGTTGTTGTGTCAAGGGGGTAGGGAGCTTTCGGTTTTGGGCAAAGAGGCTGCAAGATGTTGAAATCGAGTTGGCCTGTTCTCCGGCTGCCCGCCGTGCTAGGGCAGCTATGTTCGAAATGGAGACGGGGCATCATGAAGCAAGCTGCTATGAGACGGAGGCTGAAGGGCAGTTCGATTGGAGACCGGTATCTGGTCTGTGGCGCTTCACTCCCGACAGCTTGAGCATGAGCATAGAGAAGCCTGGAGAGCCAACTGTTGGTTTAGGTCGTTCCCGATTTTACCTCCCACTGACTAGGGTTATGCTTGTTGGATTCTTGAGCTGTCTTTAGCTACGGTTTTCAACCCTAAAACCTAAATTTTCCTCTGACTCTAGATACGAGCTGCAACGAAATCCTTACACCGTTAGCCAAAAATCCCAGACCCTGAGCCCCCAGCTTTCCCCAAAGCCCAAGCCCCAACCATGACTCTAGCTTGTGAGAAGAAGCCGCCAGGGTTTAGGGTTTGGGGTAAACCCTTCAACTTAACTGTGTTAAAAGCTTATGCCCGTTTCATGCCTTTACCCTGTTAAGCCGTAGACGTTGTACAATCCTAGATCCTCACACCTCAACCCCGTCTAATCACACCACCTAAATCCTCAACCCTAAACCGTGCAACCCTAAACGCTGAACGCCTTACACCCTCGGCCAGGTCGATGTTGCGGACCTATCGTTGTCTGCAGCCTCGTCCCCGTGCGGGGCTTGTTGTTGCCGCAGCAGCAACCGCCGGAGGTTTAGGGCAGGGTCGTTGCACGTTTGCGATGGGCGGGCTGGATAGGTGTACGGCGAAAGAAGCTCCCCTCACAAGCCTAGGCCACAAGGTTCAGAATTCAGCCTCGCCCTGGCTTCAGCAAGGCCCCTGCCTGAAGTCCTCATGAAGCAAGACAAGCCATCTGCCCCCTGTGAAAGCTTGCATGCACATAAGAATACGCTGCTTTCGGACCCGGTTGCCGGCAACACTAAAGCCCGAGGGAAAAGTTTGGGGATTGGGCTTTGGGGTTTAGGGTCTAGGATGCAGGCATTGCTGGGGGGCTTTTTGATTTGGTAATATGGAAGTTAAGCCGTTATTATGGGAAATATTATTGTTTGAGTAGATTACGAGGTCAATAGGGTTTCAGTGAATCTTAGTTTTGCTCTGTGCTTTGGGGAGTTTGGGCCGGGGTGCTTGAGGTCTGCGGCCTACGGTTTAGGACTTAAGGCAGCTCGGCTTGTCGATGCACCACGGGACTTTTAGGCTTGAATCTGGCAAGGGGACCAGAGGAAGGCTTACGGCGCAAACGTCGGGTGCTGGACGGGTTGAAGCCAGGATTTTGTGCTTAGTTCAGGGCTTTGCAGTCCGCTGCAAGGCAGCCAGACCCTTTCAAGAGTAGAAAGGCGGAGTGGTCGAGCCTAGAAACCACCACTTCCGACAGCACCCAGGTCCGGCTAAGACTGCTTAGTGTAGCAAAGGTCCGAAAGCGGCCATGTCCAACCGCCGTGCTGCCCATTGCCAAAGGTCCGGATCCTAAAACCCTCAGCCTTACACCTAGGGGTTTGCATTGGCTTCACAGGCTGCTACGGTTTTTATAGGGCTTCTGGTGTAAAACTTGATTTGTAACCAGCTCAGTACGGAGAGACGAGGTTTACTGGACAGGGGTCTGCATTGAGCTTCCGAATACTAACATGGAAGTCCACCACCGAAACCCGCGCATCGAAACCTCAAGTCCTAAAGCCCGACATTCAAACTCGCACGCAAACCCTGGACCCTAAACCCTATTTTTAAACCCCAAACCGGTTCTGTGGAGGGCTCGTGTCTGAAAACCCGTGTATTCCGGCCACGTGCAAGATCCTTGCTTCCAGTGGCCAAGAACCGACAATTGGGGGTTGACGGTCGATTTTCTTAGCCTCGAAGTCCACATGATGTAGAAGCCTAAAGAATTAGCAACATGATTCCTTGGGGTTCCGTATTATCGCTATACTATAAAGTGGGCCCCAACACCCTACTCTAAGTATTAAGGCCCCTTCCGTAATCCAACTCTCCACCTGTACACCGCTTAGCCCGGCGCCACCGACATTCGAACCCCAATGTCTTGGCTTGGTTTTATAGGGGCCAGGCTGATCAGATTTTTTATTCCTTAGGGTTCCGTAGTTCCCAGAGTGTAGAGGTCCCCTCCAACGTCCCTGTTCGGCCCCTGTACTGTCTGGGATAAGCCTCCTTCTTGCAGGATGCTCGGCCAGGTGGTCACTCACTTATAGGACTCTTGAAAGGAACCCTTGTAAGCACCCTTTTTAAAGGGGCCTAAATAATCACCTATACTATCTTGGGGTTCCTTATTATATTTATAGTATAATGGGCCCCAAAACCTTATTCCAATTATTAAGGCCCCTATATTATTCTAGTGTTTGAGGCCCCTCTGTTTCTCCCGGCTTCGCCAGGGCCTGCTCCGATACCCGAGCTCGCATACAAAGAGCACGGTCTGCCTTGGACAACAAAAGCTCAAGCACAGACTTTAAACCTCCAAACCCCAACGCCCTGAACCCTGAACTCTTTGGCGTTGTGGGCCGAAGTACCTTACCCTGAGCCCTAGGCTCTAAACCCAAAGCTAAACCCTTTTTGGGGGTCCTTTTTGGGTGCCTCGGCCAGGTGCCTGTGGGGGCCCAGTCCCTCTCGCAATGTCGCGAGCTTCGTCAGGTCATGCAGAGCCACCAGGAGGTGGGTTTCGGGGCTTCGGGGTGGCTTGGGGTCTGTAGTAGTGAGAGGGAGTACCAGTTGAGGTTCTAGGGTGATGGGTTGCATGGGGGTGGTAAAAAGGATTTTTGAGAAGGTTTAGGGTTCAGGGTTTGGGGTCTCGGGGTTTCGGATTTGGGATCTTGGACCTGACTGTTCAGGATTTAGGGTTTGGGGCTTGGGTTTAGGGTTCGAGGTTCCAGGCTTTGCATAGTAGGGAGCTGAAGAGTTTTTTAGTCACCTCTCAAGCTGGGCAGGACCAAGCGCTCTTAACTCCAAAACTCCTATTCGCAACAGCAGCTCCTGATCCGAACTTTCTGACTGGGAACCAGAGCAGCAGCCCCGGTGGCCGTGTTTGAGCTTAAAGTGCAACGGAGTTTACGATTCGGGATTTAGGGTCCCCAACTCTCCCGATGACAGCTCATGTCGTGTGGCCATCCCTTCATCTGTGTGCAGACGCTGGAGCAAGAGGGCTTCATGTGGCAAGCCATCCTCGACCAGCAGGAGGACTGTGCGTAGAATTGCATTGTGGCTTTATGGCTAGATTCGGGGTTGAGGAAATCCCAAACTATCTCAAATGTAATATTCATTCTGAGGTCCTAGCCCCACGCCGTGCACCAGACACCCCTCACAGAATTGGTGGAGTTGCTTGTGTTAAGGGCGCAAGGGTGGGGGGCTACATCACCAGAAGCCCCTTTAATATGATCACGATAAGGATTATGATGAATATGAAGATGTTGTTGGTCAGTTGAGAGTGATGGCAGTCATTGCAGCATGGTCAGGATGATGAAAAGGCATAGCTGTAAGATTAAACAGACCATGTGCTGTAAGCCCTGAACCCTCGGATGTCAGTAAGTCAAGTCTAAACCCTTAGACCTTGCCCCTGAGCTAAAGACTAGCTAGTACCAACATCGAAAGTCACACAAGCAACCAAGGCTTTCGAGAGGGTCGGGATTTAGTTGTCCCGTGTTGAGGGGCTGAAGGTATGGGATAGAGTACTACAGAAGTCTTAATAAGCAGTCGTGATATTCCCTGAACGCACCTCTTTCATCATACTCGACTATCCCCACGACCTCATTCCTACTTGTTAACAGTTAAAGCCCTTAACAAACAAGAGTAGCGTCGTGGGTATATTGTATTTTGGTTCAAATGGTTAAGGTTCACATCTTACATGGTTCCTACTTGGAGTTTCACGGATTGTTATAAGCGCGGTTTGAAGTCCCCCCGAAGTATGGGTTTTAGGTATAGTTACCCGACTGATAGACCTACTTATAACTACCCTAGACCCTGAACCTTAAACCCTTTCCGCAAGGCGGATTCTGTCCGATGCCAGGAGTTTTTGACGGAAACAGGGGCAAAAATAAAAAACCGAAAACCCTAAACCCTATAGAACTCTTAAAGGGACCCTATGTTTCACCCTATTTTAACTACCCTTGCACCTCCCAGTAAGGCCTCAACTCAGCCCACCCTAGGAGGATGCCAAGCAAATCCGCGAGCGGGTTGCAGAGGTCCGCCCCGTTACAACAAGGGCTTGGGGCTTAGGGCTTGGGGTTCAGGGTTTCAGGTTCAGGGTTTGGGGCTTAGGGTTGCTTGCGGGTTTAGGGCTTTTGGGGTTTAGGGCTTATGGTTCAGGGTTTAAGGTTCAGGGTTTTGGGCTGACGGTTCAGGGTTCAGGGTTCAGGGCTGACGGTTCAGGTTTCATGATTAGTTGGAATAGGGACTGGGAAAACGGACGTCCAACTGTTACTGTGGAAGTCTCAGGCACACTGTTTCCAATTAGTCCGGCCTGTATGTTAGGCATTCACGAGCAGGAAATTACAAGTTTGTCCAGGCTAGTGAGGTTTGGAGCTATAAGAACTTCACTGCAGGATCGAACGCTACGAGGTGTATGGCTGGTATTGAGGGTTCACGGTTTGCTCTTCCGAGGACTGTTTGGGTGCCTTCTGTTGAGAACGGCACGGGCAACCATGGTTTTGATCAGCGGGAGTTCAGCCATATCTCAGGGCTTCATGCGCTTCAGTAAGCTTGGCTCTGAATGCAGCGAAGATGACCATGTCCCTAAACCCTGAACCCCAGACTCTAGATCAAAAACCCATCAAAGGTCCCAAACCTTGAAGTCACCATGGCAAGAACCCTCAGCCCGAAACCTTGCAGCCATACGGTTGATGGACAAAATCCTGCATGACCTTAAGGACTCTAAACTATGGGAATTATGGTATATTCCTTGTTATGGGTCATGCAGGATTTTGTCCATCAACAGTATCAGGCCGAAGAGATGCATGATCAGATGGAGGCTCGGGTGCAGGGCCTCATGGACCTAATGGCCGGGGAACCGAGCTGCCAGGTCCTTGTTGGTTGGGGGTTCAGGGTTTTAGGATTTAGGCCTGGATGGAGCTGGCAACCATACATGGGGTTCAATAGAGTTTGACGTTTATGCGTTTATGGACCTTTTGGAATAGGGTCTTGAGGTATACAATAGGTAGCATACTGTAGCATACTGCAGCATACTTATATGTGGTTTTTAAACGGATCTCAGTGCCAGTTGCTCAGACCTCGACTTTCGGGCTTTCCAGGAAAGGTCAATCTTGACGGCCTGGGGACTTTGAGTTGCGCTATCGACCGTTTTAAACTTTCTATGCGCCCGCAAAACCGTAAACGCATGAAATTACTCTACAATGTGCTTTGGCGGTTTTTATGCAAAGGTTCCAGGTGTTTCGCAATTTTTGCCGCTTTTGCAGCTTTGGGGTTTGATGATTCGGGTCCAAAGCGCAAGGATCCGCGAAGCTTTCAGCTAAGGTCGCTCTGCTGTCTCCTGCCTCTGCACCCGAGGGTCAGGAGGCGGAATGGGGCTTCTAGAAGGGCTCTTTAAAGGGTTCTATAACACAAGGTGTAGGGGTCTCAAACCGTAGTCACTTAGATCTTACATCATCTCAGAAATATTGTCATGCATCAGGCACCAACACGTAGGACACCGAGCTCTAAACCGTGGACGGCGCGATTTCGCAGGCTGCCTAGGCCTCCTACCATTGTTTTCAAAGGCTGCTGGTGCAGGATTGTGCAAAGTAGTGGGGAGGGATGAGTCTAGGAACTACATGTTGAACACTCGATCAGCACGTGAACTCGAACCCTCTCACCCCGAATCCGAAACCCCAAAGCCGAAACCCCCGAGATCCTTAATGCC
Organism: Symbiodinium sp. clade A Y106; assembly: GCA_003297005.1. Taxonomy (NCBI): domain Eukaryota; class Dinophyceae; order Suessiales; family Symbiodiniaceae; genus Symbiodinium; species Symbiodinium sp. clade A. The sequence goes on along the minus strand of BGNK01000362.1, from coordinate 129,721 downwards.
CAAACCTTCAAGCCTGGTTGACGAAGTGGCAGAGGAGTTGTTAAGCTCGAAGTACCTCGCCATGGTGGAGGTGCCGGTCTCGGGGTTCGCTTGTAGGTTGAGTGCTGAGGTGTTGAAGGTTTGGGGTGCGGGAAAAAGGATTTCAGTTTACCCTAGTTCCGAAACCTTTCACCAACCCTCCGCCCCAAAATGTACAGAACTGCTGAGCAGGCTTCAAAGGGGATGGCAAAGGATCGTGTGATTGGGGCCTTGTGGCATATAAGCGATGTGAATTTCATTGATTCGGAGTCTGCACGACAGCTTTCATGGAATCCAGGCCAGACGCTTTACAATGAATAGTGTTCGTGCCCCTTCAAACGTGAAGCCATTCAGCACTTACCCCCGAACCCCTAACCAATGATGCGCGTTATGTGCAGCACGCTGGTGTTACTCCTTACAGCCTCACAAGATCAGAAGCAGCTGCGCTCCCGACCCAAGGTCGCAGTAAGCCTGAGATAGCATGGTAATTAGCATGGTTATGCTCATCATTACCGTATACTTGATGTTACTCACATGCTGCGGTATGCGTTCGACATAGGGTCTTGAGCCTGATACCTCGCACACAATCAGCTAGAGAGCCACCTAAAACCGTTTCACAGGCAGCCATAACTCATGTCAGCGGAGCACATGGCCAAGTTGTTCAATGATCTTCGCGATCACATGATCGCTGTTCTGAGAGAGAATTCCTGCCCCAATGGCCATCACAGTTATTCTCGTCACCGTCTTGTGCCCACTGCTTGCTCCAGGGCCTCTCGTTGACCCAGTCTTTGCCAGTCTCCGTGTCATGGCTTTGGTTCCATGCATCTCGGGAGTATGCACGCAGACCAGTTCTCCTGTCTGCCCCGCTCTTCTTCATAGGAGCGCTGCCAGGAGTTGCCATACTCAGCTGCCTCGTTTGCCGGCTCGCCATCGCACCAGTTCTGCTCTTGGAAACGGGTATGGCTGAAGAGCCATCCGCTGCCGTCCGCGAGCTTGAGGAAGATGCTGCCCTCCCTGCCGGTCCACTCCTCAATCACCTCAAACTGAGTGCCATACATACTCTACGAAGCCCACGATGCCCCGCAGCGCGACCCAGACACCACCTCGCAAGGCTCCGGGTCGTCCTGTTTGAGGGCCAACTGGGCAAAAACCGCATGGAGAAGTGCATGAGCACTGCAGCCGGCGGGTCATCGTCTCCCGCCCCAGCATCCCCAGAAGTGCATGTTGCAGCCTGGGCTAGCACTTCAGCTGGCGGGTCGTCGTCTCCTGCCCCAGGTTTCGGAGAAGTGGGCTTTGGAGTGCATGTTGAAGTCGTCAGGATCTCATCTTCCGGTTGGCCCACAATGGCCTGCCGCAGGGCATGTCATCTTCCAGCTCCCGCACACGACTCGACTTCTTGGTTCCAGCACAGAACGAGCAGCCGGTCGGGTGGGTGGTGATGTGGATGGGCAAGGGGGCCCTGGATTTTGGGAGCTCGCTATCCAGTAAAGCCTCTTCACTCACATTTGTTGACGTGCTATCGTCATTCTGTGGACGTTTTGGCGCCCTTTTCATTTGGCTTCCCGTCCTGCATATCATAGTGGATGTTTCCACGGCTGTTGGCTATCACAGCCGCGCCTTCCCTTGCAATCCCCTCTCCCTTTCCCTGAGTGTCCTTACAAAGTACGTCTATATTTAGTACGATTGTTATATGCCAAGGCAGAGGTGTGTGCCTGGCATATGTCGGCATTGCTTGCTGCTTGAGGGGCGGCTTATTGCTTTCGTGCGGGGCCTGAAGGGCTGCGCCTCATGCCTTCTGGGGTCGGCAGACCTACTTGGAGGTTCATGGGTAGTTATAAGTAGGGTTATAAGTAGGGTAACTGTACTTATAACTCATATTCGGGGAGTTATAGCCCACTTATAAGTACCCCTGAAGCTCCAAGTAACCCTCAAAGCAAGCCTAAACCTCAGGCTCTGCTGCCCTAAACTCTCACTCAAAGAGCCCTAAGCCCCAAGCATCCCCAAGCCCTAAAGCCCTACAATTTATTTAAAAACACAACAGCTCGAAATCTTAAAGTCCAAAACCCTAACGCATGAAACCCGGAAGCGCTAAAGCTCCACAACGCCGAAGGACTCTTCCAAAATCTGACAAAACCTCACAACATTTCGCAGAACCTCGGAATAAAGGATTGTAAAGATAAAGGCACATAAGCCTCTTCAAGCNCCCCCAACCCCCAACAAACCCACACCCCGAAGCCAGGACCTGGACTTCCACCAGGATAGAGTCGAAGCGCCGCGGTCTTGGAGCCTTTCGGGAGGTCTACGGCTTCGGGCTCTTGGGGTTCATGGCTATAGGGGCCAAAACAATTACCCAGAAAATTTTGGGTTCCCTATTGCAATCATAGTATAGTGGGCCCCAAATCCCTATTCTAATTATTAAAGCCCCTAGATTGGGAGAGCCCAAGGATTAGGATTGTGGGCTTGGGGAGTTCGGTGTGGGGATTCTTATTTTTGGTGTTGGGATTTTGGGTTTGAAGCATCAAGGTTGTTTTTGGGTATTTTGGGTTAAGGGTTTCGGGCATTTCGGGGGCAGCTGTTTAGAGTCTGGGAGGTAGTAACATGATTCTGCAGGGCTCCCAGTCTGTTTATACCCTTCGGGCCCCCCCCCTCCCTCCAAAAAGAAGTCTTAGAGCTTATTTCAAAACACCAAGAAGCAAAAACTCTCTTCTAGTGTAGTTAGGCAGGGCATTTTGCGTGAAAGTAGTGTATGCTCCCAAGGGCTTCGGCGTTTCCGGTGGCGGACTTTGTTTCGGGATTAGGATTCACCCTCAAGCTGTAATACTTAGACCCCAAAGCTCAAACTCCCCTGGAGACCTCTAAGGTCCTGAACCCCAAACCCTAAACGACACAAGATCCCAGGCTTCCTAGACCCAAGCCTGGCCCAAACCCTGAGAGACTGAGATCCTAAACCCCAAAACCCCACAACCCGACGGTTCTAAATCCTCAAACCCGCCTCTCTTCGTTGCTTCTCAGGAAAGTGTCTTCGCTTCATGCGGCTCTGGAGGCGGGGATTCGTGGTTCCGTACAAGTCGTTTTATAAGTTTTTGTGGGGCCTTTTAATCTGTTCTACTCTTTGGAAAGCTCTGCGACGGCTGTATGAGGGCTTTCCGGAAGATTCGGGGTTGAAGTGCTCCTACGTTCTTTAAGGGTTTTAGAGGTTTGCATTTTGGGGCTGGGTTCGAGGCTTTACGCTTTTGTTCAGGGCTTCAGGGCTCCGGGCTTCGCACCACCAAACACAGAAATCCCCAAACGCTAAAGCACTGAAGCCCTGAAGCCACCAACGCACTGCCCCAAACCATGATATCCCAGAAGCCCTAAACCCCAACAATTGCGAAAGCACAAAAGTGTAAAGCCCGAAAATCCCCTCCAAACCCCAAACTCAACCGTTACTTGGCACTAAACCCTAAGCCTCAGTAGAACCCTTCGAGAAGGTAGCCCTTAAAAATAGCCAAAAATAAAGCCCTAAAGCCGCCTGGACCCGTTGAAACATGCCCGAAGCCCCAGGTGGAACGCTCGGAAAACTGCGGCCGCGCCCTGCAGCTCTGCGACCAGCAGAGGCGGACGACGAGGCAAAGCTCCGGGAGTTTTGGTTTTATTATGGGCTTTGGGTTGAGGGTTGCGGGTGAAGCTCTCCATGTTGATGACTTGAGGCACCCCGCACGGACCACCGGGAGGCTCTAGAAATCAATCCCGCCAATGTGGTAGCATGAGCTACTAATGTGACAATGTGGTCTTGTAGGAAAAGCCAGGGAAAAGCTTCTCCTTTCAACCTTAAACCCCCAAGCCCAAAAAACCCAACCCCCAACGGCATCTCCGCTCTAAATCCTCCCAGGGGCCTGGGTGGTCACAGTTTTTTTGAAGGGCCCTCTTTGACGAGGCTTCACGACGACCTCTGCCGGCTGCAGGGTCATCTGTTCCACACTCGTCTGGGTCTCGGGGAAACTGCGGCCATGCTCTGGGCAAGGGTTGCTTCTCTGTACTGGAGTTACCACGGTTCCCCGGGTTGCCGGTATAGGGTTTGAGGCTGATAATAGTGAAGGTGATACACAACTACGATGGCAAAGCTCACGTCCAGTGTTGCTATTGGAACGGCTACCTCCGTCACCGTCATGAGAACTAGCAGTCTTGTGCACTTACAATAATTTACTTACAGTCATGCGCAATCGTACTAGTCGCCAAACTTGGCCATTGCTGTTTTATTCAACTTCCCAGGCATTCCTGCTTCTGCAAAGCAAAGAATATTTGCCTACACCGTTCGTTACAGGGTTCAAAAGCACAATCCCGCAACACCCGCAACACTGTCTGAGTCTTCAAAGACTGTTGGATTTTGCATGCGGGTGTCCAGGGTCTAAGGTATTATGTTTCCTTATGCCGTATTATCTTTATGTCATGGGTAGTTGCACGGGTCATGGCATCTTCTGAATCTGCTTGCGCAAGCAGACCGGCCGAGGTCAGGGCAACCGGAAGCAGGCGCCAAGTTTGCTTGCGGATCCTTCAAGCGAACGTCCGAAATCTGGGAATGTAATATGGAAGGCTGAAGAGTCTACTAGGGCTGTGGAAGAGGCACCCTAAGGAATAGTGTTAGTACTGATCCAAGCCCTCATGCTCAGAGTAGCCGAGAAGCTTTTCGCGACTTTGGAGTTGCAACTTGGAAGGTTGCCGGGACGGTTTCTTGTAAAATTAAATTCGCGGGAAATTCGACTGCCTCATTGCCACAAGACGAAACACCTTAAAGCCCTGAACTCTACACCGTGCCCGCCGACCAACACCCTGAAACTTGCTTCCAAGCAAAAGCCGGCAGCTTTCAGTGCCCCCCCTGCTGTGAGCCCTAAACACCAGCTGCTAGCTTAGCCTTATTGGGTGTTGGAGTCCATACACCTCTAGTTCCAAACCCAGACCCTAAATCCAAAGCCTGTATACAAACCCATACAGAACCTGAGACACAGAAGCCCCTAAACCCTAAAACCCTAAACCCGAAACCCCAAGCCGTCTGTGGTTCCGTCTTGCATCCAGGAGCCTCCCACTGTGGCGCATCGAACAGGCGCTTGGGACGGCGACGCTGGGGGACTGTGAGCTTCAGAGTTTAGGGTGTAGAGGGGGGGAGGGAGTGCCAAGCCCTGTCTTCACACCCCATATCCCAAAACCCAACGCCCCAAGCCGAGAAACGACTCCCTGAACAAGGGTTTCCTTCTTGCTTGCCTGGAGGCGAGTTCTTCCTGCCAGATGCGGTCACCCACGAGCTACCGAAGGAGGGATCTTGGTGTAGAATTCTTGCATTGACGGGTAGAACTTTGTTGAGATGCAGCTTTGTCGGAATCGTTTGCCGAGCTCAAGCCGACCGCACAGAACGGCCGACAAAGTCAAACAAGCAGGGTGGCAAGGTGCATTGTGCAAGCTAATCCGGGCTAGGGTTTCAGGTTTAGGGTCGGTATGCCGTGGGTGGGTGCTCGGGGTCAGCTATTTTGAGACTCCGTTCTTGATCCGAGGACATTCGGGACCGACATCCCCAAGTGAAGTTAATTTAAGGAGCCAGAACCAGTTGAGGAACTCTTTTAAGGAACCCCTTCTAGAAGCCTTTGCGGAACCTTTGAAAGAACCTGACTATAGAAGCCCGAATCTGCTAGGATGGCTACCTGGACGTCTCTGTGCATGCTCTGCCAAGTGTGGCCACGCCTGCGACCGTCACTCGATGTTCAGTTGGATTTGGGCCGTCCAGACCGGTAACACACCAAACCCTAAACGCCCTAAACCCTGAAAATCTGTCTGCTCTCCTTCTTCGCTCAAACCACAAATGCCATCGGGTTCGATCTTCGACGAGCCAACACTTAAAAAAAACCAACTCCTGCAAACACCGCTACTCTAAAATCCCATCAGCATTGCGGCATGATGTTGTAGCGTTTGTTGGTGTTTCGAGGACTCGGGATTGGCAAAGGCTTTCGAAGGCCGGAACGGCCAAACTCCATAGCTTAAGCTCTCATTTTAGCCCCTAAACTGACAAACCCAATACCCTAAAAACTTAGAGCCTGAAATCCTACGCCCAGACCATAAGCCCTACAGGACTAACAACAAATCTATACTCTAATGTTTAAACCCTGAAGCCCCGAAACCGCCAAAACCGCCAAAACCTGGAAACACTACTAAACCTTAAACCCCTGAACGTGGACATGATCAGTGTGAGTGTATTGCCTAACACCCTACAGCCGAAGCCCTAAATCCCCAAAACAACAAAGACCCCCAAACCTTGCAACCCTAAGCCAATAAACCTGTAAACGCTGAGCCGGATCCCGAACCCTTGATCCTGAAGCCAGGACTCCAAATGCCAAGTTAGGATTTAGGGTTTAGGCACCATCTACAAAGTCTGAGCCCGCTGTTGGTTCCATCTGCAGTGGGGGCTTGGGGGCTCCAGTTTCCATGCTGTAGTAACACCCCCTTTGTAGTCCATACTTTGAACACATACACTAATTAGCATGGTCTACCCCAAAACCATATTCTAGTTATTTCCCACCACTCTGAGTGTGAAAATTCGGGCAGATCCTGTGCTCCTCAGGTGACGCCCGTCACGGAGTGCTCGGCCGGCATGGAAGCCCAAGAGGAGCACACTTGAGAGGGCAACTGATTCGTAGCCAGAATCAGTGTGCATGCTGTTGGGTTCGGTTGCTAAGTGCACGGTTGGGAATCTTGTGCATCCAATATCAGGTTTCGATTTCACGTGCAAGTCAAATTCCCAAGGCCGGACAGATGCCCCCTAAACCCGAGAAGCCTTGAGCCTAAACCCGATCCTTTCTTACGACCTTTCCTAAGACGTTGGGGAGGACGAGACGGGGGAAGGGAAAGGAGCTGGGAGGAGTGGATGTCTGCCTGCTTGGGCTGGCACATGGTTTTAAAGACAAGCCCTCTGACATCTGAATCGGTATCCTTGTTAAGCCGGTCTCACATGTGAGCCGGTCATAGGTCTGACACATGAACTGCAGCACGTCATAGCATGCGGAAATACAGATGAATGTATCTGCTGAGAATGAGAAGCTGGCCGATTTGGCACCAGGGGGCCCAGCATCTGCGAAGCTTCAACGATCCTGTAGTTATAATTACCAACATGATGCCTTAGGGCTGCTCACCAGTTGCTCACCAGTTATACTTCAGTACGCCCCGAAACATTATCGCCAGAATGATGACAAGGCCGCCACACTACTTGCGAGGCCCCTTCATCTCTCAAGGCTTGTCCAAACCCGCCAGGATCCCGATGGTGGGAATCCGACGGACACGAACTTCCCCGACACGGCGACTTGTAAGCATCGGCTTAGGGAAAAAGGTAGTCTTGGCAGAGAGTGTCGTAGTGACAACGCGGTTTTAGGGTTGAGGGCTTCAGGGTTGACGCAGCAATGATTCTTCACGTTTTGGTGACGATCATGTGCCATTTCGAACAGTCATTCTACTGTTTCGTTTGGCCCAGGGTTCGTGGGTGAAGAGGCGATGAGTGCCAAGTATCCCGAGGCCCACAGAATGACGGGGTAGCAATATCCATAATATGGATATTATTCTAAGGCAAGTAAAGCCTCAAGCTCCTAGATGCTGGAGCAAAGGGGATCCACACTGCGGCAGCACAGTTCCACCGAAACCTGCTGCAAACAATAGCCTGCAGCCGAGGTGCTTCAATCCCCAAATCTTCAATCCATCCCTACATCTTAAATCCCTAAGCCCTATATCTTCAAGCTGTTGAACTTCAGAAATTCTGACACATCATCCAAAACCTCTCTCAAAATCCCAAATTTCGAATCTCAACCCTAAACCCATAACGTCCGACTTGCAGGCGAGTCCTGAGCCTTTGTCACCGGCGGCACCTGCAGTGACGACGCCTGGCAAGATCTCAGAGCAGGATTCTGCGTGTTAGTTTGAAGGTCTATAAGGTGCCGCGCAGCCCTAAACCCTAAACCCTGAAGCCTAAAGTGCAGGGTTCAGGATCCAGGCTCAAGGTGTGTAGTTCTGCGTTTGCTAGCAAGGTTGTTTCTTTGTGCTGTTTGAGTTTGAAGGCAGCCTAGGCTGGGGCCCAAATTAAATGGTTCTGGAAGGCGACTACTAAAAAAGTGGACGGTTTAGAGTTATATAGTACTCCAAACCCTTGCAGTAAACCCCTCATTCGACACCCCTCCTGAGGACCGTGAACCCCCAACCCCCAAAATCTTTGCTCCAAACCTCAAACCCCAAGACCCTGTGTAAACCAAACCCGAGCGACCCTAAACATCTTAAAGCCCTACTATGAAGCCTTGCAAGACCTTGTAGCACCCCTAAGCCCAGGCCGTCGCTGCCGGAGGAGCCCGGATCATGCGCGGAGCGCGCGCAGATCGAGGCTGCCATGCGCGACGTGCTGGAAGAGGCCCGGGATCCCGGTAACCCTAAGTGGGAAGTAGGGGGTTTCTCTTCTTAGAAGCTTAGGATTGGGATCACTCTTGGAGCCTACACCCCAGAAGCCTATCCTATTTGAGGTTCGTAGAACGCCCGGGGAGTAGGTCGCGGATGGAGGAGAACCTAGAGCTGTAAAGCCTTAGGCCCTCAACCCTCGACACCTGGGCCTTCGTTCCCATAGCCTCAAACTTTTCCAATGGCCTAAATCCTGCACGCCTGCTGCCCTGGACCCGTAAAGTCGTAAAGCCCCAACAACTCTCTTAATCCCAAAGCGCCTCCCTTAGCCCCCAAACCTTGACTTCAAAACCTCATCCCCAAGCCCAAAGCCATCGTTTCAAAAGCCTGTCACAAAAGAGCCCAAAGCCTCAAAGCCCCGAAGACCCGACTCCCAAAACCCAATACCCAAAACCCAAGACCAGAAACCCAGTGGCCACAACCCTGAATCGTAATCCCGAGACCCATACTCTTACAAAGACGCCTACATGAAAGAACGTGTACAAGAGCCTTTGAGGGATCCAAAACACAATCCTCATCGAAGCCTATGAAATCCTGAAGCGTTTTCAGGACCCTGGTTCACAAGCCTAAACCCTAAACCCAAAATCCGAAGCCCCAAGCTTAAACGAGGTAGCCTTCGACCACCTCGTTGTCCGTTGCAACGGATTCTACGAGTTCGGAAAGATCCTGGGCAGCCCAGTGGTCAGTTTATCGTGTTTATGAGGTGCTTGGTGCTTCGTTTTCAGTTTCACGGATTTGTGTGGACAAGTCAACTCTGGCTTTAAGTTTTCAATTTTTTTGGCGTTATGGGTCTAGGATTTGGAGGTGTAAGGGTTTAGTTCTTTAGGCACATGAGGGCTTACGGTTTTGGAACTTGTTGGGTTGACCGTTGAAAGGCTTGCGTCCAGTGTTGAAAACAACGATACCGGACGATACCCTAAGAACCCAAACCCGAGAACCCAAAACCCGAGAACCCAAACATCCAGGAATGCAAGCCCTAAATGCAAACCTAACTCCTCAACGCCCAGGGCGGAGGATTTCAGCTGTCCGGAAGGGTCACAATTTCATGACTCCCAAGCCCTCCACCCTAAACCCCGGAGCCCTGAAGCCGAAAGTCTAAGCCCTAGCAGCAACCTCGAAGCCAAAGTCAGGGGTTTAAGGGCTCGACGCCCCGCATCGTTCTATTCTGAATCCTAAACCCGAAACCCACAACCCGCAATCTATCCCGAAGCCCGAAGCCGAAACGACCTCACAACAGCAGCATCGTGACTCTCGGTATGGAGATTACGGTGGTCGTTCTCTTCTTTTTTGCTTCCCTGCTGGTACCTGAAATCTTCAATCTGCCAAACCCAGGCCCCCTAAACACAAAACCCTAAACCCTTAAATCCTAAACCCTAAACCCTAAACCCTAAGCTCTGTCCTTAACCCTAAACCCTAAACCCCAAACCCCAAACCCCAAACCCTAAACCCTAAGCCCTATCCTTAACCCTAGGATGGCTCGGGCCTGCCTTCGGCTCAGCGATGGCGTCCTCACAGCTTCCGTGGACGGCGTCATCTACGAGCCGTTCGAGGCAGCGTCTCAAGGGACTGTGGAGGGTTTGTCGAGGTCTACTTGGAGGTTACGATAAGGGTTACTATAAGGGTTACTATAAGGGTTCCTTTAAGGGATCTATAAGGGTTACTATAAGGGTTCCCATACTTGGAGGTTCACGGGTAGTTATGAGTAGGGTTATAAGTAGGGTAACTACACTTATAACCCATAGTAGTAGGAGACTTATAAGCCCATTTCTAACTACCCATGAACCTCCAAGTAGGGTTCAGGGTCAAGGGTTTGGGGGTTACATAGGTGTTGAAGTTCAGGGTTCAGGGTGAAAGGTTTAGGGCTTGTATAAGTTTTCAGGGTTTAGGTTTCAGGGTCTCGGGTTCAGAGGTTTGCCCTGCTGCTGGAGTCCTTCACCCTCAAGGGTTCAGGTGCAAGAGCAGAAATACTAAAACGCAGAAAAAGGTTTTTGGAGGAGTGCCATATCAGAAGCTCCGCATTGCTAACATCTGCAACTACCATCTTCGTCCCCTGTACAACCCTTACAGCCTTATTTAAAGCCAGGGGTAAGTCTTCACCAACTCTCGGAGCGGTGTCGCATTCTTCCGCCTTTCAAGAAGATGAAGTGCGGCAGAGCTTCCCTGTCAGACGCCCATACGGCTGATGGACAAAATCCTGCATGACCTTAAGGACTCTAAACTATGGGAATTATGGTATATTCCTTATTATGGGTCATGCAGGATTTTGTCCATCAACCGTAGTGTGGGTTTTGTCGGGGGCCGTTCGAGATGAGGGTGCTTTCCAGACCCCAGGCAGCAGTGCACTGTGAAGCATATAAGCCAAAGCATGAACCCTACTCCCCAGTTCCTAAACACACCCTCAGCCCTAAACCCTCATCCAAGTCCCAGGCCCGAAACTTTAGCCCCCACCCCCACCCGTCTTTTGGGTCCAGGACGTTTTTGACGAAGATTTGTGATTCTCTAGGGCTTATCGGGTGTTTGCTGCTTGAAGGCTAGATGTCCAAGATATGTAGGGAGGGCGCGGGTTGATGGGTTGAAGGCTTTCGGCACTTTTTGAGAATCTTGAGGCTGCTTTAGCTTGGTATCCCCAGTCCCCAATCGTTTCAACAACTCTAACCCGAACTTTCTCAGGATTACGTCCGTAAGCGTTGAAATCCGAGGATGAGTACACCCTTTGCGTTCGCGCAAGGTCGAATGCTGTACTCGCAAGCCCCAAAACCAAATCTATACCCACCCCACCTTCCTGCGCAGCCTCTGGAGCAGGAATTCTTGAGCAAGCTCCAGGACGAGGGGGGGGAGCCCAAAGCCCAAACTCCCATGCGTTTTTGGGAGCCTCAACCCGAGAGTTTAGGTTTTTAAGGTGCAGGGTTTAGGGCCTAGGGTTGAGGGCGATAAGCTAGCCATAAACCCCACAACGCATGGACCCTAAACACTGAGAGCGAGGATTCCGAGCCCAGGTCTACACGATGTGTCCGAAGTCAATGGGTTTTGGTGTAGGGTTTTGGCTTACTAGAGGGGTGCGAGTAGTATAAAAATACTATCCTCGCATTATAGTTACCATAGATTTATATTCTTACAGTATGTACCCTAGCGCGGTTCTCCGCACCCTAAGCCCCAAACATCAATGCCATATGCCTTATAATCCCCTTAATGCTGATCCCCGAACGTAGACTTGACTCCTTGAGCAGGAGCCTGCGGCGAGCCTTCGAGCTGCGCGGCGCGAGGATTGCCCAAAGGCACCTTCCTCGGAGGTGGCAGTCCCAGTCACTGCTGCTGCCCTGCTGCCGTACTGGTGCCGTACTGCGTACTACCTCCTACCTACTACCTACCACCTGCTACCTACCACCTCACCTATCGCCGACCACCCTACTACCTACTACCCACTACCTGCTACCTACAACCCCGACTGCCTACTGCCTACTGCCTACTGCCTACTGCTACGGCTACTGCTACTGCTGCTGCTACTGCTACTGCTACTGCGACTTTCTATAGCTACTGCTACTGCCAGTGCTGCTGCCCTCCTTCCTCCTCCTCCTGCTCGTCCCCCCCCCCCCCCCCCCCCGGCCCCTCCCCCCCCCCCGCAGTTAAAAGCGCCTTCTCCGGCTTTCCCGGTGCCTCGGCCCGTGGTTTGAGTGCGCCAGGCGCAGCGACCCGGGAAGCCTGAATAGCGGCTTTTAAATTCGGTGGCGGTGGAGGGGCCGGGGGGGGGGGGGGGGGGGGACGAGCAGGAGGAGGAGGAAGGAGGGCAGCAGTACTGNCCGCGCCCGGCTCCTCCTCCTGCTGCTGCTACTGCTTCTGCTACTCCGACTTTCTATAGCCTCTGCTTCCGCCAGTGCTGCTGCCCTCCCTCCCCCCCCCCCTGCCCCTCCCCCCCCCCCTCCACCACCGGCACCTCCACCGCCACCGAAGTTAAAAGCCGCTTCTCAGGCTTCTCAGGTCGCTGCGCCCCGAGAAGCCGAACCAAGGAGCGCTGGCGTCTTGATCCTTTTGGGAGGGCTTCTGGGGCTCAGGTTTCGGGTTGGGTTTAGAATGTCAGGGTTGCTTTGAGAGTTGGAGTGAGAGGGTTGAGTGGTGTCGTTTCTGGTTGGGGGTTTTGTTCGTTTCAGGAGGGCTAGTAAGGCTTCGAATAGGTGCGCTGACGTTCAGGTAAACATCTGTAAGAACTGCAGGGTTAGTACCAGTTATATAGTTGCATCTGCAAAAGCAGGGAAAAGTGGCCCTACCGAAAACTTCATAAACCTTCTGAGCCCTTTATAAATCACCTGAAACCTTGGTGAACCGCCTAAGCGATGCCGTCTGAACCCCGGGAACCCCGCCTGTGCAGTGCATGCGCCACAGGAAGCCGCCACCCTCGCCGGGTTCCAGCGCTGGTCCTGAGCGAGGTGCTCTCAGGGAAAAGGAGCTGGAAGAATCAGGCGGTTAAAGGTTGAGGGTGCAGGGTCTGTAAACCGAGGGCGTCACAACGTCCACTGCTTTTGTCTTGGGTCCAAGGGGAATGCAGACTGTCGAGAATTCTTTCATCGTGCAGAGTACTGTGAAATCGTAGTCCAATTCCTGCTGGCAGTGGGCCCTGGCCCCCCGAAACAACCGTAAACCCTGAACCCCAAACCTAACCCTCAACCCCAATTCTGTGGGAGCAGAAACCCTTCAACCTCCAAATCTTGAGCCCGAAAGCACAAACCCTGAAACCTACTATAACTAGGGACCCCAAAAGCACATAAGCATAAGCATTTTATAGGGATATCCCCACCCTATTGAGCTTCATTATAAGGGGGTTTATATGGGGTATCCCTACCCTATATTTTGCTTATGTGCTTTTTTTGGGGTTCTAATAACCATCCTCCCGCCCCTGAGGTCTTCCAAGACCCCGGTGCCGAAACCGGAAGAGCCCTTAAGCCCTCAACCCTGAAGGAGAGAACCCTCAAACATTTAACTGCAGGAAGACGCATAGAACCCTCATGAAAACATGATACAAGAATTGTATACGCTTGTAAATCCCTCCTCACAGCCTTATAGCGTGCTGCTTATTTTTTGGCACTCACTTACAACGAGTATTTTAGCACACATTATACAACCCATGTAAGACCACAGGCAGAACCCACAACCAAACCCTTGACCCTAAACCTATGAGCACCGAAAGCTAGAGCGACCTAAGGCAGTGGCAGAGCAGAGGCTGCAGCGAACGGCACCCGAGGCCGTTCCATTTGATAAGAGCTCTAGAGAGGCTTTGTGAGGGTCCTATCTGGGGGTTGCAAGGTTCCTACTAAGCTTTCTTTAGGAGTCGAGGGTGTAGCGATTTAGTCGGGTTTTCAGGCTCTTGGAGTACTGTGTGTTTGTGGTTTGAAAGTTTATGGTTGTCGCCTCGGGCACGAAAGATTTGAAGCCAAGGTTGAAAAATTCTGGAACAGTTTCCCGAAGCCTGTCGTTCATCGGCTAAGGGCTTGTATAGGGTTGTGGATGTAGGGCTTCGTAATTTAAGGTTTAGGGCTCCGGGTGTCTGCGCGCATCTCCGAGCTATAAGCGCTCTGTCCTTTCAATCCGAAGCCTTGGCTCGATGCCGCCAGGAGGCGCGCCTGCCAAGCTCAGCCGAGGATCCGGTGCTTCAGTTCAGTCCGACTCTGTAATGTAGGAACCTGATTAAGAAACCCTGGGCCTATAACCCCAAAATAGTAGGATTCATATAAGGAACCCTAATAAAGGCCCAAGGTTTCTTAATCAGGTTCCTACATTAGCACATCTTGTGTCTGGATTTTGCATGGCGATGCAACTCTGCCAGACAGCAGTACGTAAGTCCCACAACCGGGATGCTCTTGTAAGAACATACAAAGTCCATGTATCAAACCGTGAAATCTATGACACCCTTGCGACGATGTCGTTGGTATCCTGAAACGGCCCGTTTGTTGACTCCACAAACCCTAACTGCCCTAACCTCTACACCCTGGACCCTTCAAGCCGAAACCTAAACTCTAGCCCCTGACCCCGAAACCCCAAACCGTGCTCAACCCGGAGGAGCCAGTCCCAGTCAAGGTCGACGGCTCAAAGTAGACCGGAGAGGCATGCCCCCCCTGTGGGGCTTCGGGGTTTAGGAATCACCTAAACCCTAGAACCTAAGCCAGAAATCCTGTGGTGTACGGTTCAGGGGGTCTGCGTTGAGGAACCAAGGTTCAGGCCTGTTTGGGCTCAGAATCGTGTTCTGGCTAATATTCGAAAAGGGTAGATGCGTCCTAGGTAGGGTTTATTGCGTAAGTTTGGGTGCTTGGAAAAGTTCAGGGCTTAGATGCCTAGGGTTGATTCATAGGTTCTGGATTTTCAGTTTCAGGGTCTTGGGTTTAGAGTTCTGGGGATCTTGCTTTAGTGGTTAAGGGGCGTAGGAGTCAGGACCTATCCAGGCTTCGGATTTGAATGCTACGTGTCTCGGAGCCTTAAGGTCTGGGGGTTCAATCTGGAGGTGAGGGTTTGGGGGTTCAGGAACGGAGGTGCAGGGCTGTGGATGTCGCTTGCAGGCTCCGTTGTGGAGTCTTTGCATCGAAGACCCTAACTTCGACATAAAAGACTCCTAAACCGTCATGGCTAAGGAGTCATTTATGTCGAAGGTCTCAGCTTGAGGTGTCGAGGCTTGTGCCCGAAACCCTGGACCGGGCGAGTTTGAATAACTTGGGATATGGCAGGGGTATGCAGGGGTGCTGTTCCAGGCAGGAGCCTGCGCAGCCCTAAGCCCTGAACCCCTAACTCCCCAAAGCCTGGACCCTTTGATGCCGAAGCCCTCAAAACTCACCCTGCCCTACGTCTTAAACGCCCAAAACTCCTAAAGTTACCAGAACCCCTCAGGCCATCTGGCAATCCGAAGACACCTCACCCGAAACCCCTGAAATCATGAGCGCCACAGCGATCCTGTTCAGAGTTTGGGCTTTTAGGATGGCTCGAAGCCCTAAAATCCTACTGTGAACACAGAAGGCTCAGCGGCCGCCGAGAAAGCCGCGTTGGCAACTAAGGATGTCTGAATCGGAGTTTGGTTTTAAGTGAAGGGTTGAGGTTTTAGGGTTTAGAGTTTGGTCTCCGGCTTCTACATATGGATATCGGAGATAAACATAGTAAGCAATGTGTCTCTGCACTTCTCTTTTTCGAACACACCGGTTCATGCTGTATAGGCGTTCTGTTAGTTCCAAGGGTCTGCCACGGGCTTCTGAAGGTTTAGGGTTTGGGGGACAGGTTCCAGGGTTCTGGGTTGAGCGCCCAAGGTGGGTTCTTAAATCTCTTGGTTTGTCGTGGCTTAAGGGCTTTGTCCCGGGGTGTTTGCAGGTCAAGGCTTTAGGATTTTAGGGCTCCCGGCTTGGGATTTCAGGATGTTCTGATTTTCAGAAGCAGCAGGAAGAGTCGGCGTCGTGTTCGTGGTGGTGATTGGCATGGGGTGACTGGTAGTGGTAGTGCTGAGGAAGGTACCCTCAGCAGTGCCCAATAGGCCTGCAGAAGATGCCATAAATACCGACTTTCGCGACCAACCGAAAGTAGGGAAGAGTGATTGTTCCCAACTCCAACATCCGTGCAACGCGCCGTCGATTCTGGCTTCCCCTTTCTGTCCACTTACTTGAGGGGCCTATACAATTACCAGTACTGTCCTGGGGTTCATCCTTTTCCTTATGGTATTCTTTTCCCCCAAAACCCTAGTCTAATTCTTGAGGCACGTATATTACCTAAGTCGCCGTCGTGCTGTGCCAAGGCCAACCTCTGGCCAGGCCCCTGGAGGACGCGATGCATGTCTTCTGGTGCCAAATAGGGTTTTAGGGTTTATGAGCTTAGGGTGGAGCGGGGAGTATGCGCTGTGGGATTTCTGCGCTTTCAGTAGGTGGAATGTGGCCCTTCTTTTATCTACATACTGTTGCTTGTTGCCTGCCTGCAACTGCTCCTTTACCAGTTTTTACATTCTTCGGTGCGATTTTGGGCCCTATCAGAAGGAATCTGACCATTGCCGCTGCTGCTGCCGCCGCAGCCGCAGCGACTACGACGCTGACGACGAACGAGGACGACAGCGAATTGCGGCTCCTACTCCTACTCCTGCTGCTGTGAACTACTAACTAGTCTTCGCACAACTATGACTGCTGCTTGCCATCAACGTTGCTGCTGCTGGTGCGACAGCGGCGGCGACAACGACTGCTGCTGGTAGCAGGTTGCCAGGACGACGTTTGCTGCTAGTCAAGTTCATATGTTCTTTACCCATGCCCAAATGTCGGAGTATGAGTCTCGGGTTTGGAGATGGTGGCACCGGGGTCTTAGGTCCTGAACCTCCTTGCTTCAGGTCTAAGAGGTCGCACAAGCGACCGCTGTCCCTACTCAGGTCACGTTCCCTCCTCGTCCAGTCGACCAAGCCAGGCCACAGACTAAGACGGAGCATCGCCAGATGTTTTCGAAACGTTTGGACTGTGCTGGAAGTTTGTGATGCTGGTATCACGTTGTATGGTCTTCGGCACTGATGCTGAAGATGTCTAATGCTAGAAGTATTGTTTTGAGTTTCGATCGGCGGTAGACTGTCGAGCCACGCCGGTAAATTGCCGATGTGACTAGTACTGGTAACTGCATATCGCCATCCTTAATCTTGCTCCTCTCATCAAGGTCAGTTTAGTAAGTAATGTCATTAGTTTTGTGGTGACTGGTGGTGATGGTCCGGAACTTGAGGATAGTGGTGACTGCTTTCACGACTGAGCTGAGCATGCTAAAGGTGATGCTGGTGATGTTGATGCTGCTGCTGCTGATGCTGCTGCTACTGACGATAAATGATGAATATGGCGACTTCGGCGAATATGTTCATGGATGCAGTTGGGATGATGTTGATGCTGATTATTGAACAATTGCCGCTTTGTGGTGTCGATGGCGATGATGTTGATGGAGTAACAGCATCACACAAGTTCTGGACTTAGCACCAGTGGTAGCAAGCCATGTTATTGTTAGCCAGTGCGAGATGTCGCATTGTCATTGATATTCGGAGAGCATCTGAGAACAATGGCATATCCTCCATGCCCTGCGCTTGTAATGCTGTTAACGCCACAGCTGCTCCATGCAGTTCCGTCGTCAGGAGCGTTTCCGTTTTCCTTTTTGCATAACCACTCTCTTTGAGATATTCCGGTTCCTAAACGAAGTTCGGAGACTAGGCTTTGACCTGCTTGCCCCTCTCGCCGCTGCTGCAGCTCCCAAGACCTTCAAGGTAAACCTGAAACCCCTGAAATCAAGGGTTTAGGGTCCAGGGCTCCCCCAGCTGAACCTCCGTAGTGCACAAGCCAAAGTCCTCAGTCCTCACCCAGGCCCTAAACCCAAAGCCGGAAGCCTTTAACCCTATAGGTAAGCCCCACAACCTCAGCCCCAAACCCTAATTCCTAGACCGTGAAGTCCTTTCCCCTAGGCCCAACACCCCAAATTCTCCAAACCCTACAATCCTACAGCCTAAACTTTCAGTCTTCGATTTTTTGCCCCAGCAGCCCTAAACCGTAAAATCCTTAGACCCCCAATCCTAAACCCTAAACCCGGCACCTGAACCCTCAAACACTGAGGTTGCCGGCGCGACAAGAGCTCAGCAGCCACGGCCAAAGACTGGTACACCTCGCGCTGGCTCGAAGGACGGTCAACCCGTCTGTTCAGGAATTACTTACTGAACAAACTTATTAAATATGTATTTGCTGAATTACTTGATGTATCGTTTAATTGGTTATTTTACTGAATAGTTGACAATTCGTTTTAGCTTACCTGCTTGTTTGCTTATTCTAAAAAGTAGAGGATGTTAACAGGACTCTTTTGGGTGTTGATCTGGTTTCACTTGCATTGAGGTGTTATGGAGGAGCCTTGTTTAAAGCGGATGCGGGTATTCGGTTCTGTTAGGGCGAGAGATGCAACTTGTTTCGATAGGGCTTGCTGCAAGCACAGCAACGTCAATCGTAACCTCTGAATGGACTACTCACGTACTGCTCGGGTACCATGGCTTCAGCTTACATCACCGAGGAAAAGGTGATCCCAGATGCGCATGGGGCACCTCAGTGGAAATTCTGATTTTGACGCCTGCGTCGAAAGGTCTGCGGCAGGTAGCCAGTCGCCAGATTTGCACTTCTTGCCTGTCGGCCCAGCTGTGGATAAGGGTCGCATGTGAGCAACGTATCACACAACCTTTCAACCCCTGCTCGTGTTTGACGTGTGCCATTCCGTCTCGCAGCCAAAGCGAAATCCTTCCCCAGCTCTAAGCCGCATGCTGGCAACACTCGAAGCCTTCTCGAGGCCCTTCAGCCCCCAAACCTGAGCTTCTAAGTGCTCAGTCCTGAAGCTTAAACACCGAGCAGAAATTTAAGATAGACCCTAAGCCCTAGCTGAGCCGAGCCGCAGGAGAATACTACCAGCAAACCAACGGGCGCCAGTCGTGGAGGCCGATTTACTACTGCAAGGGTTTAGGGGTTTGGGGTCGCACGATTCAGGGGTTCAGAGTTCAGGGGTTACGGGCTTGGAGTTTCGGGATTCGAGCGTTTAGGGTTTGGGCTAGGTGTGGAGAGGTTGCGGGTGTCGAATTTTGTTCTTTGGCGATGGCAATTTTTTGTATTCGCAGCGCAATGCTGCTTCCTGCGACAACAGAACCCGTACCCGAAAGCTATATAAATATTTAACGAGCCCAACTCAAACACACCATTCCTCGAGCACCGAGCCCGAAAGATCTTTGAAGCCACGAACATCGTAAGCCACCTAACCCCCAAAGTTCAGGGTTCTGTTGGCTTGGCGAACGTAAGCCACCGAGCTGGTTTGCAGGTGACCTCCCCTGTTCCAAAGTGGACAAACGAGGCGCTTCTGGACATTGCTGCAGCAGAAGTGTGCAGAAAATACGCTTTCGTTAGGAGGTGGGGTTTCAAGCTTCTGGATCAGTGTATGTAGGGCTTAGGAGATTCATGCACCTGATATAAATAAAACCTTGAATGCTAAACCTTAACCCTGCACTACGTATCAACGGCAAAGCAACAGAGCCCTAAAATCCCGGACCGGTTTGTGAGGAGATCTGTCAGCCTAACAGGCAAAGGGAGTTTTGGGTTTAGGGTTGTTTGGCAACAGGAAAATCTCAAGTAGAACCGGCCATTGCTGTTTAGATACCTCATACGGTCCTGGAGTCCTAAGCCGCCAGTGGGGAGGGGTCGTCGCGACCGTCTGGAATAAGGCAGGCAATGCCCGCTCAAGACCCTAAGCCACAAGCTCGCAGCACACCGAAGAAGTGCAACCCCTAGACGGTTCGCAGTTGGGCTCGTATTGGTGCGAAACTACTGTTGGAGCCGGAGGGGAAGGAGGGGTACGGGTAGTAGAAGGGGGTGCAGTCGTCGTGGACGACGACGGTGAGTGCTACTATTACTATTATGATGACGATGGTGATGATTATGATTCATGATTCTTGATGTCGTTCCTGCCACTGTTGCTACTTCGACATTCTGATTTCCAAATTCCGAAAGACTTCTTCGCATGCTGTGTCCTTAAGCCCTAGCTGCCCTAGCTCTGAACCCAAGCTCCTGACCTTCACCCTTTTATATACCAGTCTGAGACTGATAACCCATATAAGCCCTAATAAACCCCATAAGCCCTCACAAAGCCCATAAGGCCCCCCCCCCAAACTGACAACCAATGCCAGGGAGCCTTGCTTCAACGCCTCCCCGTGCGAAAGCAGGCTCCTGTGTCCGTTTAACAAGTTTTGGGGGGCTCAGGGGTGGAGGGTTAAGGGGGCTTGAAGGTTTAGTAGGGCTAGGGTCAAGCTGAAGGGCTGCAGACGTAGTGGTACAGAGTTGTGGGGTTGCAGGCGCTTAAAGTTGCAGAATTGACCCAGCCAGAAAGCATCCCCTCGTTTCCTAGGATCCCTTAGCCCCGTACTCTTTGATGCTAAGGCTTTGAAGCCTCACCGTCCTGGTTGTCACGAAGTTTCAGTAGAATCAGTCGCAACAATGAACACATGAAGTCGACAGGCCAACGGGACGGGGACTGCAGTCTTGTCGAGCAAGCCACAACGTCTTTTTCGTCGTCTTCGAAACTGCATGCAGCCAAAGCGTTTTGGGAACAGTCTGTTGTGAGACCGAGTGTTTCAGGACTGTGGGGTTGAGACCCGAGCTGTCTGAGTCATTATGAGATCTTCTCATTGGGCTTCGAAACACTCTAAACCAAGGTTACTCAACGTCCCATGTCCCAAGCAATGAACAGCCAGGACACTCATTGCACATTTCGGCAGGGCTCAAAGGATCGTATAACTTCCCAAAGCCGAAAGGCAACTCTACCGCTGGGGGTAGCGACGGCACTCCGCCCGGGACTCAGAGGCAAAACGCGTTGGACAAAGCGGCACAGAAGCTGGAAGTTTGGTTTGACTTCAGGTCGTGTGTGAAGATTGTTGGGTAGGCATTATTTTGGAGCTGATTGTCATGTTCGGGCAGGACGTAGCTTTCGGCCGAGATGCTAGTACGTTCCCCAATGCATGCTGCTGAACGTTCAAGCAAGCTGCAGGCTACTCTAGTACAATAATCTTGTGCAGCAGCTCGACAAAGTATGCACACTATGTTTACATATATATATATATATATATACACACATAGACATGCATACAAGTACATATGTATGTATATATGTATATATGTATGTATGTATGTATGTATGTGTATATGTATGTATGTATGTATGTACACACAAAGAGCAAAAGTCGCTGAACCAATCAAAGAAAGAGGCAGCAGGTCTCAGAAGAAATGATGGTGGCTTTGATGGTCTAAAGCAAAAAGGATCCAACTTCCTAAGCTCTAACATGTAACATGACCACAAGAGAGTGCCAAATGCCTACATAAGCAGACGAACCTTGCAGCGGCAGTTGCGCGCCAGTATCATTATTCTCGTGTGTATGATCTTGCATTAACATTCTTCGTCGTCGGCGTCGTCGTCATGGCAGCAGCCTCACCATGCATGCATGATGTCCATTCTCAAAGATAGTTTCGTCAAAGATAAGAAGAAGACCCTGCAGCCAGTTGCATTCATGATGCTTTAATGAAAATGTCGCAAGGCTGTCGCGTGCCACCAGCTCTGCAGCTGGCAGCGGCATCGTGAGCACAGGCCCAGGCATCAATCCCGGTGTACGTTGCAGGGCTGAGGTACACCATGTTGCTGAAGATGCTTTTGTTGAACCTTGAGGAGAGGTAGGAGAACACGCTTGATACAAACAGAGCCCACGAGTCAAGGATTTTAGAGGAATCTTATGCCTGTATTTTCAGCTTGCTGGCGGTGGTCTTCTTCGCTCTTGATGACTGATGTTTCAGTTTGTCTATCATTCACGCTTGCTTTCAAGACTTGTGCCGAGGTCATCAAGACTTGAGCATTCGTCAAACTCTAGCAGCTTCGTAAGTTACAGTGAAACTCACTGCTTCTCAAGCTGCGCTCGCCACCGGAGGACACATCTATGACCCTGAGCCCCAGATGTGAAGCGAAGGTGAACCATTGAATTCCTGTCACTGAATCTGCCTCGTCCACGTGCAAACTCGTGGCTCCAAGTTGGACATGCACTCAAGCTCTTTGAGTTCCTCGAAAAACCCGCGAACTATTCAAAAGTGTTTAGACAACGGGACCAGGCGGGACTACTTCCGCTGCGGTGCCTGTGCCGTTGCCCTCGCCGGGGTCAGAACTGCCGGGTGCCACAGGTCTTCCGCGAGCCTTAGCACTAAGCTGACAATCCCTATCTTTGACTTAAGATTCGCCTGGGAAGCCGGGAAGCCCGCGAAACTCGAATGAACACGCCGATTAAAATACAGCCCCAACAGAAGTCAAGCGAAAGGGCGCTTCTTCATGCCAAGAATCGAGGCATTATGTTTTTCATCTAGGTCTTACGATGAAGCAGCGGAGGATTTAGGACTCCGGCTCTGAAGGTAAGGAGGCGAGGTTAGGCCTTGGAATTCAGGATTTAGCATTTTACGGTTTGAAACATTTTGGGTTCAGGGCTTTCAACCCTTTGCCTTCAAGGGCGTTGCCCCACACCCTGAATCCTGAATCGTGGACAACGCCCATTTTTGATCGATATTAGAGATTGCCTGCATCCATTTCAATGGCAAGGTAAAAAGTACCCTTCAATGCGACGCTAGCATAAGGCCAGCTTGATGTCCAAAAGCCCGCAACCCCAAATCAAAGAGTCCCCATCCCCCAAGCCTTTGGACCCCACACTCCTTCTTAAAACCCTACGAACCGTTGTTAACCCCAAACCGTTCAGAAACCTAAACCTAAGCCCAAACCTTTCTTTAACCCCCAAACCAAAATTCCTTCTAGAGCCTAGACTCTTAAACCGAAAGCAGGCCTAGCTTGAACTCCTGGGCCCGGACTTGGACCAGCCTTTGCGTGACGGAAGAGGGGTTGAACACGACTGCCTAAGCACCCGGGCTCACAGATCCTTGTTTCAGTTTTTCAATCTTCTCACTGGAAAATCTTGAAGCCTACTGTAAGCCCTGGAAGCCTAAAAACCCCCAACAAAGCAGGAACACCCTAAAGCCCTATACTCTTGCATGACGGACTCTTCCCCCTTCCCTGAGGCGAGGAGAGCTGAGGAGCCCAGGAGGCAAGGGGCTTCAAGAATCAAAATGTGCTTCTGAAGAAGGGTTCAGGAGGCTTCAAAAGGGGTCGAACATGATTTGAAGGGCTTCGGCTTTTGGGTTGTGGTTTCGAGGCTTGCGTGGTAAGAAAGGTCTCAATCGGTTGAGGCAACGGTTGTGAAGCGGGTAGGGTTTTAGGTTCTGGGGGTTCTGGGCTAGAACTTCGGATTCGATGGTGGTAAGAATCTATGGCGATGGCCCACCCCGCGACATGATCCTGTTCATACTGGACTTAGGCTACTGGAGGAGACTCAGGAGGAAGAGGAACCAACGCAGGGCCGCTTGCCACAACTTGCATGCATGGCCGTGTGGCTATCAACAAGGATATGAACTGTCAGAATAACATTCGTCATCGTCACGCCCTTGTCATCGTAGTTGCCATCATTAGAGCATTGTCAGTATTGTTCGCAGAGTTAAAGCAATACTAGCAGTAGGAACAGCGGCAGTAATCGCGATGGTGATGGCAGTCATCAGGACTAGTGGCTGCGAGATGCACGGCCTGAGGTGCATGAGCCGACGGCAGGTGCACCATGTGGTGTTTCCATGGGCGAGGTTCAAGCACATTATCCAGCATCCCTCCACGGTCCCTGACTTGTATGCTGGACATCCGCTCTCTGGGATGAGTCCGCACAAGAGAGCCATACTCCTGCAAGGCCTTTGCAAGAGTGTGCTGATGAATTTGCACCCAAATTTGCAGGTGGAGGAGCCTGTCCTTGGCACCTGCGTGAATGGCAAGCGAAGATCACCTCAACAGGCCTCTTGGGATTGGACGATGGGCGACAGGAAGGTGGAGTGCAAAAGCTGCAGGTTGTCGTGGCAGGTTTCCACGCAGACTTGGTGCATCAATTTCGTAGCAGTGAAACTCGCCGAGCCTGGCATTCGAACCCATGCACTCTTTGACGACCTTTACCTTGTGGTAGACAGGCCAGACGCGGTTCACATTCTGAAGCATGACCTGAGAACCGGACTTTCCAGGTCCGGCGCAGCAACAGCTGTGCGTGGGCACAGAATCGTGGTCAGGGGCAGCCGAGACGTTCGTGAATGGCGATCGGCCTGGAGCACCATCTTGCAGAAGCTGTGTGAGGGCAGGGGAGGCTGCGAGACGATAGAGGAAATCCCCTTGACAGATCCACGCTTGCTGTCCGCCGTGTGCAAGGCAAAGGAGGACAGCGTGTACAGGCGGCACGGTTGCGACCCGCTCAGTGACCTGAGCCCATGTGCACGGGGCAAATATGTAGAACAAATGGGTTTTGAAATCGATCAGAAGCTCAACTCGACGAGCACATTCGTCAGACCAAGGAGCCTTGACCCTGTCGACTGGATAAGGGACTCTGTCCGAGTGGAGCTGAAGCATGCCAAAATGGTGAAGATGAAAGCTCCATTATGGCGGTGCTGCTTCAGCAACATAAAATGCGCAGCCGATGAAGTTCGCCAGACGAATGCTTTCGACGAGCTGTGGCTTGCACTGTACAGCCCGCTGGGCATTGATTTTTTTGGAAGCTGCGGCCAACTTCGCTACACATCGGTCGGAGTGCGCGGACCGGCATTGGGCCGCGACCTGGATTTGCGTGTGTCGAGCCGTCACAAGGACGTCTTCGAAGCGTTGTGCGCCTTCCGGCGGCAGCTGGAGCAGGCAGGATGCCACTTCACGGCATCTGTTCGTTGGTAGCTGCAGGTCATCCGAGTCAGCTTGACCAACGAGCTGTGCCTCGATCAGCTTGGCAAAAATGCAGGCAGTTGCAATCTGAGTAGTAAGCACAGTCGCATCATGTTGCACAGACGGACAAGTATAGCCTAACAGCGAGCAAGCATCCTTGCGGTGAGATTGTGTGAAAAAGAAGAAGAAGCAGACTCGGTGGTTCTCCTACCGGAATAATCTACGTCATTTTGTAAATGAGCACACTAGCACTAGGAAAGCAGAGCCTCCGCAGGCTGTGAAGGCAGTTCCAAATGCAGCCACCCAAAGCTAGAGCTAAATCCTGAGCGTGTTCCGGAATCCCAAACCCCAAGTGCAGGCCTTAACCCTGAATCCCACCCTACCTAAACCCCCAGCCCTGCTTGAAGTGTACTGACCTTATCTATGCTTAAACCCTACCTAAACCTTGCCAGAACCCTACCCAAATCCTACCCAAAAAGTCCGGAATCTTCCAGGCTACCCGAGCCCGTGCATCCGCATGGCCGGGGTTTCGCCACCGCGTGCAATTGTTGCGGAGGCACTTCTGGAGATGATAGTGAGACTGAATCACAGTTGAATCCGTGGATTTTATGCGAAATTCATTCAGTAGTAAGTGTGGGTACAGATGCCTGAAAGAACAGCGGATGACTCCTGACTCTTGACCCTTCGTGGAATGAGGATTGCTCTAGACGAGGGTCTTGGCGTAAGGTCATCTCACAACAAGTGCCGAAGGCTCGAAGCCTGAAAGCCCCTGGCCTTAGGAATCAAACCTCGATTCGGTTTGGTACGGTTACATCGAGTCCCCGGCTTGAACTGAAAAGTCCCGATATCGTGAGGCACAAGCTGAGTGGGCAGTTCAGATGGCAAGTTGCTATGTATACCGTGGCAGGGAACGCCACAGACGACGCGAGTGGGGCCCCCAGAAGAGATGGCCTTGCGTGTGAGGTGAAGTTAACGTGTAGGCTTAGGACTGGTTGCAGGACGAAGTCTAGAACTAAGGAAGGCCATTCGACTGACAGAAATAGTCCCAGAGGACATACAAGGATCGGACGGGACGAAGGTGGATGTGCTGAAAGATCATGCAGACAAGCCATGAAGCATGGACAAGTATGTGAGCCCTTTGCATTCAGAGCGATCTCAACTTCGTGTTTCTTCCTGAGGCGTTGACGCCGCAAACTCGGGCCGGGAGCTCCGGGTGTCACATGGGGAGGTTCTGAAAAGTTAGGGGTACCGTTTCCAGGGATCCTTAGGACAGCCACGATTAGGATCATGCTGCATGTGGGGAGGGTCAGAGCCTTCCTCGAAGCGATCTCTTTCAATTCCAGCTGGGGCCTAAGCTCTCAAGCTACAAGCCCGAGCCAACATCCTCAACCCAAAATCCTCAACTGTTGTAGCAGTAGTCGTCGTAGTGGTAGTCGACGTCGTTGCCGTATTAGTCGACGACGTCGTCGTCGCAGTAGCAGCTGTCGTTTAGTAGTAATCTTTTCACAGATTAGTAGTAGTAGATTAATAGATTCTCGTTATTAGTAGCAGCAGGCAGCAGTTAGCAGGCCAAGAGCCTCAAGTCCAAGGCTTCACAAGCACCTCCCGCGCAGGCAGGTCCCCGATCGTTTATCCCGTCGCCGATGTTGGCAACACCCAGACAGGCAGCAGAACGCTGGCTCTGCAGGGCTAGGGGAGTTTCGGATTCCTTTAGGAGTTCCCTCCTTAAGGAGTCTAGCTTTAGGGTCCAGCTCTTGGGGTTTCAGGTCTAGGGCTCGGGGATCAGAAGGGGCTTCGTTACCATTGAGTTCAAATAGTTCTTCAACTCGAAACCCTAAATCCTGAGCCCGGAACTCTGGAACCCATGAACTCAAGCTTGAACCCCTCTTGCTTTCGAGTACTTGGGCTTTCTTAGTTTTGGAGGCTGCGGTTGGTCGTAGAGCTGTGGAGTTTAGAGGTTTGGATTTGTTGGTGTGGGGTTTAAGGGCCTTGAAAAGGAACAATCATGTAAGGGTTGCGAGCTTAGGAACGAAGGTAGAGGATTCAGGGTCTTCGTTAGGACTGAGGGTTTAGGGTTGAAGAAACATGGTGCTGGGTTTAGGGTTTCGAGTTGACTTCATTGCTCTTTTGCCATGACTCATAATTTGCATCATTATTATACGGACCATGGAGTGCGTATGCTGGGGTGCATGGGAGTTGATGCGAAGTGAAATTCAGGGCTGAGGCTCATGTATCATCCAATTGAACCTCAAGCCCACAACCCTCAACTCTATACTTTGGACATGCTTCCCTAGACCGTTCGGGGTCTGGAGCTTTATGGCAGGTTCGAAGCAGCCTGCACGGGCGCACCTTGAACTCTCGAACTTCAGGTGAACTGCGGCTGCGGCCAATCGCTCTGTATCCTAGGTAGGGTTGACATCAGGCTGGCATCGACGTTTCCTTGACCTTGAACCCCTCTTCATGACTTCATGAAACCCAGCATCCTAGAGTCGCAGAGCATGCATGAACCAACTTTGAACCTTTGTTCAGAATCGGAAATCCTCTTCCAGGTGGCCTCTCCTGCAACGGCACCCTTCCCCCTTGGCCTGCGGTTTCCTTGGATGGGCTGGTGATTTGGAGAAGCCACGGACGAATGCAGGCTTGGAGCTACTAGAAAAGCTCGGAACAAGGCAGAACCAAGGACATTATCCGATGCCGGCAAGCATGCTTTTCGGCGAGTAGGTGCAGGGCATCAAGGCTTTGAGGACTTTGTCGCCCCCCCCAAAAAGGCCAGCGAGCCAATGCCTTTCGCGCAAAACACACAATACCCTGAGGCACCGAACGTTGCACAGACCTCCGGCGGGATGGCTACTGTGCTGGTAACCATGACAACGGCAATAAAGCTATCACATAGGTGCTTGCAATACCGACATTACTGGTATTATAATGATACTCGATTGACAAGAACGAGAGCAACAGAGTAACAATAGCAGTATTCATAGAAACTCTGGCGGGCGGCAAGCGAGATCACCACCACCAGCATCATCATCATCATCATCATCATCCTCATTGTCATCATCCTCATTGTCATCATCAACACCATACACCATCATGATCATCAGCGTCATCACCATAGTCACGATCACAAGCATCATCAGTAGCACGCCTCTTCCCTTCCGCATCATCGCAGCCGCTACCACTGGTGAGTTTCATCATCAGTATCATCCAACAGGTCATGACTATCCCCATCAGCAGCTCAGCATGCATATCCAAGGCCGTCTGCCCCGGGCTTCGCTGTGCCGCAGCCTCTTCGACAAGAAGGCGGAGAGTGGTTCAATCTTTCCTAGGCTTCGTGTGTTTCGTGAGATATGTACAGCGCTGGACAAGTCGATTCGACGTGCTTTGTGCATGTTCAAGCTCTGATCCCCACACAGGGCCAACGAAAATCCGGCCAGGCTTGCAGACTATACCCGTGGCCCAGGCCGGGGACGCGAACTTTTTAAGACTTTAGATCTGCGATTT
Organism: Symbiodinium sp. clade A Y106; assembly: GCA_003297005.1. Lineage (NCBI taxonomy): Eukaryota > Dinophyceae > Suessiales > Symbiodiniaceae > Symbiodinium > Symbiodinium sp. clade A. The sequence goes on along the minus strand of BGNK01000362.1, from coordinate 101,446 downwards.
GAGCACAGACGTTCGGGTTTGCGCTATCGCATGCGTCTTTCCTGGCACACCAAGACCGCAGAGCTGTCGAAAAATCTCGGAGCAATCGGAGATAGCTGGGGCACACTCGCCATCGTGCGTCCAAGCCCACCCGAAGTTCGAGCAGGGGCTTCCGTTTAAGGCCCTGTAAGCCGGGATGATCACTGCCTTATGTCGTCTAGAGCCAAGTCACTGGATTTAATTCAGGGAGTTTCGGAGCAGTAACGCGAAAATACCGCATTCCGATGCTTCGGAACCACCCGAAACCCTAAATGCTTAAACCCTTAAGCGGAAGTGTCAACTCGATATCCAAAAGCTAGGCCTAGGCGCCCACACATTGAGGCATGAGTGTATCCAAGCCTTAGTCCGGGGGCTTCTAATCCTTAGCCCAACCTTTATGATCTCAAACTAAAACCGCAATCGGCAACCCCAAGCCCCCAGACTATAAACTCTGAAGCCGTACCCGTACACCCTCTCATTCTATTCCAACCCGAACCCGAGCAATCCCTGTAAACCCCTAATCAGCCATGTATGAACCCTACAACCCCTGGAACAAAACGTCATAGCCAACTTTAGACAAGTTCCCTGAGTTTAAGAACCGCCTTGCTTGCGTCCTCTCGTCGAAGGTCCCGGGCCTGCATCCCAGAATAGTGGCCCAAGCCTCGGGTGAGTTTCTGGCTAGGGCTGGGGCTGGTGGTATTAAGTAGTAGTAGCAGCAGGAGGAGGAGGACGAGAACGAGGACCGCTGCTGCTGCAGGTGCTCATGCAGCTGCTCATGAAGCTGCTATTGGAGCAGCAACTGCTTCCGACGTTCTACTTTTGCTGCTGCTGCTGCTCCTGCTAATCACAGTCATGACAGTGACAATAAGTTCGACATGAACAGCAATTTGCATCAGCAAAGTCGCAGGAAATATGGCTGGTGGATTTCCTGCAAATGGGAACAGTCAAGGCCGTAGGAGCGCAACTAGTGAGGGCCGCTCCAATCATGATTCGTCTTCGCCGTTCTATGGTTACCGTTCGTCGACCGAAGCCCAAGTATAGACACTAAATCGTAGGATCCCCGGTGCAAGGATCCTTTTGTAAGTTACCATTCAGAAGCCGCACCAAAGGTTTGGGGGCCACCACCCTCAACCCTAAACCTCAGACCCTAAACGCTAAACCCTCAAACCTCAAACCCTACACCCTACACCCTAACCCTAAACCCTGGAGAGCGAGTCTTGAGGTGACTCCGCGACGGCACCGAGAGGGCGTCGTGGCTCCCCTCCCTCCCCAGGATCCCGCGCCGGAACCTCGGGCTTCGGTGCATGTAGGGGGCTTCATAATGAGACTAAGGGTTCTACGGTGTTTACAGTTTTTTTTGTGCGGTTTTGCTGCTTACAGTATGTAGATGATGACTCTGACGGGCTATGAATCCTAGTTACAGTTGCTAGTTGTTCAGACCTCTGATTTTGGTTGCGAAACCTCGCGACGTGTGTTGGTGATGGGAGGGTCGTGTCACTGAAGGATCTTAGAGTCTAGGCCTGCGAACCAAGACAGCTCATATTACGATAGACGAGCCCAAGCTCAAGTTGCTGGAGTCTCCATATCAAGACTAGATTGCAGGAACACAGTGCGCAATATTGGCACCCAACACCTGGCAACGCTATACAACACTAAGCTGTGCGTATTATGCGTAGTATACTATACCGTGCGCAGAGAGCTTCCTTCAAGGTCCCAAAGCTGGCGCTCCCCGCCGCAGCTTGTGGCCACGGCACGAGCACCAGGAGCAACGGAGCCGCATGCGATCAGGCGCCGCGTTGTTGTTCCTGATTGCGGCTATAGTATAGTACAGTACAGTACACATCGTATATAGTAGGGTATAGTAGAGGATAGCTGTGGAAATTTAGGGTATCTGCACTTGTGAGCTGGGGTTGGGAAAGACTTGATTGAAGGTGGTGATTGTCGTCGGCGTTGTTGTCAATGGTGGCGGTGCTGGGGCTCTTGGTGGTTGGTGGGGTGGTGGTGGTGGTGGTGGTGGTGCCGGTGCTGCTGCTGCTGCGGTTGCTGTTTCGGTTGCTGCTGCGGTATTGCCTTCCGACGGTCGTCATGGGTGATTAGTCATGATGATAAAGGTGTTGACTTCGTAATGATGACGACGGCGAGGATCATGATGATGATGGTGATGATGATGACATTGATGACGAGAAAGAGACTGAGGAGTAGGATCAGGTTGAGGATTGGGTTTCCGATGGCGATTGCGCTGCTGAGGATGACGATTGCTGCGACCATCATTTCATCGCAGCTGCGATTCTCATAATCATCAAGACCAGGTAATTGAATGTGCACATGCGGCAGACTCGAAAGCCCTTCAGACTGCTGTTGGTGAGTCTATCTGTAGATTCGGGCTTCCGGCGATTTACGGTGTCTTCGCCGTCTCCAGCTTTCGTCGATGTTGAACTCAACGACATTTGCGCTATTTGCCACACCTTTTTGCTGTGATACGGCCTTGTTTTGTTGCTCGCCTTATCTCGCTGATCTCTTCGTCCGTCGCTCTCTCTCTCTCTCTGTCTCTCTGTCTCTCTCTATCTCTCTGTCTCTCTGTCTATTTCTTTCTGTCAGCATCTTTCCGGGCTTGCGGGCTGTAGGGGTCGAATTGCCGGGGTGTTGCTTTTCGTTTGCAGGTGGGTGGTCGTATGTTTTTGTTTAATCCCTAGGGTTTCAATCTTTGCGGTTGTGGTCTTGGGGTTGAGGCTGGGGGGCAGGGGGGGTTTGGGGTGCAGGTTTATGGGTTTGGGGTTTAGGGTTATACTAAAGTGATCCATGTCCGCGATTAATGCCCAGCTCTGCAGTGCTACATGGCCGCAGCCCGAAGAAGCTTCCCACATGCAGAAGTCAACGACCCGTTGCAGGCATATCCAGGTTCCTCAGCTCCCGTTTACTTATGTCTGGAGCCTGGGTCGGAAAAGTGCAGATACCATCAGATACCATACCACATTATACTACACAACACTATACTATACTCTATTCTACTATACTGGGGCTAGGCTTAGGTCGAGGCCGGGACCACTATACTATACTGGGGCGGGTCGAGGCTGGGGCACGAAGATGTCTAGTGTTTTGGGATTTGGAGCTAAGGAAGAAAGAGTTTGTACACCGACTTCAGATCCTGCACTATCCGCTTGCGACGGCGAGGCTTTTAGCGGGGACCGCTTGGGTTTTCGGATTGATGCCGGCCCAAGAGTCCTGAAGTTGCAAGCCCTCGCGTCCTGTCTTCCCTGAATTAAGACCCTGGGCTGGTGGTAAAGGGCCTACAGCCCAGGCACCTGCCTACGAAGCTCACGTCCGAAGTGAGCCTGAGATGATAGCGGTCGTCGAGGTTGGCGTCGTCGTCTTCGGTCGTGGCCATCGTAGCCGTTGTCGTCGTCGCTGTCGTAGAAGAGTCGTCGTGGTACTATTGCTTGCAGTACGAGCGCTCAAGGACAAATTCCGGCCTGAGCATCCGAAACTATGGGAATTACGGTACAAGAGGGGGGGTTTTGATAGTCTCTCGCGATGGACAATCGGCCGGAGTCACGCAGCTTGGAACCGGAGCCCTTGAACAGGCGCCTATAAGGAATACGAGCGTGTTGAACTCCAAATGAGGTCAGCCCTCCGGTACCCCGTGGCCGTGCTGCCTCTGCCTCGCCACCGCGCCGGATGCTGAGAAGGAGGACATGTCATTGCTAGTAATAGCCACAATGGCGCCGCCTCTGTCAGGAACGACCGTAGCAGCATCAGAATAATAGGAGACAGCATGGGACTAGTGGGAATGGCAATGAACGCAGTAACCAACATGCAACATTCCAGGAAGACCTAGAACAACGGGCAGCCACACATAACAACACACAACAACACTTAACCTCCGACCACAGCATACAAAGATAATCGCAGTCATTGTTATTCTTGCTGCTAGTGCTATGGCATAGACAAGCTATCCCAACTCTAACACTGATACAGGTTGGCATGGGAGGTTTGGAATGTTCAGAAAAACTAAACAGCACAAAGCCCGTGCGCTCTGCTCCTCTTGCGCGACACCGTTAACCGTGCACCTCACAGGTGAAAGCCTTCAAACCTTCAAGCGCGTAGTCCTTCCGACCAGCCGAAATTGGAATCGAGGTCTGGCTCAGCCCACACTTACGCCAGTCTTGGGCACGAGGTCGCTGTTTCCGGGTTTAGAGTTTAGGTGTGTTTAGGTTTGTATCCAGGGGTTAGGTTACTGTTTTGGGATCTTCCCCAGACACACGGGTGGTGTTGGATTTTTCTCGCTTCTGCTCTGATCGCTTTAGTCTGATCGTTTCAAGGACTTTATGATCTTCCTGGCAAGTTTGTTTGGTTTCTGGTACCAATTTTGTTGTCGGTTTCGTTAGGTAGTTCTGGCTACTAGTGTTCCTGCAGGGTCGTTCTGCTCGCATGTGGAATATTGTGATCATTGTTGCGTATTTGTGAATGCTACTGTTGTTGTTGTTGGTGGTCTGTTGCTGTCGTCGTTTTCGCACATGACCTGCTTCGTAAGTATTGGCAGTTCTTTGCTGAGGGTGTGATCCGTAAGTGCAACTTATAAGAGACTTCGGCTTTTCTTGCTAGGCTTTGTTTGGGTGTGTGGCACCTCTCTTCATGAGTCTCTTCTTCTCATGCCACGGAGAAATCCAGTACTCCTACCATATCGACTGTGTCATCTCCGCCGCCATCGTTACTGATAGCATCATGCAAATCCTTTTAACAGCATCAGTGTCAACCAAGAGTGCTCTTGTTTTTGTTGAGGGCTCTTTTGTGTCTTTGTTTATGGCTCTGTGGCACACTGGGTGCCAGGTGATGCCGCCTGGACCCCTGTGCTGCGGGCTCAGTGATTGCCCTTTTTGTCTCTCTTTCCCTCCCTCCCTCACTTCCTGGCTGGCTGGCTGGCTGGCTGGCTCAAGGTCTATATCTGCCAAACCAAACTATACCAAGCCAAATCAAGCCGCTTGAAAGTCAACACTCCGGACACATCTTAATGCCCTTGTCTGTGAGCAGAGCTTGTCCAACAGAAGATCCCTTGCAACAGCAGACCATTTATAATCGTAGAAGAGCAACAAAGAATTCTTAAACACCAAAACATACTGTGCTCGTGTATATGCTCAGACCTATGTATATACAGTTTTCCCAGGTGTGCATAGTATGTACAACACGCACACATGGATGAAGCCATGAACATGCATGCATGCAGACGGGCATGCATACATACATACATGCCTGCGTGCAATGGTCTCGTCAAGTCTCCTTCAGAGTCATTGCATGCACAGGTTCTTCGCGTAAGCCAAGCGAAGTCAAGCCAAACCAGGTCAGTTGACATAAGAAGTCTTAAAGCCATTGTCCGGCAAAGTCCTGTCGATTGCAAGGTTCACTAGGGATGTAGAAGGTTTAGTAGAGCTTGAAAGGCGGTTTTGTAAGGGTTGGGCCCTAGCATGGGGGTTTTGCGATGAAGCCTCATGGGCAGACATCGATCATCTCAACAAAGGTGCCCTTGTTTGTGTCGTAAGAAAGCCTACCTATAAAACCTGCATAGTTAAAGTCATGCAGTGTTCCTTCAAACAGGCGGGTAGCAGTTTCAGAGTAGGATTCTGGTCGTCAGGTCGTAGGGTAGTCTGCTTGAATGTAGCCTTGCCAGCATTCAGAGCTCGTTGTAGGGAGCTTGGCGGCTTCGCAGAGGCTATCGCGACAGTTCTTGCAAACGCCACTGAACCTTTGTTAGGCTCTATAAGCCCTAAATCCTACGCTTAGCCACCCATGAGCCTTCAGGTTCTAAGCCTGCCAAAACCCTAAGACTTTCAGCCGGTCTCAAACGCGAGATGGATTCTGGTGCATGGTTTCCAGCATGTAGGGTTTAGGATTTGGGGGCTTTGAGTTCAGTTTGCAGTTTGCGGTTCAAGCATCCCAGGTCGTTGGGCGGTCTCCCGCACTGACCCGCGACTCGTGTATATAGATCGCAGCCGGCGCGGCTGAGTCTTCTATCCCCAGAGAAGAGGGAGCCCTGAACCCTAAACCCTGCAGTGGTAAACCGCCATCTTGACCGCGAAACATTGAGCCCGTCAACCCTGAGCCGCAGATCGTGAAATCGCAAGCAGAAGCCCAAACTGGGTTTAGGTGTGGGGGACTCCCTCAGACCACAATAGTTTCACCACTCTCCCCTGCGGATGTGAGCTGAGGCGACGCGAAGCCTGGATATCATCCAAGACATGAGAAGGGAACCCCAAACCCCAGGAATAATTAGTAATTGCATGCAAGTATAGTCCTTTCAATTTTTGTACCATAGTAAGCCTCCAGACGCTATTCTGACGATTCAGGCCCCAGTTTTCACACAAGACAAGAAGAGTGTGGCCTGGGAACCCTAAACCGGTGAAGGCATCCGAGATCAAAGGCTGCACCGTAAATCCTGAAGCCTAAATCCTAACTCCTATGCCTTAAATCCTCAAATATTAAGCCTAAATAGCCCTGAACCCCAAACCCTCAACCCCTTCAGCCTGCAAGCCTGAGCCCACCCAATGGTCCCACATCCCACGTCTGTCGGCCTTGTGTGGGCCTCGGGTCCTGGCCTTTTTTGCTCCCCGGCACGCGCGACCCAAAGACATAAAGTATAAAGCATCCAAATCCCGAAGCCTGACACCGTATGCCCTGAACCCCAAACCTACCCAGAACCCTATAATCCCCCCACGCCCCAGAATCAAGATCCTTTGAAATCTTGAACCTTGCTATTCCGAGTTTGCAGGGTTCCGAATCTAGGTCCCCTGCAGTCTACACTCACCACTGAAACTGTCATCAAGGTTTTTTCGGGTTTTAGGGTGGGCAGCTGGGCTTGATTCAAGCAGGGCCCTATTGGGGCCTTTAGGGTTTAAGGTTCAGGGCAGAGGCTGTGAGGGTCATTGCGGCTGACTTGCCGAAACCTAAGCAGGTCATCTTCTTACTACTACTGGCAATACGAGTACGGTGCGAGACATGTGAGTCTAATTTCCACTGGCCATGGCAACTTAGTTTAAGGTCCTTCAGGATGTAGGTTCAGGCTCTGATCTAGGGTTCCAGGTTTGTACAGCCGTGTCGGTCTTGGCGTGGGTATAGGAAGGATGATTTCAACTCTACCGGGAAAAGATGGGAGCTCCTGCTCCGTGTTTTGCCGTCTTCTCTTCCGGGTTCCCAATCCGGCCCCGTCAACGGAGCCCCACAATGCTTAGGGAGGATGTAGGAGTTTGCAAAGTGCAGCCGGGATTTAGCCCTCGACCCTGTTTGTACCTCATGAAACTCCCTAGGAATCCCTCTGAAACCCTGCAGAATCCTATAATTGCAGGTACACCCCAGAGGCAGCTGCCCGACAACAATCGACAAAGCACCCCATATACAAACCATCAAAGATGCATGTACAACAAACCTAGTCGAAAACAGGCTGCAAACATACTCGAAACTAAAACCATCGCGGGAAGACTCCATGGAACTCTCAGTCACCCGAAGCCCGGGGCCCTAAACCCCTAAACCCTGAACCCTAAACCCTAAACCCCAAACCCCAAACCCTACCCGCCCACCACGCTACCACAAAAAGAGAGAACCCTAACCCGGCCGTCTCTGGGTGAAAATGTGGCCTCTCACACTAGCTCCGGTGTTGGAAGTCTCGAGAGTGCCGAGGGCTTTAGTTTACGGCTTCCCCTTTTCGGGGGTTAGTTTAGGATGGAGGGTAGAATTTGGCAGGACTGGAGTCCAAGATATGAGCCCGAGAGTCGTGCCAGTATGGAGCTTTAGGGCACATCATCATGAAGTTATGACATGGACTTTGAGAGTCTTTGGGTATTATGTGGTGTTCCCTGGCCACTCCCAGTCTGAAGCTTCTTTGATGTGCATCTTTCCCAACAAAGTCTATGCAACAGCCCGTCTAGCCCTCGGCCATCTCCTTCAGAGATTTTCTTGGAATCGGTGTGTCTCAAAGCCGTTTGAGCCATTGATGAAGCCTGCCAGTTCCGGAAGTTGCCAGAGCCCGGGTTTTAGCTGGGGTTTTTGAATAAAGCGGCGAAAGCTGCTTGCGAAGAGTCTTTGTTTTGACACTTTTTTGCATCCTAAGACATAACCCAGCCCCCCAACGCAATTCTAAATCCTAAACTGAAGCCCCAGCCCCTTAATGTCAGATGCACTCGCACAAGAGCATCCCCAATGGCTCTGTCACGACAGGCGCATAGAAGACCAAGCTGGGATGCACTTCCGCTCTCATCGCACTGCTACACCATTAAGTGTGACAGGAACAACTTCTTCAAGAGGTCCTGCATCGACACGTGTTTTTGCAAGCCAAACTGAGATAACCACTCCTATGTCGCCCAACTTCTATGCGAACACGCACTGCCCCTGCCATTACATGTAGGACAGGATTTAACTCAAATCTCATGCTGACATTCATGTGCAAGAATGAGTCAATACCATCTCAGATGATATGATGCACGCAGGACTCAGCCACGAAGTTGATGTAGTAGGCCGCACACCGGATTATTGAGTCCGCCCCGAAACCCTAAACCCCATGAAGAGTACCTGCTACCATCGACTTTCTATGAGAAATTAAGGAAACGTCTGAGTCGTGACGACAGTATTACTACTGTAAACCTTGGGTCCTTTCAGCAGTCTCCTATGTTGATAGCAGCGGTTCTCCCGAGTGTCTCATTTGCCTTGTGTATAGAGTGAAACCGGCCGCAAAGGAATGTGTAAAGATGTCGCAAACACTTTGTTCCCTTTTCGTAGGTCTCCCAATGGTCTCTTGTAGCGAATGTGCCGCCAGCAGCGATTGGCGAGAGTGCCTTCCCAGCACTCGTGTCTGGACAATTCATTTTGTAGTTTTTATATGCATGGCGTAAAAGCGACTGACCTGTTCGCCGCTGCCCACAGTGTCCCAAAGGACGGAACCGTAGGCCCCAAGTGATTTCCTAGTAGTAGAGTGGGTAAAACCTGTTTGGGGGTATTATAATCCCTGTGTTATCCAATATACTCCCCACGGGAAGATCTTTAGTTCCCCAGGATACGCGACAAGTAGGATTCTGTGACTCCTTATTGACTTGGCCCGAGACCCAAATCCCTCCCCTAAGAAGTGTGCATGTGTGTGCCACTCTGCTAGCGCATGTTTCATCTCTACGACGGAGCTTTTCTGTGGTACAAAGCTTGTTGTCGTTATGAAGTATGGCTGGCTGCCGTCGCCACAGTCGATGTTTGCCCTATCCGTAGCCTGTAAGGAAATGTACTGCCATAGCACTACGATATCATTCCAGTCATGACTCTGCCGCTACATGAAGCATCCTTGTCGTTTGATGTTGAAAACACCTGCCATCACAGCATTGCGCGGGTTGTCGTGTGCCTGTGTCTTGCCTATGTGGAGCTTGCGGGTAGGGGCATATAAGTTTCAGGATCAGGGGCATAGGAGTTTAAGGGTTCAAGGGTTGAGGGCTCGGAACCTTGCACCTGCCGTGCCGGCCGGGGATTCTTGAGGTCACTGCTCTAGGAGACCCACACGCAAGGCAACAGCGAGGACTCCGGCCACGTCGCCGTAAACACCGTTCTAAGTTATAAGCCCTTATGCAAAACCCCCTAACGACCTCATACGACCCCCAAAACGCACAGCTTAGGACTCCAGCTTCGTAGCTCAAGCCCTGAACCGAAGTAAGCCCTGGGGTACCCTGCATCGAAAACTCCAACTCCTAAGATCCAAAGCTTTGGGCCGCCAAACCCTAAACCCTCAGCCCTAAAGCCCCCGTAGCAAAATCTTCGTGTAGATGGTTGTGCTGAGCGATCCCTGTTCTCTTCGCAGTCGGGATCTCAGAGGGTATTGTTGGAGGTGTTCGGGGCTGGCGCATGGGAACTGATGGCCTCTCTGAGCATCATAACTGGTATTGTATGTATGAATATAACGCAATATTACAACACGATGTATTATCATATCATTCTGTGTCCCACATCTTGTTAAGAGATGTTTTTGGTTGCTCCTGAGGGCTCTTTGGATGGTTTTCTGCTACCCAAGTCATCATCAGATGCTCGTTCAGGGTTTGGCGGGTGTAGCGAATGAGACCTGGGAAGGGAAACGTACCAAAAAAGAAATGCCTAAACCGTTTGCCGAAATCCCAAATTCCTGCAGGTGTGCACCCTGCTAAGCCTTTATTCCCGTAAACCTCTCGAGACTCAGCAAAAGCCAAGCCCGCGCAAGACAAAGCAATTGCGCAACCACGAACCCTTTGAATGAAAACTCCAAACCGAGGTTGGTAGAGTCTCTCTCGCTGGTATAGTTCGGCCGGTATGGCATGACTTGGTATGGGTCGTGTATGCTATGGTATGGTGTAGAAGAGTCACCTATGCTACAGTGTACCAAGATATAGTAGAGTACTCACTAAGCCCCCTTTGCAGCTGGCAAGATCTTGCTCCGGATGTATTGTTTGGATTAATGATCTCCTTGCCGAGGTCCTGGTGGTCGGTGATGTCGTGTCCTCATACGTGCTGCATGCACCAGTGAGTGCAGGGGAGAGGTTCAAGCAGCTACAGTAAAAGCATGCACCATGACTTGCGATAAGAATTCACCAAATCCTACTGTGACCGGTTGGGATACGATGCAGTTCTTAAGCTTTCGTTCTCACCATCATCCTTTCCACCATCATCACCATCATCACCATTATCATAATCATCGCCATCCTCATCATCTTCATCGCAATCATCATAATCATCATCCTTTCCATCTCTTCTTCGGTCGCAGCCAGGAGTACCGGTCTAGCGTGTGCTTCAGGGCTCAGTACGAAGCCTCGGCCACTCTGTGGTGGCATTGCACGAATGCTCGTATGAGCATGCAGAAGTTTAGGAATGACCACACTTGTGAGTGACAGCGCATCCCTCAGAGAGAGCATAAGAGCCCTTAAAAGTACACTAGGTGCAGGAAAGCTTGCATAGACAGTGGGCCCTTCGCTGCTCTGAAATGTACAGAAAAAATGAGTGCGAAAAAGAGGCGTCCCTGAGAATGCATTGCGATCCAAGCTAGTCAAGTGTATCTAATGCTGGCGGAATGACAATTTCCGTCAGCTTGTTCCGCCCCTGTACGGTTACCATCACCGGCAGCCGAAGGCGGATCATGCTCATGAGGCCGTCCAGCTTGTCCATGCGCTCCTGGAGGATGTCCATGTCCCGCACCAGCTGGCGGAGGCAGATGTCCAGGAGGTAGATGCGCCCTGACAGTCGGCGCTCCATTTCCGTGTGCTGGCTCGTCTCGAAGATGTCCGGCACTTCCATTCTCCGTGCTTGACCTCTGGGTCTCTACTGCGCTATGAGTGGGAGCGACTGCGCGGTTGGCCGGCGTACTGCAAGCTATGCTACTCAATGCCAAGACATACATGGATGCGGAGGTTTCTGTCATGTCAGCTGCTTCGGCTTTTCTAGGCGCGGCGTCGTCGTCAAGTATGTACCCCGGCTCTTCCCCAACCATCACTGTGTAATGGCCTGAGCTGGGGGTTGGGCCGTGGTGGCGAATGACAGCACATGCACAATACGAGTGCCAGACAACTGACGTGCTCTGCTCATCCAAAAAGACTGGCACCTGCAGGATGCTCGGTATGTCGTAGCTTTGATGTGTTTTGCGTACCCTACCCTTAGCGCATCGAAATCTGGGCAGCTGGAAGAATACCCACTCAGAGACGCAAGTGAGGGCGCACCGGTTGTCCTGGCGGTGCCATTGCCCGATGAGGTCCTGGATGTGGGGTGTATGCCGTCGCGGTCGCGGCAGGGGGATGCATTTATTTAGGGGGCCTACTTCATGCTGAATATAGGCGTCCTCCGTCAGGTGTTGGCGCCCCTGCCAAGTCCCACTCAGGGAATTGGTGACCCTGGGGGCGAAGAAATCGAGAAACTCGACAACGTCATGTTGCTCTCTCGCCCTTGGCCAGCCTAAAAGAAAGTACCGGAGCACTCCGTGTGCCCGCACCCCGTCGCCTGTCAGCTGACGAATGCTTGCATGCAGCATGTCTGGTCTTCGGGACCGGTCTGCAAGCAACCACAGGGTGTACACGAGTGCATTTATGTAGCAAGCGTTTCCGTCATTAAGTAGAGAGAAGGGCGGGGTGCTGCGGGGATGCGGAGGCGGAGTGGCCTCTGTCCTTTGGGCTGCTCCTCCCGGTGGGCCTACCGGCCGAATGCCAGTGCTGCCACCTGTTGTGCGAGTTGAGACCGCTGCAGAGTGGCCCGCTTCATGGAGAGGCCGATGAGCTGCAATGCCGTGATCCCCAGGAGGCTGGTGAACCGTGTGTGCACCTGCTCTGCGGTGGGGCCCCGGAGGCTGATCGAGAGGAAGAAGGTGGCCGTGTGGGTTTGGGCTGCCTCCATCTTCCCGAGGTTCTGTGTGGAGTGGAACTTCTGCACCACGTCGCCCCGGAGGTTGGCCAGCAAGAAATCGATGGATTCCATAAGGCTTGTGTGTGCCACCGGGGGCGCCTCCGTGTCGATCACCAGTCGTTTGGCCTGGCGGCACCACTTGTGGCGCGTCCACTCCTGGCTGGCCATAACCCAGCCCGCGGTTTGAAGCTTGCGGGTGCCCTCCTGTGTGGAGAGCATGTGGTTGATGCGGTCCCGGAGCTGCTTCATCATGCAGGCCAGGAGGAGGGTTCTGAGTGAGCTCTGCGCCGTCAGGGTGCCTTCCTCCTGTTGCTGGTGATACTCCTTCGAGACCTGGTAGAGGCTCGGGAGCACGCTGATGGCATCCTCCCGGATGAACAGGACGAACATCTTGTCCATGCGCAGCTCGGCCAGCAGGTCCTCCTGGCATCTGGCGGCGTGGAGTGTCCCGCCGAAGAAGGCGTGGAGGGTCGTCGCTGGCCCCGCGGCCGTTGTTGCAGGACTGGGTCCGGGCGAGGGCGCTTGTTGGCCTTGTCGTCCTTCGTCGTGAGTCCCTGCGGGTGGGGCTGCTCCATCTGCCAGCCCAGGCAGTGCTGGAAGATGTCCGCATCCGGATTGAGTCCCGAGCTGGTGTCCATCACCATTGTCGTCCTGTGGCATAGCAGGTGGCAGAGCGGAGGAGGCAGAGGCACGTTGTTCTAGGTAGGCCGCGGCAAGACAAATTTGATAAAGCACCGGACAGGCCTCTGCGTGTCTGCCAGGGGCCCACACTTTGAAACCGCACCACGGGCACAGGCTATTAGAAACAAGTTGTCGCCTAAAAGGCTTGCAGCGCGCTACTACGGTGTGGTGCAATGCAGCATGTTCGTGTGGATGTGCCCTGCGTATGTGCTGTTTAAGGTGCTGATGGTCGGCTACCCACATCTGACATAGCGAGCAATGGTGCAACAGCTCGGTTCGTAGCGCGGAGTGTTTTAACAACGTGTCCCACTGCTGCCAGGAGCGCACAAAGAAGGGTCGCTCAATCAGGGGCGCATTTTGCAGCTCAGTCGGGCCCCGCTGCTCAGCCGCTGAGGGCGGTCGGTCCTGTGCTGCCGGTTCGGCCCGGACATCAACCTCAGCATGAGGATTCTGAACGAAACTCTCCCCCCAGGGCGCTGCAAGCCCCCGACTCCACATGATGGCGGAGGTTCTGCCACTTCGCAAATTTCCGTCCGCGCAGCCTGCAGTGCGGCAGGCCGCCCACCGCATGCTGCCGTGGGTCAAAAGGTTGTCCCTGGCCTACCGTTCCGGGCTGATGTTCTGGGTGGTGGACACCATAGTGTATCCTGAGAGCATGCTGGGAAGTCAGGATGCTATCACAAAGGTGGCAGGGCCATGCTTCGCATGATGCAGATTCAGGGGTGGGGTCCTTGGCGCCGGCCCGCTGCGCGAGCACGGCCGTGAGCTGCAGCTCTAGGGAGCGTACATAGTCCATGATCCCTGGACGGGTGGTGATATCCGGGTGCGTGGTCAGCCGGGCTTCAAGCTTAGTGCGAAAGGAAGTGAGTGCCTGAAGGATCTGAGGTCCCGGTGGTTCAACCTGGGAGCGTTGCCAGATTTCGGCATTGCTGACATGGGTTTTGTGTGCAGGCAACCTGAGAATGGCACGTAGGTGCTTGAGGGTTCGGGTTTCCAATCTCCGCAGGTCCGGTTCGCTCAGGCCTGCCACCGGGAGTGAGTAATGAAGGCTGGTGCGTACACATGCGCCCCAGAGGCGCGTTCGATGCTCCTGGGTGATAGCATGATGTCCTGTTAGGGCCTTCTGTATCATTTGAAACTTGTGCTGGCCACATTGCAAACGATGTGTGAGGTTGGCCTCGCGGGGTCCATCATATGTGACTTTGGTACCAAGGTACTCGTGTGAATCCTTGATGGGAATGAGGCGTTCAACATCATGTACCACTAAGCGCAGGTGCCGCACTCCGTTTTTCATGACGGTGATCTCGTGAAGGGCTTGTTTGGCATGCTTGCCCACGAACTTGAGGAGCACAGCAGTCTTAGAATAGTTGATCTGCATTTTGTAGTCCTCTAGCGTACATAGGAGGATGGCAAGCTCCGACAGCGCCTTGCGGAGGTCAGAGAGCGAGTGGAGGAGCCAGCTGCCCCAACAGTCGTCTGCAAACAGCGTCAGGACATTATCTATCCAACCCTGGGGGAGGCGGGACTCGAGAGTGTCCATTAGGGTCAGCGTGTACCAAACCCAAAGACAGGGCGCAAGCCTACACCCCTGCTTAAGACCGTTGGTTGGTGTGAAGTGTGCCTGGTAGTCCCCCGCCTTGTACATAAACCGGGCTCCAAAATGGAGCCGCTGCGCCACCTCGACAACAGCCTGCGGGATCTGATAGTCTCTGAGAGCCCGGAAGAGGCATGGGCGATCGGTCAGATCGAAAGCTCGGCTGAGATCAAGAGATAAGCTCAGAGCGCCTGTGAAGGCCAAAGGTTTCCGGCCGCTGTGTTGTCCGAAGCGGTCCACGCGGTTCGACCTAATGAGTCGCGCAGCGTCATCCAGATGCTTGTGGATGCGAAGCAGCGCGTCCATCGTGCCTCGGTTGGGCACATAGGCGAATTGTGGCCTGACAACCAGGTGCGGCAGCTGCCACTCTAGCATGCGATTTCGCAGTATGCCTGCCAGCGACTTTGATGTAGGCGCCATCAGGCCTATCGGGCGGAGATTAGCTAATAAGTGCTCTGGCTTACCGGGTTTAGGCAACATGGCCATAGTGGCGTCGGTGAGGTCCCCATGAAGGAGGCCGGGGCGTCCCTGTCGGAAGTGTTCCCGCATGGCAGTGCCCAAACATGGTCCAACCAGATCGGCGCAGAGCCTCCAGCAGGCAGCTGGCGCAATGTGCGGTGGCACGGCTTTGCCAGGTTTTGCCGCCCGGAGTTGGGCCACCAGCTCCTCATCTGTGACCTCGAAAGAGTCGCTCATATCGGAGTTTAGCTGAAGATCGGGGTAAAGGGAGTAGGTGAGGCGGCCCTGATCCACCAAGGCCTGTGCTTCAGCAGCTTTGGAGAGCAGGCGGCCCTCGTGGTCACGGAGTCGAGAGAACTGTTTGCGCGGTGCTCGGGATAAGGAGCGGACGATCTGATGGAGAGTGCGCTGGTCCTGCTTGACGGCTGCAGCCTCTGCTTGTGCCAGCTTGACCTGAAAAGCCTGCTTCTTGAGCGCCCGGCTTTGCTCGCGCAGCTGCCGGGAGGCCTTGTGAAAAGCTGCAGCTGCTCGCCACTTTTGGAGGATGTTTTTGGCAGCAGCCGGCCGTGGCCGGCGCATGGCAGCATACAGTTGCCAAGTGAGCTTAGCAGAGGCCCGGAACCCGGCCTGGGCACTGATGCGATCATCGGCCAATCTCCTTGCCGGGAACACCTTGGCAGCGGCTGTGCAAAGCGCATTGTTTATTTGGGCATGAAGCTGGTGCAGGTCCGTAGCACGGACCTGGGCCATGTTCGCCCGCACCTCCGCACGCAGGGCTGCTGCCTGAGGGTCGTCAGATATGACGGCAGCGTTTAGGGCTTGTTTATCAAGTACCCCTGAGGGGTGGGCGGCAACGTCAGCACGCCAGTGCACTGGCAGCAGGGCCATGCAGGCCTGCACAGGCAGGTGACCGCTTTGTCGCCACCGAGCGACCGGAAAGGAGTGCACCGGTGCGGCCTCTCGGCAGATGCCCCCAGCCGTGGCCCTGCGAGTAAGCACATAGTCAATTTGTGTCTTCCCAGTGTGTCCATAGCAGGTGTGCGCAGGTTTGGCGTGCCAGGTATTAAGTGCGCAAAGCCGGAACTGTTCAACAAGCCTGTCCAGGTGAGGGTCTGCCGCATGCTGCGGTGGCTGTAGTGTAGCCGGGCCCACACCCGGGGCGCGGGTCGCAAGGCAAGAGTTGAAATCACCGCACAGCCATAAATAGTTCCGTGATGGCAAGCGTCCTAGAGTAGATTCTAGAGCAGACCAGACATGTCCCCTAAGTTCCCTGTTATGATGGGTGGTGAGCTGAGTTCTCCAGACATGCTGGTAAAGTGCGACCACATCCAGTCGTGCCTGGGTGCACTTGTACGTAGCACGCACATGCAACAGTCTGCCCGGAAGAACTTCATGCACCGCTGGGTCCTGGAAGGACTTCTTCGAGAGAAGCACAAGTAAGCCAGCATACCTCTCAAAGGGATTGGCGGGGTTCCCGGCGCTATGTATGCAAAACCAGCCACCCGAGTGGAAATCGCAGCTGTCGGGCCAGTGGGTTTCTTGAATTACAACGACCCTAAACTTATCCTGAAGGTCAAGCCATGCTAGAAGCTCCTGGTAGATCGGGGAAGACAGACCCCCAGCGTTCCAGCTCAGACAGTGGACAGGAGTAATGCGTGCCTGCTTGGTGTTGGCCGCCGCTCGCGCAGTCCTGGGCGGGGGTCTAGAGGGTCGGGTCTCAAGGGCCTGTAGGGCAGCTGCTGAGTGCCAGCGTCCTCGGTACATTGTGCCACCGGACCGTGTGGCCCTGAGCTTCGCTCTTTTGTATGCACGTTTCTCTGAGGGTTTAGGGGCAAAAGTGTGTTCGGGCTGCATGCTCAGCACATGTCCGCGGAGCTTCCCTGGCCAGGGGCCAGGTCCCGCCCCTGCCGCGGCTGCAGGGGCAACCCTCGCGCCAATCGCAGCCTGAAACTGCCAGCAGATGCATAGAGCAGTTAGGCCGCGATGTCCGGACTTGGGACCGGACCGGTTTCGAGGCAGCGTGGGCTGCCCTGGGGGGCATTGCATTTGCGGGGTGGGGTCTATGTTTAAAAAGAACCCAATAAACCTAACCGAACCCCTAGTTATAAGCCGGCGCCCTTGGTAGCGGAGCTGTGTGTGGCCTGCAAAGATAGCTGGCCAGCCCGGCCGACAGGCAGCCCAGAGCTGCCACAGTCCTGTTGTGATTAGGGTGGAGGCGAGGTTAAGGTTAGGGGTGTTATTTCTCTTCGGGTAATGGGTGAGGTGTCTCCGGGCATGGAATCGCCAGGGGGACTTAAGGCGCAAACAGAGCGCGTGCAGTCCTGGCAACGGCCATTGAAACTGGGCCGCACGCTGTGAGCGTGCACGCCAGCGTGGCCAGTGCTTACAGGGCAGTTTCTGCAGCAACCGCGTTGTGCACCTGCTCGACCCATCTCCTCCATGGTCCCAAGCGCAGTCTGTGACGCGCCGATTGGAGCGTCTCGATCCAAGTGGCACCACTGAGGTTGCGAGTGAATGCTCCTTGCCGTCCGCCCAGCTGCCGTTGGCTGAGGTATGGGTGGTCCTCAGCGACCTGCAGCCGCCAAGCCAGAGCCAGGGACCGTTGTACTGCTCGAAGTGTGCCGCCGCGTAGCGCCAGCTCGTCGAGCTCCGGGTGCGTGGGGTCCTCCCGGGGCTCCTCAGCCCCCCATAGCCATCGTGGCTGTGCCGCCACCAACTCTTGCCAACACCGCAGGTGGTCGCCATGAAGGACGCGTCTTCCCAGGTCGGCCACCGCCTGCGGGTCCAGCTGGTCCGTCTCTTCCCTGCGTTGCCGCTTTTCCAAGCGGAGAAGTTCACCCACCAACTGGCGTTTTGCTCGTTCCACCGGCGGCGTGGATGGGCTCTCGCTGGATGACTCCTTGGTGCTGTCGGCGTCGGCGTCATCATCGGCAGGGTTTGGTCCATGGACAGGCTGGGCCGGTGGTGGCCCTGCTGGAGGATCTGCAGCCCCAGCATCAGAAAAGTCGCCAGAGTCAGGTGAGGCATCATCCACCATGGCATCTGCAGGTTACCGGGCCTCAAAAGAGAGGAGAACCTCAAAAGAAGAAGAGAAAACCGCAATGCAAGGAAAGACCGCCCCGGGGCACCTCGTGCTTAAGCCGTGGCGCTTCATCCTTTCCATCATCATCATCATCATAACCATCGTCATCGTCACCATCCTCACCATCATCATCATCATCATCAACTTCACTCCTCCACCATCATCACGATCATCAATTCTGTCCTCATTGTCATTATCTTATTTTCGTCTTCACATCACCGACCTTCCCAGGAGCCAGGTCTGCACAACCAAAGTTCTAAGCTCAGATCCACGTGCAAGCTCCTGAACCTGAACCCTGCCCGCCAGCCTTGGCGATGAATGCCAAACCATTCAACCCCAAGGCCTGACAGTACCATATGCCTTATACTACCCTGATCCCTTATAGTAGTCCTTATAGGAACCCTTAGGGTACCGAGATGAACCAAGTTAGCCCTTCAAGTCTAAACCTCCACACTCTCAACCCCAAAGGTCTTTAGTGAAACCCTAGAGCTCTGTGCCCGAAGCCCAAGCCCTGATACTGCCCTTTAAGTCGAGACCCAGGGGCTGCGTCGGAGCTGAGGTACAGGGACAGATTTCTACCACAGCAGTCAGATGGAATTCTGCAGGGAAACAAGCCCCTCGGCTGAGGTGGTTTTGATGTGATACAGGCTTCTATTGAGGCTATGTACACTGTTATCGTTTTTTCTTTAGATGCTTTTAGCCTGTTCTGGCGTTGTGGATCTTGGGCTTATGGCTGTCTGAAACAACGATGGCTGCCATTTTCGGCAGTGTAGTTGTGAGCGTGGTGTTTAAAGTCTAGAGTTCCAGCTTTCGGGTTAAGCAGACGTAGCAGGCAAAGTTTAAGGCATTATCAGGCACAGCAACCATTAAAACGGCTTTGAGCAACATTCCCCATGCCTTTTTGTTCATGGTAGCTCCGCCTCTTCGGTGTTGATCCGAGCCCTCTCCTTCTGCCCTAGAATCCAAAACTCGAGCCTAAACTCCGAACCCTCGATCCTAGACGTACGCCCTCCTGAAGCACCAAATCCCGAACCCTCAAGATCCAAAACTGAGATGGGAGTTTCCGAAACTAGGGGACCCGAATATGGTACCCTAAATAGTAGGATCCTTATTATATGGACCCCAAAATAGGGTGCCCCTAGTTTTCGGAAACTCCCACATGTTTAAACATAAGCCCCAATTTAGGGTTTAGGGTTTCCTATGATAGCTTCCGGGTCCTTTCGGCTTCGGTCGTTTGCTTTCAGCGGGTTTATGGTGTAAATGGCCTAATGTAGGGGCCATAATAATTACCTATACTGTTTTGGGGGTTCCTTGTTTTCATTACAGTACGATGGGCCCCAACACCCTATTCTGGTTATTAAGGCCCCTATATTAGGCTTCTAGGTTTCCTACTTTGAGGTTTTGGAGGTAAGGCTTATGGAGCGATGGTCAGGAAGCACTCTTGGGTCCAGGTAGCAATAACATGACCCTGTGAATCCAGCAGCGCAGATAGGCAGCTTAGTAGGATACTGAGAGCATGAATGCTCGTTTCTAGTACCGACAGAATGCGACAACGATACAGCTTGAACATCTCTGACGGTGTTTAAGATTTACGGTGTAGGATGGATGATTTAAGTTTAGGAAATGAATGCAGGGCCTTAGTGGGTTTAATTTTAGGAAATGAATGCAAGGCCTTAGTACTCAGGATTAGCGGCTGGAGGGTTTCGGCCTGCCAATCCTCATCCACTTCCTGCAGCTCTGAGATCAGCACACTAAGCACTAAAACCCCTTGAAGCTCTGAGTTCAGTATCCCCCAAATACCCTCTAATATACCCTAAATGCCCACTATTAAAGACCATAAGGGCTCCATTAAAGGGCCAGCAACGTCCAGGCAAGATGCACGTGGCACCAGCGGCAAGAAGATCAAGCTCTCGACAAATTGCTTCAGGCTGCTTTCGTTGCTTCAGGGTTGAGGGTTTAGGGCTCGTTTGCCGCAAGTCAGCTCGGGAGATCAGTGTCTCGATAGCATAGAGATGTATTTAGCCTCGGCACGAAATACCTTGCACAACCGGCCCCTGTAGATCCTGAACCCTACATGCTCAACCCTGAACCCTAACCCCAAAATGTAATCAGACACCTCTAGGACGTCCAGACACCCCGGCCCGACCCAGCTCAATCCCAACAGCACTTCCGAAACTTGGCTGCTTAGATCTTCGGCCGCAAAGCTTTCGCTTCGATGGAGGCTACCTAAACCCTCTAGGTCTGAAGTCTCCTCGGCAAACCCTGAGGGCCTTATGGAAAGCCTTCTTACGACGTGTATAGAATCCGAGATAACCCTAACGGAGCCGGTTTGCAGGATATCCTGGAAGCCCCAGAGCTTCATTCACCACTACGTCTACGAGCTGTGAGGGCCCTAGTACCTCCTCTGTGTGTGATGCAGGGAAGGCAGAGATCCATATAATTTGCGGCGAGACCGGTGGTTAGGAGAATCACCATCATCACCCCCATGGCAATGTATCACGCTCGCCATCATCATCATCATCACCATCCTCGTCATCGTCATAGTCATCGTCATCGTCCTCCTCCTCCTCCTCCTGCTCCTCCTCCTCCTCCTCCTCCTCATCGTCATCCTTTTCAGAATTCACATTGTCCTCATCATCAGAATCACGCAGAATCATCACCATCACCGGCCTGGATCGGAGCAATCAACGACCAGATCTCCTGCCACCGCTACTGCCTCTCATGACCTGCTGCACCATCACCACCACCACCACCACCATCACCACCACCACCACCACCACCACCACCACCACCACCACCA
>BGNK01000362.1:8401-80228 GCA_003297005.1 Symbiodinium sp. clade A Y106 | reverse complement strand
ACCACCACCACCACCACCACCACCACCCTCACCGCCGCTGACTGTAGTCAGTGATGATTAGGAATGCTACTATAGTGCACAGGTGCTTTGACTCGCGCAGGTGCGGGCGATTGCGGCACTTATTTGCGTCCGCTACCTGTTTTCTTGATTCGTTTAGAGAAATCGTCCACATAAGCTAGGTTTGTTCCTTGCCATATTCACGTGCCTCCGATGCCGCTGGTAACGCTTTTTGCTGCTTCAGCTAGCCCTGTTTCGTTCCAGCGACAGCAAGACTAAAGCAAGGATCTTGGTGAACCTAACACCAGCAACCCGCCACTGCCATCGCATCATGCGTGTACTTACGGACTCCCTCCACGGCTTACAAGGTCGGTTGCGGATATCCAGCCGAGCAAGGCTGGCTAAAGGAGTTGAGCCTTTGATCCGTCTTGATACAAAGACTTAAGTTAAGGCTGAACCCTCAACCCACAAACCGTAGACTTAAGCCCTCAACCCCAAAGCCTTAAGGCTCATGCTCAACGTGAAGCTGCAGCTCCAGTGAGAGTGTTCGTCCGCTTGCAGCAACAATAGTACCGCCATGATTAAGAAGAAGGTCGTGGCTAAACTGATGATGAGGACAAGGGTGATGGCGACGATGGTGATGACGATGATGATGACGATGATCTTGATGATGGCGAGGATGACGAAGATGAAGATAAAGTTATTGCTGTTGTTGTTGTTGATGATGCTCTGAGCCGTAAGATTGCAGTGCTCAGACTTAGCCCCCAACACAAAGCCCGATTCCGATGACCCCGGAAAGGAGCGACGGGTGCTGGAGAAGGCAGGGGCGCGGTGGTTGATGGTTAAATTGCAAGGGCTGCGTTTTAGCCTTTGGTGTAGTGCCCAAGCTCCACGTCTAAAGGTTTGCACGTCTAGAGTTCAACCCGAAATCCGCGCCGAAGATCAACTCGGACTCCCAGCTGCAAGCCCTATATAGGGCCCAAACCCTACACCCCTACACCCCTAAACCTCTAAACCCTCAAAACTTAAACCAAGCCTTACATTCTCAACCCTCAAACCCCAAGCCCCCAACCCTACTGTCACCTACACCCTAACTCTTCCACCCGAAGCCTCTCTACTCGACGTTTAGCTGCTGACTCGCAAGCATACCAGGCCTGGGAAAGCCTAAAAGAGAAGCTGCAGCACTTCGTCGTGCGCTGCCAGCTTCCCAAAAATTCGGGGTCCAGTTGTTGGAGGGTTTAGGGTTTAGGGGTTTAGGGTTGAGGGTTCAGGGATGTGGAACCTGCGTGTTTAGGGTTAAGAGGTCCGGGGTCGAGGGCTTAGTGTGTAGGCCAAGTTCCGGGGTTCCTAAAAGGTTCTTCCAGGACAGGCAGCAGCGCAAAGCATTCTGATCTACCTTTATATCCGAACCTTTCCAGACCCTTAAAGGCCCTTACAGCAAGCCTTCTAGAGACCCCAACATAGACCACGAGTAGCAGGGACCCCTGATCGATTTCATTGCCCCGGACAGCCAATTTTTTCATATAAAGGCACACGTTCAGGGGGTGAGAAGACCCTACACCTCAAACCCTCAACCCTAAACCCCTCTGCATGCTGTATAAACTGTAATTAAGAGAATCGGCGGTGGACGTGACTGTAGGGCAATGGGGAGTCTGGCGGATCTAGGAATCCGATTCCTGGTGGGGGTGGGATTTTGAGGCCCTGGGCACATCTTCTCTCCGAACATGGCCAACGACTTCTCCGTGACCGCGGACATAGGCACGCTCAGAGATCCAGCTGAACCCCCCCAACAACGACAGTGTAACACCCAACTCTGGGCCCCACAGCTTCAGCACACATGTCCATTTCCCGCTCAACCTAGCGCTCGAAGCACCCAGAGCCTCCATGCCTCCATTGACTATGCCCAAGAGCCCCGTGCGGTAAAAGTATTGCGAGGGAAGGCTACATTTTTAGGTGTGGTACTGGTGGTCTGTGTTAGGAGGAACCTAGTCGTAGTCGTCGTTGCAGTAGCAGCTGCAGTAGCTTGCTAATTTAAGGTGTCATCTGTCTGGTGCAGATGTCCACATCCTAAACCCCACACCCAGCGTTGCCTGCACTTGGACCTCTCGATGCCAGGCCCCAATGAGAGCGTCGAGCTCAAGGTGTGCTACTCGACGAAAATCAGCGGCGATCAGGCCAGAACGCTACCCACTAAATCACATGTAGGGCAACTGCAGTATGGTATCAAAATCGCCACTAGGCTGGTTCCCCAGTAGTGCTCTTTTGCACTTTTTTTCACGGTCCCCTGATTAAACCTGAATACTAGGAAAAAGGGCACCGCTATTGTTCAGTGGACGCCGCGGAACCTGGGATAAGACATAAGACTATAGCCTTTGTAGCTAAGAAACAGAACAGGTGACGATCTTAATCTCTGAAGCCCCCAAGCGGCAAAAGCTCTGTTGGACTCGTGAAGCTGTGATTCTGAAAGATTAGGCTCTCCTCAGGTTCAGGCTTTGACCATGGGGGATGTTGGCGTCTGTTGCCTCAAGAGATGAGGGCTGGTTCGGCATGGTGCGCAATCTTCTTCTTGCGCCGCTCGTTACAGGATATGAGCCTGCTTGGTAGACTACTGGAAGGTGTTGTGACCTCTTCTGCGCTGTCCTCAAACCTAAAGCCACTAATTTTGCGGGAGTCCCCAAACCTTTCTTTGTTCCCCTGGCCCTAGGCCCTAGGCCCTACACAACAAGCCTTGAACTCTAAGAAGGCCCTGCATCCTAAACAAATGGGGCAGGGCACCAAACCGAAATTTGAACATCTCCCGGGGCATTGCCATGTTTGTTGTCATTTTGTCATCGTTTCTTTTATTATTTTGGTGGAGCACGGAGGGAAGGAGGGCGAATGACAGAAACGACTAAAAAATGACAAACGGGAAAACAACCAAATGACAAATACATAGCAAATAGTTATGTGATGAAATCCAAGGTCTAGACGCCCGAAATTCTTATAACAGTAGCTGTAGAAGTAGGAGTAGGAGAACGAGTAGGAGTAATTAGGAGAAGGTAGCAGCAGCAGCAGCAGCAGGAGCAGTAGCAGTAGCAGTAGCAGTAGCAGTAGCCGTAGCCGTAGCCGCAGCCCTAGCAGGCATATTGCAGCAGCATTATCGGTAAGTAGTCGATTCACCATGCCAAGAATCATTTTCTCGGTAGTAGCGGGTTTCAGCATCTCAGGCTCCTATAGTAGACCACCAAAAGCCCCAAGTTTCAATCCTCAGCCATTCGACCTAAAATTACGCGCGCCCGAAGAATTAAAACAATGACAAGCTCAGAGCCCCAAAACTTTACTGTAAGCGAGAGCCCTGAGCAGATCAACTCTGGGGCGATGGGTGCGGCCTCG
The DNA here is from genome assembly GCA_003297005.1 of Symbiodinium sp. clade A Y106. NCBI lineage: Eukaryota > Dinophyceae > Suessiales > Symbiodiniaceae > Symbiodinium > Symbiodinium sp. clade A. Next base: position 76,859 of record BGNK01000362.1, on the reverse strand, counting down.
GTTGTGAGCAAGTACATGGCCTGCTGCCTGAAGGGCGCAAGGGAGACCTCCTGATTGTAAACCCTCGATATAATGGTCTTTCATAGAGGTTTGGTGTTTACCGCATGGTACCAGAGCTTTGGGTGTAGGATTTAGTGTTCGGTTGTGGGGTATGGCGTTTTGGGGTTAAGAGGTTTCGGAGTCAATTTGGTGTCAAGGCTTTCCTCAGCTTCTATGGTTTAGGCCTCAGCCTGTATTATTCCTTGAGGGTCCTCAGTACAATCATACTATATCCAACATACCGCCCCAAAACCCATTCCAATTATTAAGGCCCATATAGTTTCTCCATTGCAACTTTGGCCGGCTTCCGCGAAACCTTGGGTTTTCACTGCCGGCCATTTCAGGAAGGCTTTTAGTGCTGTGGGTTTTGCGGTTCAGGGTGTAGTAGGCAGAGAGGCTGCGGGTTAGCTGCGGCGCTCTGGGCTTTCCGATAAGCGTGGTTTCCGGATATTCGAGGCAGTTTTGGTTTTGAGGTTTGAGGATTTCTATCGTCCTGGGTCTCTAGATGAGGGTTTAGGCGGTTTATCGTTGAGGGGCTTGGGTTCAGTTCCAGCCACCCGCGGGCTAGGTCTTTTTTCAAGCCGTTGCCTCCTGAGGTAGATCGCTTTGCCGAGCCACTTCGCATCCAGAAGGCCGTGAGTTGGCTCCAGGGTTCGGAGTCTAATCTAGAGAGTCTAGGGTCCCTCCGGCCGCAATGACTTACTACCCTGAGCTCCCTGAACCCAGGTCCACAGACCCCGCGACCCCAAAACCAGGACCCAAAAGCCTGGCACTCTTCAGGGCTGCTTGAGTTTTTAGTTTGTTCTGGGGTTTCCGGTTTCAGGTCTCACGGCACTACTTGGAGGTTCATGGGTGGTTATAGGTGGGGTTATAGGTCCCCTAATATGGGTTATAAGTATAGTTACCCTACTTATCACCCTACTTATAACAACCCGTGAACCTCCAAGTAGCCTGCATAGCTTGGCCACGGAGCTAGGGGAGGAGCAGGAAAGAGAACCATACGAGGTGAAGGTCCCGTGCCCCCACGCCCGAAACCCTATACTATTCCCTAAACAAGCGCTTCAACTTCCCAGAATTGAAAAGGGGGAGGGGCGACTCAGGGCCGTAGGCGGCCGGAGATTCTGAAGTTTTCTGGCATATTCCGGATTTTGGGGCGTTCTGCTGTCAGGGCTTCGGCATTGAGGCTTCATGGGGGTTCAGGGTTTAGGGGTCGTATGTCTCAGTCCAGACAACCTGAGATGGGAGCAACTATGGATTTCAGGGTTTTGAGGCTTCCCTTTCTGAGACCATCGAGCTGTAAAGCTGCTACACTCTCCGAATCCAGTCCCAAGCCCAAGAACAGAAAGCTCGGAAGGGAGCAAAGAATCACACAGAGCCCCGAACAAGCGGAAGCGGGTTTCTCGACCCTGAGTCCCTGCAAAGACTACTATCCTGCAATGGAACTGAAGCTCTTGCAATCTCTGGCAAACCTACATGGAGGTTCATGGGTAGTGATAAGTAGGTAAGTAGGGTTATAATTAGGGTAACTGTACTTATAACCCATATCAGGGGACTTATTACACACTTATAACTACCCATGAACCTCCAAGTACCCAGCACCTAAAGACCCTGATACCCTACACCCCAACAAAGGGCTCCGCAGCTCGCAAAGCTAAGCCAACAGTGGCACAAGTCTGGGCAGTTTTGTTTGACTTCTAGGAGACGCTGGGTCAGAGTCATGGAACTTTCCTTTCGAAAGCATCTAGGGCTGTGAAGAGGAGGGCTTTTTGGAATAGTTTTCAAGACTTGTTCTGTAGACTGTTTGGGGCTTAAGGGGTGTCGGAGGGTGTTGTTCCAAGTCTTTTCACTGTGATCCTTACCTCAGTTTTTTTGGGGCTTGCTTATGTCTCGTGGCGTGTTGAAAGAGTTTGACCTAGGCATCACTGAACCCATGACTTCAAGACCGGACACCCCCAAGGCTCTTACAGCACGAAAGCTTCTTAACCCAAAAGACCTGAGCCGCGAAACCGGACACCCCAGACGATTGAAGAAGCCTGAACGATTCGCAACACTATTCCTTACGGCTCCCTGTTCGGATTATACTATCCTGTACCCCGAGACCCCATTGAGCGGCAGGTGGGCAAGCGGTACTACAGCAACTGCCCACAGGAGCGGAGCTCAGCGTTGAGCTGTTCTCCAGCTGGGCAGACACCCGAACCTGAGATACGCTTGATGATAATGTGCCAGCAGGTCTGGTTTCAGGGTTTGTTATGTTATAGTATAGTACAGTGTAGTATAGTACGAGTAGTATAGTTATAGTATAGCATAGCATAGACAGTATAGAAATAGAGTTGTACTAGGGAACTGTAAGCAGCAGTCTTGAGCCATGCCTGCCCTGATACTACCCAAGTACAAAGCATGCCGACTATGTGGCCCCAAGCTTGAGTGACGCTGGATGAGTTAATTACTGCTCAATGCTCGTCTGGATGGGTTAAGGGTTTAGGGCTTTAGGTGGTCTGCAGAAAAAGAGTTTGAACTACTTGCGACGCCGCAGCTGACACTCAGAGGTAGCCCAACGCCACTTCTTTGCTTGCTACTCAGCAGATGCCTAGTCCGCTCGGTCCTTGGGACCCGGCCGCTGGGCACCGGGAAGCCAGAGATCCTGAGCCTTCATATCTCGGCGGAGGGGGCTCGCTCTACACAGCCTGGTCTCAAATCAACGAGCTTATCAGCGTAAAGACCAGCGAGGTCTTTGATGCTGGCTCTGCGGCTTTCGAATCGCTCTTTCACGCACCACCCCCTCCGCCGCCTCCGCCGCCTTCGCGCCCACGTTCCGCTCCATATTGGAAACTTTCCGCCGCTGTGCCAGAAGAGCGGGCCGAGCATAACTCCCTTATGCACTGGACCAACAGGGTCAATCCCGCCGCGAAGCCAGCGGTAGCAGATGTTGTGCAGAAGGCGGGCATGGTCCCTACGTCTAAAGATTCGAGCCTGTGCTACAACGAACCTGATGCCACCTTGGAGGGTGATGCTCCCCAAGAAGCATGCGACGAGATGCCGGAGTCCCAGCCAATGGAGGAGCCTAATTATTGCGATTTGTCAAACCTCCGCGTCTATGGTTCGATGCCTGACATTCCGGTGTCGTTCACGATCTCCGAGTACAACGAGCGGGAGCCACCTTTTTCGCCCGCGTCAACAATATGCTACGCGAGACAGGCGCCTGTCTCGGACTCGCCCGCATCGACAGTGTACTGCCATGGTAGACAGGCGCCTGTTTCGCCAGCATCAACAACATATTTCTACGGCCGAGAGCCAGCTACGTACAACAGCGGCCACGAGGCACCAAGCTCCCCTGCCTCCACAGTGTGCAATTTCCAGGCTTTCGAGGCTCCACTGCCCGAGTACGANACAACATATTTCTACGGCCGAGAGCCAGCTACGTACAACAGCGGCCACGAGGCACCAAGCTCCCCTGCCTCCACAGTGTGCAATTTCCAGGCTTTCGAGGCTCCACTGCCCGAGTACGAGGGAAAGGCCTGGGCAGAAGATTTTGGGTTTTAGGGTCAGGGTTTAGGGTTGTTTAGCCCGAAGTTCTCAGCTTGAACGCCCATGAAGCCTGAGGTTTTGCCGAGGGAGCCTTGCGACTTCCCCTGGGGCGTAGCAGTTGACGACAGTCGAGGCTATATGCCGATTCATCCAACTTGGCGTCACTTCTCCCAGGATTGTGGCCGAAGTGAAACCCGCAAAAACTGCGGTGAAGAATGCTCGTCCCAATGGTGTGGACTGTTCAATGCTTGCAGCTGTTGCCCCGACTCAGTGCCAGAAGCTACTCCTGAAGTACGANTCGTCCCAATGGTGTGGACTGTTCAATGCTTGCAGCTGTTGCCCCGACTCAGTGCCAGAAGCTACTCCTGAAGTACGACTTTGCCTGTTTTAATCTTGGGTGCATTTTCCCAAGCGAGTAATATAGGGGGCCCTTACTATAATTATAGTAGAATATCTCCAAGCCCTATTCTAATTATTACGGACCCTAAAATACTGCGGAACCTAGGAGTCCTGCAGCCGATGCCAGCAGGCACTCGGGTCGTTCTTGGATCATCACTGCCCGAAGCTTGGTCAATGCTAATATAGGGGCCTTATGTAACAATAATTAGAATAAGGTTGGGGGGTTTATGCTATAGTTCTAAGGGATGCTGTTAGCTTTTCGTGGCTCGGGTCTCCAAGTCGTTTACACGGGAGCCCGTCAGAAGGTTCCTGTTTCCTGTTCCCTCCTAACAGGGACCAAGGAACTGCTCCAAAGCTTTATGTGTGAAGTGCATCGAGAATCTCAACGGCCAGCCTTTTCGGTGCACCTGCGGAGACGAGGAAGCAAACAAGGCAATGGTCGACCGCAGGCTGTGGATGCTCGGGGCAAAACGTTCGGCAATGAAGGCGTTTGCTTTCTTGCTCGGCACAGATCTCGCTGGTGCAACTGAAACTCATGCAGCGCCGCAGCCCCGGCCATATTCTTCGACAAAAGAGGCGCCTTTACCTGCTGCGCCGCTGCCACTATCATTGCCGTATGTCTTGGGCCATCGACGCCGTGCCTCCCAAGCCACAGAAGTGTTCAAGACATATTTGCCTGGGGAGATGCCCTGCAGCCCAATGGCCCGAGGGTCAAAAGGAGGAAGCATGCGGGAGTTCTTACGAGCTCAGGCAACAATAACAGTCAAAAGCCGTGTAACGCAACCGCATCATCATCATCATCAGCATCGTCATCACCAACATCATCTTCATCCTCATTCTCATCCTCGTCCTCAACCTCAACTTTTTTTATCATCATCATCAGCATCATCGCCATCTTCATTATCATCAGTATCCTTGCTATCATCACCATCATCAACACCTTCATCGTCATCATCATCATCATCATCATCATCATCATCAGCACGATGATCATCATCACCGTCATCATCATTACTATATTCAACATCAACATCATAATCATGGCCATCCTCATGTTTAATGCTCGTTCTCGTTCTCAACCTCAACCTCCTCCTTCTCTTCCTCCTCCTCACCATCATCATCAACATCATCAACATCATCAACATCATCACTGTCATCGTCACCATTGGCACCATCATCACCACCAACACCACCATCATCATCATCATCACCATCAGTGTTAGTACTCTTTCTTTGATTATTCTCATTTCATCATCGTCGTCATCATCATCACCATCATCATCGCCATGGCCGTCGCTTCGCCGTCGCCTTCGCTACCACCGCGATCATCACTATCACCATGTTTGGGGTGGGGTGGAGGAGGGGCAGACAGGCGCACAGTGCGCTGAACAAGGGCACGGCAGCGCACTAATGCGATCATACACCAGCATTCAGCATGGTACCGCAACCATATGTATCGTGTCATGCTGAGCAAGAGGAGCGATTCCAAGCCTTGCCGCTGTTCTAAGCCAAGAATCTTGGGCCTCTTATCGTCAGTAGCAATGTGGTTCCGGTTAGGGCATACCCGGCACAAGTTGTATCAACGAATTCGAAGCGTCCGATAGAAATTCGCAAGGACAGATTCTTGGCTGCAGGCACATCTGTTGCACTGCGCTGGCAACCTTGGTCTAAGCCCTTGCGTCAGCAATCCTCATACTCGAAGCTTCCCAAACACTGCTACTTCCCTGAATCTGACTCCCAAGCCATGTTTTGTTCCTTTGTGTTGTGCTGTTTCTTCCTGTGATCTAGAACCAAAGCTCGACGTGCTCCTAATCATCGTCCCTCGCTTCTGTAAGATTTTTACATGACATGATTATTGTCGCGTTTTTTTGTATGAGGTGTTTTGAGACCAGTATTGAATTCAGCACCTTCCGCTCGAGGACACCCCCCCCAAGTTGTAGGGAAGCTTCACATTGGGACCAGCCCCCCAGGTACAGGTTTTAGGGTGTCTGCTGCTGGGGTTTGTCGCGATTAGGGTAGGGTGAGAGGTTTCAGGGTTTGAGGCTCAAGATGTTCCGTAAAACCCTACACCCTAAAAACCTAAACCCTAAAACCTTAACCCTAAAACCGTAAACCCTAAACCCTAAAACCTTAAACCCCCAAAGCCCTAAACCCCTAAAGCCCCAAGACTTTAAACCCCCTAAAGCCCCGAAGCCCTAAACTCTAAACCCTGCAACCCGAGGCCGGGAAAGGCAGCCACATTCTCATCAGCGGCTCTTGGGTCTCATCCCCAGAGTTTCAAAGCGCAGAAATGGGACGTTTCCGAAAATAGGGGACCCTCATATAGTACCCTAAATAGTAGGATGGATCCTTATTATAAGGACCCGAAGATGAGGTACACCTAATTTGCGGAAACTCCCAAATGTCTACAAGTGTTGTAGTTATAAAGGTTCCATTGTAGCTTCCGTTTAGGGGTTTAGGGTTTCAAGGCCACCTGCTTTGTCTGGTCACGTCGAAACGAGGTCCTAAAGAGGGGCGGCTTGGGGTTCAGAATTGTTCCATGAACGGTGATGGCAGTGACTAGAGCTAGGACGGGGGATTTTCGACAAATTGTATGAAACCTTGTTAAAGCAACGCGGCTAATGCTTTTGCTCAGGTCGCTGTTGTTCCGAGAGTTTGCATAATTGTTGTCGTCTTTGCTGCTGTGGTGGTAGTAGTGGCCATGTGGCGATGCTCCTGATGGTGATGACTGCGCCTGCCGTTACTCGTTGAACGTAGGGTTTCAGACTTACCTCTGTTCCAGCCGTCGAGCCTTTTGTTTTTGCCTTGAACCCACACCCACACCCTGTAAACCCGAAGCCCCAAGAAGCCTGGACCCTCAAACCCAACACGCTATCTAGTGAGGGTCTAGAGCCTCTGAAAAAGTAGCAGAAAAAGAAGCAGGTCAGCAGCTTGGTAAGCTCTGCCGGACCCCTCCTGCAGCTCGACATGTGCTCCCGTGCTCGGTTGAAAGGGTGAGCCGGGTTCCTCAGAGAACAGAGACTTCTGATAGGATTTACGGTCTTTTTCGTCCTGGGGGCTGCCTTTTTAGGGGATCTGTTGGGGTCCTTTCAGGCTTTTGCTCGCAGTTCTGGGGCGGTGAAACATGGAAAAGTGCTAAGAGTCATGAAGCTTCGATCATTCAGGATTGCGGGTTGCGGGTTTGTGAGTTTAGAGCTTAGATGTCGGTACATGGCTGATAGTTGATGCCAGATGGCATTGCTCATCATGTTGTTCGACAAGGTGATCGCAGCACAGTGCAGGCAACCTTCCAAGTCGTTTTGATGCACCGATGCTGCCGCACGCGAGATAATGATAAGTCTAGAGCCAAATGTCCCCATGCCTAAACCCTTTATCCCGCCTCGTTTTGTTGGGGTTTGGGGTGTCTCGGGGGATTGACAGACACACCCTAGACTTTCCTAAACCATACAGTCTTGTACAGCACGTGGGCTACTCCAGTTTGAGTTCCCTGCACATCAGTAATGTAGCCCATAATATAGCCCAAAAAAGACTAATTACGATGATATAGCCCATAAATTAGCCTATAACGTACGCTATATTTAGTGATGCTGGTTTCGTTCGGCTGCGTGGGTGCACGTAGCCAGGATAGATCGGCCCGTCCGCAAGCAGAGCATCGTTCAGATTCTGCAAGCGTCACTGGAAGGCTGGATGTGGGGATGAAGGGGCTTCAATACCTAGAATAGGGTTTGGGGGGTCTATGATACAAAAATAAGGATGTGGGAGTTTAGAGCTAATTAGGACGGGGGTGTTCATTTCATGATTGCATCTTGCAGAATCGCTTATATATACCTCTGAACGGGCGGTGATTTTGGGAACATGCCATTTCCACGTGTCGGGTCTGTCCTAGGCATGACGGCTTAGGGTGTAGGGTTTAGGCTTTAAGAGATTGCATTGACCGTCTGATGCAGTTTATCGCAGGAGTTAGTGCATCCAGTTTCAGGCCGGTCTTGTTAATCATTCCTGCAAGTCTCTCCGATCAAAGATAGCTCGGGATCCCCTGAAAGGCTAAACCGACTCCAAAACCCTAAACCCCTTAAACCCTAAACTTTGAACTCTAAGACTCCAAAAACCCTAATCCGGAAGCCATAGCAGAGCCCCGTGACGTTCGGATTTAGAGGCCAGGGCTTGGGTTGACGGCAGATCGAGATCGATGGTGTCTCTGCGTGCGTGCGAGAACTTAAACCCTCTCTATATACGCACATACACAAATACACATACCCTCCATATAGCATGTAATTGAATCAAATCTCTCTCTCTCTCTCTGTCTCTCTCTCTCTGTATATATATACACACACATACACAAACACACATACTAGCATATATATATATATATACATACACATGTATATATATATGTATGTATGAATGTATGTGTATATATATATATATATATATATATATATATATATATGCATGCAAGCATAAGTACCGGACACGCGTCAGTACACACACAAATCAAAATGAGTTTGCAAATTTATAAACAGGCAAAACGAATAAATCAGCGAATAAAGACGTATATATTATATATAGTTGTGCTTAGAGTTGTACTTATGCATAGGTATGTACATTTATACATATACACAGATGTACATACACACACACACATATATATATACCTATAGTTGTATAAACACGCCCATACTTTGGTGCCCATAACTCCGTAAGCCTACTGCACAGGTAACTGGGCTCTTCGGATAGGCATCTTTTCATGTACAGACACGCACAATGTCTGGGTTGCGGTGGAGTGAGTGCAAGGTTTTGCTCCGTGCTTTCGGACAGAGTTGTAAATACTCGTTCTTTAGGATCCAATATCTCGGAGCTTGGAAAGATCGGTACTAGCAATCTTTATTGCGGAGGTGCTGTTCATTGTTTTTTTTGTGCGAATTGGGAGGGTCTTGCTTGGCTTTCCGGGTGGTAGGGCTGTTTGACACAATGTCCTGCATGTCTTCATCACCCTGAGCGATGTGCTCTATGCTGCAAGCAGCATAGACACAACAGTGAGGAACACACGTCGTGACACATGTGCATCTTTGCAGAATCCGCTCCGCAGGCGCCGACATCTTTGCATCTCAGTCTGCACTCAGTCTCCGGGACAATTTGGGGAGCGGTTTAGCGTGTTTGGGGGGTTAGGGTCTACGGAATTGAAAGGCTTCAGCTTGAAAGCCCGAACCTACATCATAGAGCCTCGCAGGTCGGCGGCACCGTGGGTTGTCTGCGGATATTCTGTACATAGCCCTACAACTGTTAACGCCAAAACCAGCTCTAAACCCTACGAGCCCTAGAATTGTGGGAAGGACGATTTTGGACAGTCTCCTGCAACGTCAAGCAACGAAACTGAAAACCTAGCCTCGCTGAAAGCCCGGCATGCAAGCACCTCTAAAGCTCAAACCTTGTGCTGTCAACCCCAAGGCCCAAACCTCCTCAAACTTGAAAAGCCCCAAACTGCAAATCTCGCTGAGGCCCACCAGACGGATCGGGACGTCGCTGCTGAGTGGATTCGATGCTGCGCACCTTGGCGAAGAATAGATCGGCGGTGTGGACGGACTTCTTCAAAAAAAGCGCAATTATAATAGCGAACCCTATAAGAAAAAAAGGGAGAATATTGGTAAATACTCAGGCTTGTACAGTAATGGCCATTGGACAAAACATGGAGCAGGGTCGCAGTAGCCGTTGTTGAATGCTTCTGTTCTCCTTGCCACCGTAAGGTTCAAGAGTAAGAAAGGAAGTAGGTATTTACAGTAAAGCACCAAGGCAGATACCTCTTCGGGGTGAGACGCCGTAATAAGTCAAACCGTGCTTGACCATACAGACCCTCCAGGTCCGCAGTTCGAAACTCCATCCCTCACATGTCCAAGTCAATTCTTAAAATGCTCGGAGAGGGTTGGGCCAACCGGTATGACTCGTCATCATGTGATCGATTTGGGGCAACATTATGGGGAAAGGCAAGTGTTGAGTGAGGTGGACTTCAGGTCAGCCCTGACGGGGTTTGGTGGACAGGTGCAACCGTGGACAGTTGAAGAGCTTTTCGTTCTCTAGCTCTTTCGCTGTTTGGGTTTCTTTATTTCTTTGGGCTTACATGGTTTGGGGTCTTTGGGCTAGTTGGTTGTCGTTCGCCTAGAAGGAGTCATGAACCCTAAATCCCAACCCTTTTGAACCCCCAATCCTCGGTGTGAAACCCTGCTTTTCGGTCTCGGTCGGAAGATGAGTGGTTGCGTTTCTTGCGACTTCGACGCCACGTTGCCTTCAAGGACACTGTGGAGCAACCTACAGGATGGACGACATTTGCGGTCGGATTCGGCGACATCGAAGCTGGTTTCTGTGCGGTTCACGTTTATAAGAACTAAGGCCCGAGATCTAAACCCTTTTTTCCCTTAATTTTACACCCCCAATCTTTCAACAATTTTCAACATCACTGGAAGGCCAAAGCCAAAAACAATTGTAGACTCCCAACGATTGGCGCGAACGCAGCCCTCCAACAGAAACCGAAAAGCACCCAAGTCCTGAACCCGAAACACCCGAACTCGGAACAGTATCCTAAGCCCGAAATCCAGAACTTTAAACGCAGCCCTACATCCTCCCCGAACCTCATCGCACTTTCAGGTCTCCGCTACCGTGGTGACATCCTACAACAGCAGGGTCTACCGGTTCAGGGCTCGGACAAGATCGGGGCTTGGGGTTTACGGTTTAATGTAGGAACCTGATTAAGAAACCCTGGGCCTATAACCTCAAAATAGTAGGATTAAGGAGCAGTTCTTAGGGTTTGAGGAGTTGTTTTTTCAAGCTAAGGCTGAACATCCAAAAGGGATCCCATTATCGGGTTTGGCTTGCAGGGGCTTTGTCCCTCGGCTTTGGGGGCCTTCCGGTTGAGGGAGGGAGCCTGGGATTTATGGGTTTAGGGTTTAGGGTTTGGGGTTTAGGGTTTAGGGATCGTTTTTTTTCCAATGCAGCTTTAAGGTTTCGGGTCTGGGTTTCGCCTCTGAGATCAGCCTAAAGCTGAGGGCTGACAGAACCCAGGGAGCGAAGATTCCTTACTTCTGATGCATCATATGTGTATCTTACGGTCTTCTCCTTGATCGAGGCTTTTTTGGATCTGTGGGAGAGAAGCATGGGGTCTAGACTTTACTGGCACTTTGGCGGCATTCGTGTGTCGAGTTTACGGTTAACTCAGGGTACGGGATCCCAGGCCATTCCGGCACGAGGCTCCACCTGATTTGGTGGTGCCCACATATTCACGCCACTTTAGTTGATCGGCGGCGGCGCAGGGATCCTGCGACAACTTGGCCCATCACACAAACTGCACTTCAGCGAGACCAGACTTAGTTTGCAAAAGATGCAAAAAGGCGTTGCAATCCGAGACTCTGAATTGACATCGCGTGTTTGTGAGTCTATGAGCGTATTTAAGTCCTTCTCAGATTCTTGGAGGTTCAAGGGTAGTTATAAGTAAGGTTATAAGTAGGGAAAATATACTTATAACCATCTTAGGGAACTTATAACTCCACTTCTAACTACCCATGAACCTCCAAGTACCTGTGCCAGATCGCTGCGGCGAGGTGTTGGGGTTCACCTACCTTTGGTTAGTAGGGAATGCAGAATGGTAGTAATGGTAGTTATATTTGTACCCCATTCCTCCATTCCCTACTAACCAAAGGTAGGTTTAGGGCAGCCGGCGGACTGGGGACTCAAGCGGGAAACGGTGTTGACCGTCTTACAACTGGCGACGAAGCCTAAGGGACGGAATTCAAGTGCGCATTGGAGCAGGGCTGTGTTATTATGTTGTAGTATACTATATTGTAATATGTGATAGTGTATTGTATTGCAACATTGTATTCTACTATAGTAGTTACACTATATGATATGATATTGTCGTATATTATATTGTAGTATACCGGAGAAGATGTCTGAGGATCAAGCAGGTGCACTTTGACAAGGATCCTTCGCACACGTGCGCGCCTCAATTCGCTTAGGTTAGTTCATCGTCGGCTTGTGCCGCTGAGCTCTGTTCGCATCCATGCATGCATGTCCACCAGATGCTGGCTGAGGAAGCTGTAAATCAGTCCCTGAAACTAACGATGATGGTGACTGCATGCCAATGAGTCAGTGATTGTTTTGGTGATGATGATGTTAAAGGCCGACGATGATGATGAAAACAATGATGACGGTGGTGATGATGATCATGATGGTGATGACGATGAGGATGATGGTCGTGATAGTAGCGATGGTGACAGCTGCACCCATCAAGGTTCATGATGTACCAGCGGGATCAGAAGGAGCACATGGAGATTAGCTTCGCGAAGTACTACGAGGCTATTGCACATACCTGCTGCAATCCGAAACGTTACTCATTTCTGTACCTCAGAATCCTTTGCCCAAGGGAAGCTTGCGCCGGTGAGTGTGCCCTTTGCAATCGATGCTTCGACCAACTGAGAACCGTCATTAAGTCAGAAGCATTCAGGAGCGTCCGTCTTGTCAGACTGGATCGTATACGCAAATGTGGAGAGGGGGCTTTCTTCGTGCTAATGATAGGGGTGTTGTGCAGCTTTCAAGCGCACCGCCCTATACCAAACCCTAAACCCTAAACCCGCTAAACCACTAAACCGTCTAAAGCCCATTCAACCCCCTGAACCCTGTAAACCCTAAGACCACGTGTTGCCGGGAGACTGCCGTGGTACGACCTCGACCTGAGTAGCGAGAGTGCAAATTAGGTAATACAGGCGTCTTAGTATTTAGAATTAATAGGGCTTTGGGACCTTTCGATAGTTCATCATAAAGGAACCTTAAGGAAAAATGTCTAGAATAGGGCTTTGGGAGTATGTGATGGTTTATAGTAGAGGACTTTTTCTTATAGTTAAGTGCTCAGGCTTCAATACGAGGACTCTCCAGATCTTGCCTTCAGCTGCTTTGACAGGCCTTTTATCACAAGACGATCGCGAATAAGTACCAGCCACTGCTTGAAGCTTATCCGGAGAAGGACCAGGGCAGTTCCTGAAGAATTCCGATTTAGGACTTAGGGTTTCGGGTTTGGGACTTAGGGTTTCGGGTTTGGGACTTGGAGTTTTGGGTTTGGGACTTGGGGTTTTGGGTTTGGGGCAAAGGGATAGAAACGAGAAAGTACGTGCAGATGCCCTTCTGGTGCTGCCGTGCTCCCAATACCCTCAGTAGACGAACTCCTCTAAGAAAGGGTAAATTGTCAGCCTTGCAGCAGAATTAATAAACAATGCATAATTTCTTATACAATATACAATATACAGCCTTCTTCACATAATATATGATATATCGTATACATAGTAGTTAAAACAACTTACAAACATATAGTATACAAAGCAAGCTACACCTCTCGTAATTTCTAGTTGATACTTTATAATACAACAGAGGCTTCTCGAATGACATTCTCCTAGACCTGCTCAAGGCTTGGCTCTCGGGATTCCGTGCTAATTATGATACGTAGGCTTGTTCCGATCTTGTTTTTTTTCAGGTTCGCCTCCCCGGATCACAAGCTAGGTTGTGGGGCTTCAGGGCTTTAGGATTTTAGGGTTTAGGGTTTTAGGGTTTTAGGGTTCTAGGGACATGCCGCATCCTGAACCTGAAATGCCTTTTGCTCTCAAAGCTACCCTCAACCGCCAGCCCCAAGACACAACTTCTTGAACCGTCGAACCCCAAACCCTAAACGCCGGACTCGGAGTTAACCCCTAGATCCTGGCCCCTAATTGGAGGTTCATGGGTATTTATGCCTGGGCTCATAAGTAGGGTAAGTATAAGTATATCTCATGTGCGGGACTTATAACCCCACGTATAACTAGCCATGAACCTCCAAGTAAACCCTGAACACTATAAACCCAATCCCAAGCCCTGAACATTCAGCGCAACACTCCAAGCCCCAGACCCTAACCCCTAAACCCTAAACCCCTAAACCCCTAAACCCCTAAACCCCTAAACCCCTAAACCCTTAATCACTGAAGCTTCAACACATCTGGCAGGAAACCGAACAGGTCTTCCTGCTCCCGGAGCTGTGCTCTCCAACAGGTAGAGCAGATCTCGGGTCTGGGGTTTCGATTTTTAGGGGTAAGGGTTAAGGGTTTATATAAGGGCTTTTGGGTTTAGGGGTTCAGGGTTATAAGGGCCAGGGGCTTACCTGTTTTGGGTTTGAGGGTGTAGGCTTGGCCTCTGATCTTGAGTGGAATGTGCACAAGATCGTGTCAGGACTTGTAAGGGGTGTTTGGATGCTCTTTTGATTCGTCAGACTGTTTACCAAACCCGAGATGGGGCAGACCCCTGCCAAGTAGGCATCTCAGCGGGGTTAGTTTTTAGTCTATCATAGTATATTGCAGTATATCATAGTGCGTTATAGTATATTTTGGCACATTACGGTTATGTTACAGTATATTGCAGTATATTACAGTAGTCTTTTGTGTCACACGATAGTATATATGTAGTATAGTAGTATAGTACTATAGTACTATAGTAGCATAGTAGTATAGTAGTATAGTCGGATAGTAGTATAGTCGGATAGTAGTATAGTAGTATAGTAGTATACTAGTCTAGTAGTCTAGCAGTATAGTAGTATAGTAGTATGGTAGTATAGTAGTATAGTAGTACAGTAGCACAGTAGTACAATTATAGTGGTATAGTAGTATAGTAGAATAGAGTAGAGTAGAGTATAGAAGGGGTTTCGTGGCTCAGTCTGGGTAGTGGCTCGGCGGGGTATTCAACTCGAGGTGGGACTATGGCTATGGGGATCCCAACGACTGGGTTTGTAGTTTAGTTCTAACTGTTCCAGAGGGGATCCCTGGGGCCAGAACGAGGGGATCCCTGGGGCAAGAACAGTGTTTTTTGTAAGTTTGGATCCTGGTGAAAAAATATGTGTGCTGAACCCTCAAACCCTAGCAATCGCGAAAGTTTAAGCCAAGAGCAATGTAGAACTATTGCCCGCTCATACATATACCTATATCAATATCTATATCGATTTCGAGAGCTATTCCTTCAGCTACATATTTAAGAAATCTCTATATCTGCACCTATATCTACACATACCTATACCTCTTCCTGTCTTCACACCTATATTTATCTCCGTATCTATTCCTGTATCGATATCTATACATGTATCTGTATCTGTATCTATATCTACGTCTGCATCGGCATTCGCATCTGTATATCTGTAACTATATCTATATCTATACCTGTATCTGCATCTGCATGTAACTATATCTGGATCTATATCTATATCTGTATCTATATCCGTATCTGTGTCTATATCTATGTCTAGGCCCATGTCTATATCAGTCTATGTCCATGTCTATGACTACGTTGATCTGTATGCGTAGAATCAGACACCGAAACTCTAGATGACAGTTCTGACTCCTTGAAGAAGACGGCTTTAAGCATCTTTTTAGGTTACCGCGAGTTCGGACTTTGGGTGCGGCACTTTAAAGAAGTTGATGCAAATCTAAATTGTTCGAGATTCCGAGTTCTCCTCAAGCACCCATTGAGTGTAGTGGAACTGTGACGGAACATTGCGCCTCCACCCGACAGGGCTGGAAGCGTTGGTGCAAACAGTATCCTTGCTGCTACGCTGCTACTTGCTCCACCGTCATGCCCGAACCGTCAAGCCACATGCTCAATCCCCAAGCTTAGCACACTTGCCGCGCCCAGGATTTTCGTACGGACGGGTAATGTGACTCATCTTAGCTAATTACCGACCACGGTTGCGCCGGTCTGGAGTGATCCCCAGGAAGTTGGAACATAGATTTAGGATGGTTCATGCTGGGTTGCCCTATACTTTATATACTTTACTTAGAGGGCATGAGGAAAATGATGTTCCAATTTTCTGGCTTCTACATTATAGTATATATCAGATTGCTTCGGGTGATCCATGTTCAGGGTCACTCTCCGTTGCTAGAACGGGATCTGGGATACGTAAGATGGGTAGTGTTTTGGTGTTTCAGGCTCCCCGAATCCACTGGATGTGTTGGGTGTAGCGTTAGATGTTTAGGGGTTGTTGGGGTTATGTTACATTTCGTACGGTTTAAGGCCATGACGCTTATACCGTTTTTGGGCGTTTCGGGCCAAAAGATGATCAAAGCAACGCTGTTAATCTGAGTTCGCAATCCGCAGAAGTGCATTTTGGGACCGCTTGTTCGAGCAGGGCAAAAGGAGGCACGACCTCTGTCAGATATATCAAAGAGCCAGGGATCCCATGTCAAGCCCGATGCCTGGTTCGTCCTGCACTGAGAAACCGGATGTGCGCTGAAACCAGTCCCAGAGTCATGTCTTATTTGTTGGGGACGAAACAGCCAACCTACATAATTTCTTAGACTGTGTCACGACAGAAATTAGGGCCGGAAAATATGGGAGATCTTAAGTCCTAGAGCTCCTACACTGTAAACTATACAGCCTGGAACCCATATAAATCTTAAGCCCTGAGCCTTGTTGGCAAAAACGCCAAGCCCGGGTCAGAGCAGCTTGGACAGCCAGGGATCACGGAGGACATGCGCAAGGCTGCGCGCAGGGTTCAGGATGTAAGGTTACAGGATTGCAAGTGTAGGTTCGAAGAATTTCGAACGTTAAGGTTTGGATATTTTGGTTAGTCGTCTTTAGGGTTTGGAGGTTTGCAGTTTCCAGTTCAGAGTGTCGAATCGAATGATTAGGCTTCTGTTCGCGTGCGCTCACCAGAAAGAGCACGGTGTCGGAAACTACTATTGCAAGCCATAAGATTCACAATGTGTTTAGAGGTTACAAAATTCTGATGAAACAAGTCGCACTTTGCTTTGCATTGAAACTGGCAAAAGCACGTGTTTGCTCTTTCCACCCGTCCAACCTGTGACGAAACCGTTGACAAAGCTTTGAGTAATTTGTGAGATATGAATGAGAAGCGTATGACAAGCCTGTGAGAAGCTTCTGCGAGAAAGTATGAGACACGCGTGTGGCAGCACAGGTGAGTTGCCCCTCTCTCCGCAGCTTCCAGAGCACCCCATCACAGGTCAATGGAAGGGGAACGACCACAACAAAAATGGCGAAGGTGTTAATGCTATGCTACGCGCAAGCGTTAGTGTTCGTCATCATGATGATCGCGATTAATAGAATGCGCTTGCCCTAGACGCAGAAGCAGTCGAAACTAGGGTCTGGGGGATTTGATCTTCGGCATTTCCGGTGCCAGCCCAGTGTGATTTCTGTTCGTGGGATGCTATTGCTAACGGTTTATGAACTCCAACTAGCGAGAAATTTAGGCCCACAAGCTTGGTCCCGGACCCACATAATATAAAGGCTTCACTAGTTACGAACACTATTCTTCAGAGTTCGTTGTTATGAGTCTACGGCAATATAGGCTCCTGCCATTGGAAACCCGAGTTTTTGTGACTGTGTTTAGCAATCATCGGAAAACCCATTGAATCACACCTTCAAGCTCTGATAGAAGTCCTTGCGAGTTCCCTAAACGCGGAGAGTGGCAGGAGAAGCAGGTGCTCACAGACGTGCTTAAGCAGTTGAAGGTGCAGCCGCAGGCACTTCCCGGAAGCTCTAAACGACACTGGTGTTGAGGGATGTTGAGGGTTTAGGGTTTAGGGTTTTAGGGCTTAGGGTTTTGAGTGTATTTGGGGTTTTAGAACTTTGGGATCTTGGGTCTAAGATGTGCAGGGATTAGGGTGCAGTCTTAAAGGAGCTCAGGATCCTTGTAAGGAGATTGGGGTCAATCCTCGGGTTGAAGGCTGAATATGATAGAATAGAAGCCAAAAATAGCCTAAGTAGCCCCCTAAACCCTAAACCCTAAATGTATTTTTCAGCCCATGTGGACAGGAGTAGAAGTGCCAACCCCATGGTAGGGTTTTGGCCGAAACCCAAGCCCAAAGCCATGAAAGACTCTGGAACCTAAACCTTAAGTGGCAGACCCTAAACTCAAAGACCTCAAGCCACTGCAGTAACTCCACAGGCCTTTTCGTACACAACTTTGTGCAGATTTATCAACCCCTCATAAATACTTCCATAAACGTATTGAAACCCTCACAAAGCCTGTATGAAGTTCCATATCAAAGCCAGGAAAGGCTGAGTTCCATCTTCAACAGCGTGGCCGCCGGGGCCCTTGGCCCTTGAGGGCGGCTGTTTATTTACGTCCTGGGGGCCTTAAAAATTCGAATGGGGTTTGAGAGTATATTATACTATACTTTTAAGAGGAACCCCCGAAACCCTATTCTAATTATTAAGGCCCCTGCGTTACTAGCTTCCAAAGAACCACCATGTGGCTTGCAACTAGTCACTGCACCCCGTGGTCTGCATCCACAGCCCTGAACCCTAAACTCTAAATCCTAAGCCAGAAAAACCTGCAGTCAACCCAGGACATGCAGCGGGTACAGACGCCGGCAGTGAGCACTATCCAGGCCTGGGGCATTTTTGCGTGCGGGCTCAGAAGTTCAATGTTTAAAGGAGCTCAGCTTACGGGTGCAGGCTCTCCGGCTTCGTGGTTTAAGGCGCTTTCTTTACCGTGATTTCGGTGTTGGGTTCCACGTTCGGTGTTTTGTTCTGAAGGTTTTTTCGGCCGTTGGTTTGTGATCTGTATTTGAAGGTGCCCGTGTAGGTAGATTAGGATTGGATGTGCTGGTTGTCTGTGGCTAGAATCTAGAACTCCATCTACTCGGTGTTGTTTCTGTTAAGTCTGACGTCGTCAGCAGAGCCGGTTTTGTTTGGTGCAATTTAGCCTGTACATGGCTTTAGCTGCCCTGATGGTAGTGTTGGCCTCACATCAACTTCCGTCCGATGAAGGAATGCATGTTCTCGGACGTCTGGCAGCACTCGCGTCATCATGCCAGGGTAATTAATTATACAAGTTGCGTCTTTCTGCGAGTCATTCCCCAGAGCCACGCGATTCCATAAACAATCTGCGGAGATGCCTCGGAAGATGACCAAAGTTTATCAAGTCAGTCCGCACTCCTCTCCTCCTGCCCAAAACCCTGTCTCGAACAGAAAGCCCACATGCCCCAAACCCAAAACCCAGAGCCCCAGCCCCAAACCCCACACAAAGCCCAAAAGCCCAAAACCCCAACACCTCAACCCTCAAAACCTCAAGCTGTTGACTGAGATGCTGCAAAGGCCTGGGGCTGCAGCCTGGAGAAGGATCCTCTGGAGGTGGGGGATTGGGGCCATTGGGGCCTGGGACGATGTTCAGGAAGTTAAACTGCAAGAGATAGGGGCCGAAAGAACATGGGGACTATACGGAGTACTGAAACCAATATTCTCAAGCCGCCATATGAAGGTTTAGGGGCGGGGAGACTTCTTAGAAGTCTGGGATTTAGGGTGTTTTCGGGTTTTGTCAGTTGGCATTTCGGGGTTCAGGCTTCAGGGCGCCTGCGGAGGATCTAAGGGTTTGAGATTTAGTGTGAGTCTAGTGCTGCGGGGAGCTTCGGGGCCCGCGCCGTAGAACTAAACTACCCTAAACTCCGGAAGCCTTAAACCCCGAGACCCGAGACCCTAAACCCTAAACCCTGAGCCTTATTGCTGTCGAATCATGACCTGACCTTGTGATCGGCAGCCTGAATGCAACGCGGTACCGATGGGCCTGAAACTTCTGAGCATCAAGCTCGAAAGCGAAAATCCCAAGCCTATTGAGCCCTAGTTGTGGAAAGCCTCAGGTTTCGACATGTTGCTCCGAAACCCAGCACTCTAAAGGCCCTAGAACCTCTTTTCCATCTATGAATCAACTATGACTTATACTGACAGTTGTCAGCCGACAACGAGAATGGCCATTAGCTCACAACACCAGAACAACCAAGCGATGCGCTGTTCGGGTCAGGGGCGTTTCGCCTAGGACGTAGAACTGCGGCTCACTGGGTTAGAGTTCAGGTTGCAGGGCGGAGGTCTAGGTGGCTACATCCCAGGCCTAAGCCCTAAACCCTAAACCCAGAGTTTTGGGGGGCTCTTCATTGTAATTATACTATAATATGATTATGGCCCCTATATTACTCCCTAGCTACATCTTATGGTTTTGTGTGTGTGTGTGTGCGTGTGTTGGGTTCTGTCGCAGGTGCAAGGACGGGTGCTTGATCCGCTTCAGGCCCTGCGAGTGCTCGGTCCAAGTGCACCTATAGATTACGGACCCCGAAATGACATAAGCATTAAGCATTGTATAGGGTTTACGGCCCTAATAGATGTTCTTTGTGGAGAATGTAAACGAGAGTTATATGTCTGTATGTATGTCTGTACGTATACATATATATACATATGTAGACATGTGTACATAACTGTTTAGGTAAGTATATAGTAGATAAGTGAGTATGTGTGTTCATACAGTTTGTCTGTATCTATCTGGCTATCTATCTACCCATCTATCTATCCATCTGCTTTGCTGTGTCTCTACCAATTTATCTGTTTATCTATCTATCTAGCTAGCTATTTTCCTATCTACGTATCTACCTGTCTACCTACCCATCTATCTGTCCATCTATCTGTCTATCTGTCTGTCGATCTATCTGCCTAGCTACCCATGTATCTATCTATCCATCCATCCATCCATCCCTCCGTCCGTCCGTCCGTCCGTCGTCCATCCATCTCTCTTTGTCTCTATCTCCATCTCTTTCTCTCTCTCTATATCTCTCTCTCTATCTCGAGTTCTCTTTCTGTTTACCTACCTGTCTAGTGATATATCTACGTGTCTCGATCTATCCATCTGTCCATGTACCTGTGTAATCTAATCTATATTTCAATCCTCATATGTATATAAAGTGCAGGCTTACACTGCTATGTAGAAAGCTAGTCGGAGAGCATTTGCGTGCAAGTTTCGCCCCGATTCCTGATCCGAATCTCAAGTTCTCAACCTTAAACCATCCTAAACTGTATGGAACTGTAAGCCGCAAACCGACAACCAGGTTTGTTTCAAGGAGAAGAGCTATACGATCGAAGAGGGCAACCCAGCTGCCTTAGGGTTTAGATGTTTGGGTTTAGGGTATAAGAGTTGCAGATGTGCGCGGTGTGGAGTGCCGGAGGCGGTTTTATTGACTGAAGATGCAATGGTCAAACCGATAGGTTGCATGCTGCACAGCTTCATAGTCTTTGTCACGAAAGCTCCTCGTGAAGGAGCTTCGTTCATTACCTCACAGAGTGAGCTTGGGGTTATCAGGGGGGGGTGCGGGTGGGGGGGTGGGCCCGAATTGGGCAAAACCCTGTTGCCAAAGGGGCTTGTTTTTTGGCCAGAATTCGGTCCTTTTGGGTAAGTGGCTTTTTAGACGTCCAAAGGAAAAACAGAAAAACAGGCCTCCTCTGATGCTGCTGATGCTGGCCTGGGCGTGTCTGCTGATGCTGGTCGTATCGTGGCCACGTTGTGCGTACGTCTCTAGCACTCTTGCTCCAGGCGTGCTGCAACATGTCTGTTTGTCTATGTTTGGCGAAAAGTTGGTATGTCGGGTCAAAACCTGCTTCACCTGTCGCAGTCTTTGTCTGGCAAGGAGTTAATATGTTGGATCAAAACTGCTCCCGCCAGTGTTGTTCTCTGCAACTTTCTGTCTGCTGCAATGCGGGCTTGCTCCTGCAGCTTCGTTACCATGGCATCATCAGTGAGAAGCAAGCTGAAATTTGGCATTTCTGAGTGTCCTTGTTTGCGCTTGACGAACTTGGCCCAGGTCCGCACAGCCTCTTGCTCACTTAGGCATGCCATGTTGCATCGCAGTCCGGCCCCTTGAGAGCCAAATATGTACTTAGATGAGAATCCATACAAAAATATGGGCACACACCTGTCCAAGCAACTACACCTGCGTTAGAAGCCATGGACGCCCAACTGCGACGATACTTGTCTAAAGCTCGAACTGCAAGCCGCGTGGCTGTGTAATCCACTTTTTCGCTGTGCATACTCCTGTTTCTCTAACTCTTCCTTCCTTCGTGAGTTCCGAGGTGCTCTGACCAATCGAGCCCTGCGTCAGCACTTCAGCTGGCGACTGCTGTCCGGGAATGCCGCAGCCATTCTTGCAGCTAAGACCGCTTTGAAGGCTCATTCGAACTGCAAAGCATACACATGTACGTGGCGAACTTGTGCTCCTGAGGACAAGCCGGCACCCGAGCCGGCTCTATGTAATAAACAAGTTCGGCAATTTTTCCAGCTAGCGACTGCGCGGCAGCACATGTTGCACCGCTGGCTCGTCGCTTGTCTGGACGAATGTCTGCATATCTTCTGCTTTCCAGTGCTAAAAGGGATAGGCATCAAAAAAATTAAATAAGCATCAAAGAAATTAAATAAGCATCAAAGAAATTAAATAAGCATCAAAAAATTAAATAGGCATCAAAAAAAATTAAACTGTTTTAAGCTAGCGAGAGACAGAGAAACAGAGAGTGGAAAAAGAGCGTTGATCCACCCTGCGCCTAGGGAGAGAGCGAGAGAGAGAAAGAAAGAAAGAAAGAAAGACAGAAAGAAAGAAAGAAAAACAAGAAAGAAAGAAACACAGAAAGAAAGAAAGAACGACAGAAAGAAAGAACAACGAAAAGACAGAAATAGTGAAAGAAAGAAGTAAGGAAATAAACGCCGCAAGAAAAGGGCAGGAAGAAAGAAAGAAAGAAATGAGGAAGGGAGGGGGGAAAGATGTGAGGAAGAAAGAAGGCAGGAAGGAAAGACAGAAGCTAGGAACGCGGGAGGGAAGAAAGAATGGAAGGAAGGAACGCAGGAAGGAAGGAAGAAAGAAAGGAAGGAAGGCAGAAGGCGCGGAAGGAAGAAAGCAAGTAAGCAAGCACGGAAGGAAGGAATGAAGGCAGGAGGCAAGGAACGCAGGCAAGGAAGGAATGAAGGAAGGCAGGATAAAGCGCGGAAGAAAGGAAGGCCGGAAGGAAGGAAGCAAGGGTAAACAACAGAAAATTAAATTAGGATCAAGAAAAATTAGACTAGGATCAGATTATAACCAAAAAACAAAACTCAGCAAGAATGAAGCGGAAAGGGGGGAAGAATTAGAGGAATGAAGGAACGGAGGGAGGAAGGAAGTTTGGAAGAAAGGAAGGCAGGAAGGAAAGCAAGAAGCCAGGAGCGCGGGAAGGAAGGAAGAAGGAAAGGAAGGAAGGTACACGGGAAGGAAGGAAGAAAGGAAGGAAGGGAGAAAGCATGGAAGGAAGAAAGGAAGTAAGAAAGCACGGAAGGAAGGAAGGAACGCAGGAAGAAAAAAGACATGATGAACCGGAGTCGCCAAATGACGGGGCGTGCTTAAGATATATGATGGACTGAAACCGCCTATGAGAGGGCGTGTTTAAGATATAGGTTGAGCCGGATTGGCCAAAGGAGGGGGCGTGTTTAAGATATATGAAGAGCCGGAATTGCCAAATGAAGGGGCGTTTGTAAGATATATTATGAACAGGAGACGCCAAATGAGAAGGCGTGTTGTAGATATGTGAGGAACCGGATTCGTCAAATGAGGGAGCATGTTTAAGATATATGATGAACCGGATTCGCCAAGTAAGGGGGGCGTGTTTAAGATATGTGATGAACAGGAATCGCCAAATGAGCGGGCGTGTTTGGGGNGATTCGTCAAATGAGGGAGCATGTTTAAGATATATGATGAACCGGATTCGCCAAGTAAGGGGGGCGTGTTTAAGATATGTGATGAACAGGAATCGCCAAATGAGCGGGCGTGTTTGGGGGGGGAGGGGGTGGGGGGCTGCCCCCCCCACCCCCACCTCTGCTCTTTGAACCGTGCAAGGTTGCTGAAAGCTTCTGGCCTAAAGTTCTAAAGTTCTGGCTCAAACCCATCATGCGAGCATTCTGTTTGCAAATGGGGGGGGCTGCGCCCCCCCAACCGCCCCGCTGTTTTAAGCCGTGCAAGCTAGCTTCAAAGCATGTTAGTGTTTTTGGGTCCTATCATGCGAGCATTCTGTTTGCAAAGGGCGGGTGGGCTGCGCCCCCCTTTTAAGCAGTGCAAGCTTGCTTCAAAGTACATGAGTTTCCTTTCTTGAAACCCATCATGTGATCATTNGATCATTGTGTTTGGGACGTGTTGTAGATACATGATGAACCGGAGTCGCCAAATGAGGGGGCGTGCTTAAGATACATGATGGACTGAAAACGCCTAAGAGGGGGCGTGTTTAAGATATAAGTTGAGCCGGAACCGCCAAAGGAGGGGCGTGTTTAAGATATATGAGGAGCCGGAATTGCCAAATGAAAGGGAGTGTGTAAGGATGTTATGAACAGGAGACGCCAAATGAGAAGGCGTGTTGTAGATATGTGAGGAACCGGATTCGCCAAATGAGGGAGCATGTTTAAGATATATGATGAACCGGATTCGCCAAGTAAGGGGGGCGTGCTTTAAGATATGTGATGAACAGGAATCGCCAAGTGAGCGGGGCGTGTTTAAGATATATGATGACTCCGGAACCGCTAAATGACGGAGCATGTTTAAGATATATGATGAACCGGAGTCGCCAAGTAAAAAGGCACGTCTAAGATGTATGATGAACCGTTTCGCCAATCAGGGGGCGTGTTGTAGGGATATGATGAATCCGCCAAATAAGGGGGCGTGTTGAATGTACATGATGAACGGAATCGCCAAATGAGGGGGCGTGTTTAATGTACATGATGAACTGGAATCGCCAAATGAGGGGGCATGTTTAAGATATGAATCCGATTCGCGAAGTGAGGGCGCATGTTACATGTATATGATGAACCGGAATCGCCAAGTAAGGGGACATTTTCAATGTACATGATGACCCAAATTTGCTAATGAGGGTGCGTGTGGTAGAGATATGATGAATCCGCCAAATAACGGGGCGCGTACATGATGAACCGGAATCGCCAAATTAGGATGAACCGGAATCGCCAAATGAGGGGGCGTATTTTTTGATACATGATGAATCCAAATCGCGATACGATGAACCGAAGTCGCCAAATGAGGGGGCGTGTTTAAGATACAGGAGGAACCGGAATCGCCAGATGAGGGGGTGTGTTTAAGATGTATTATATAGGATGCGTCCGAAGAGGTTTGAACCCGAAAGTTGAATCCGGTGGCTAAGTGACCCCGAAATTTGGTTGCGAAGTGACCCAAAACGGTGCGGACTCGCTTTGGCTAAGTGACCCCGGCTTTTGGTGGCTACGTGACCTCGGCAGCGACAATAGAGGCTTTTGCTGTCAAAATATCGAGAACATGAAGGTTTTCCTATGAAACCATAGCGAAATCAGAGGTTTTCCTATGTAACTACTACGGGACTACTACGACCAGTTTAATCTTTTTTTGATACAAATTTAATTTTTTTGATCCCTCCCCCGTCCTGTGCATGGCTGCATTTCCTATTAAATTGATGCTTATAAATTTTTGTTGATGCTTATTTATTTTTTTTGATGCCTCAGCCCTGCTAAAACATTTCTCTTTGTTTTCACCCAAGGACGCTAAGCCCACGTGCCCTCCTGGACCGGCAGCGTCGCGCACCTACGATTTGCCATTGTGGGTTTTAAGCCGACTTCGGACATGCAAGGTGAACAACGCGTCCTGGTCGCACGTGTCTTTTCCATTCTCTCGGTACCTTGGAATTGCCAACATCGCCCAGCTGCGCCAGGTCTTTCGTGTGACGGACCATTCTTCCAGATGCTTGTATGCCTGGCGACATCTTCCTTTTGTGGACGCCATCCTCAACCTAGTCTTGCTGCGATTTGTAGCAGTTACACAGGACCATCACAGTGCCTGCAATACTTGGTTTACTTGCAGACCTACCTTGAACCATGCACAGGAGTCCTTCCAACTGCTACTTCATGCGTACAGCGATCGCGCCAACACGTGTGGCTACATAGCCTGGCATGGACTAGACACGAGCAAGCTGTTGTCCGTGATTTCCCAGCTTTACACCAGCAGATCCATCGATGTCCGCGCCTGCAAGCCGCATCCTTGTTTTATCTCGCGACTTCTACTCGTGTTACTGAGAAGAACAGCCTAACAGAGCTTGCAACCATCCTGAGGCCTTTTGGACGCTACAAGGGAGCGCGTGCGTGTTCACGGATTGCCAAGTCTTGCGTTCGCAACTTTGTCCAGGCACGTTGTGCATGCTAGTGCTGCCATCCTTGCTGTCGCGTTTCTGTGTCTGTGTCGTCACACGTCTCCCGTTGCTGCGCTAGGTGCTCCAGGACGATCGTTCTGCCGTATATGCTTGGCTCGACGACAGCAACTTCAGGTTTGCATCATACATGGCTCAGCTCTAAGTGTTTCTGTCCTTGCACATCGTCTTGCAAGTTCTTGGGAGCGGCTTCCACTCGCCAGTCGAAAGGTCAACACAGACCTCGCCGTGCTGGGATTTCGTAGCTCGAGCTCGGTGCCCTTCCTCGTCGGCGACGGTTGTGCATGGAACGGTCGAAAGCCAACTACAAGGGAATTGAGGTCCTTCTCTTGCCTTCCGTGGTTTGCAATTGACTTCCACCAAACTAATAAAAACCTGACCAGGACTCTCCATGCCAAAGCCAGACATCACGAGATGTTCGTCTCCGCGCTCCACACTTTGGGACTAAACCTTGATGACTGGACCGTCCACGATGCAGAACACTGGCTCTGTGAGACCCGCAAAGTCTTTCAAAATAGCCGCCACTTGCGTACACGACTGACTTTTACCGGTAGCCAAGCTAGCCGTGTATTCGGCAGCGACCATGACTGCCCGTTATGCTTGCCTCTCTACAAGCCTCGCGCGGCCAGCAAAACCGCGCGTGCCACTGTGCGTGGCTGGCTGCGCCACCTGCACCGTCTGCGAGAACGTGAGGCACGGATTGACCGATTCCGTGCCAGTCTTGCGCTTGAGTGCATGCCAATGACGAACGCCATGTTGCACTTTCACGTTTAGGGCTTAGGGGTTTCGAGCTTAGGTTCTTTCGCGCAGTACTTGACCTCTCCTGTATTTTCTCGCTGGAATGCTTCTATTCCAGCCCGACCTCGTCCTTGGCAATTTCCAGGCCGCCCACGTCATGTGCTTCTGCCACTTCCTTACCCCAGGCCTAGAATAACCAGCGACTTGGTGTGCAATACAAGGTCTCGACAAAAAAACGCGTGAGAGCCCATCGCTAGCCCGCGCTGCAACGTGCTCGGGGACGCCAACTCAGGTTCAACAGCCAAGATCCTGCAATGCCAGCGTTTGCACACACATTTCTCGCACAATGCATTAGATTCTTTCTTTGCCTCGCCTGCGATTGAAAGGTCGTGTCAACTTCGGCAAAGAGCCTACTCCACGATCCTTGGCTGCACGCCTTTGAGCGCTGCAGTTTTCTGCTGTGTTACTACTTCTGGTGTCCAGTTTCCTTAACCATTCTGTTGATATCTCAACGATGCGATACAAAGCCACATCCTCAATAAGCCTCCGGCATAGAATGCCCGCGACAATACCAGTGCTGCCATGGTACTCATAATGACAATACCCGTACTCATGCTACTGCTGCTTATACGACTCGCACTGGTCCTGTTACTTATCCACGTAGTACTCCTGCTACTACTCCTGGTCATACTCACGAAGATCATGCCTACTAAACTACTGCCACGTTGGCAACTTAGGACACGACGGACATATCTGAAGAGCACCTCTGAGATTTTCCGGAGCTTGTCCTTGCCTTCAGCCGACTCGTGTGGCAATTTTGAAAAAAGCCGCGACGAGCTTCGACGGTGCAGCAGGGACACGCAACCGGAATTCGTTTTTGTGTTTGTTCGTGTGAGCTCCGTGTCGCCAGCCCTGCCCCTGCTAGAGCTTTCGTCCCAGCCCGTGGCTCTCAAGTAATTGTTCAGGCCGAAACCCTATCTCTAAACCCTCCGGCCCCCCCTCCAAGCATTTTGCAGACACCCACATGCGAATTGTACGTTCCCCAAAATCAGGAACCCTAAAACCCGAAACCCCGAACCTAAGCCGAAACCCGAAACCCCAAAACGCTCATGCAGATGAGGCCGATCCCACATCATTCGGCCCTAGAGTCCCTAGAGTGGGATTTGCGTCTGGGAGTGTGCGGCTTGTCCTTCCATGGAAGGCTAAGATTTCTGACTTTCTCGGATTCTAGCATTCGAAGGCAAAGAGTTCAGAGTAACTTCGGCTTTAGGGCTTTGTCAGAAAATTTCAGGTTTCCTCGTGTTGCACCGGCCCCGCTCAGAGCCCAGGCAACTTCACGAAATATCTTCGGCACTCCATCCAGCTCCCCCGTCACGTCTTGCATGAGCCATGCTTCGGGGTCCTTGAACCTGCCACCCTGAAAGCCAATGGCCGCTAACTGCCAGAGCCCTAAATGGTACCACCCCAACTCACAAATTTGAAGCAATGCCATGTTTTCTGGTTTCTGTCGGTGCAAGTCACATTGGTGTCAACTTTAGCATCAGGATGCGTTTTCTTTATAGACTGGCTTTGCTTTAAACTTGGTGTTCAGGGCTTTAATGTGGAACCATCCATTCCGTCGGGACAGTAGCAATAGAATCCTTGTTGTCAGGGATCTACCTTCACCTTTGCCTGGCTTTATGGTTTCTGCTTCAAGTCTCAGGGCTTGGGCTTGGCGTAGACCTTCACTGTCGGTCTCCTAATCGTTTCACAATTCATAGGGATCCCATAGAAAGGATTTTTCTTGTTTTTTTCCAAACAGGGACCCAGGAAAAGGAGCTACGTTGGAGACCTGGTGAGGCCACGACTCGAATCCCCGAACCAGGCTCAAGGTCTAGGAAGCCTACGCTTTAAGCCTTCAGTTATAGAAGCCCTAAGCCGACACCGGAGTCTTGCAAGCCCTGTCGATGTTCCAACCAATCCTTTAGTTGAGAGGGAATCGGGATGTGATGCCGGGGGGTGCATTTTTGTGCAAGATGCGATTATGGAAGGCCTTCGTTTTTCAGTGAAGTCTACAGCCCTCAGCTCTGAAGATTAGGTTGGGCTAAATTTTTTGGCCCAAGGTTTATCGGATTTAGGGCTTAGGCCCCGGCCTTAGTGTCGAAAGCGCCGAACCGTTGCATGGGAGTCATGGCAGGGTCCCAATCAAGATCGATCATTGGTCCTGGGCTGAATGGCTGTAGTACTTCTCTCTCTCTCTCTCTCTATATATATTCATATGTACATATATAATTATGTAATATATATTATATTATATATACACACACACACACACTAGTATATGTATATGCCTGTATACGTATGTGTATAAATATATATATATGTGTATATATATACACACACACACACACTCGCATATACATATAACACAAACATACAATTTGTACATATGTATACATATGCACATCTATAAATATAAATAGAATATATACATATGTACCTATATGTATATACAGAAGCAGCAATTGTGTGGAGCTGCATTTCTACAGATTCTACAGCACTGGTGGAGCTGTTGGTTATGTAGCAGAAAGCCCACAAAGAGCTGCAGCCGACAATGTTGAACGTTAAGAATCCTGAACCAGCCAGTGTTGTAAGGCTTTTTGTTCCCTGCATATTAGCAGCAGTGACTTGACAGAGACACGCAATGGATGAGTAGCAGATTCTGGGGAGCATAGCTCGACCTAAACCGTAAACACCGCACTGTAGTGGTAGGTAGCACGTTTGGAGATGTTCTGCTTTCCTGTTTCTTCGTCAGCCTGCAACTTGGAAGCCGGAAGCCCGGAATGCTAGAAGTGCAAAGCCCTGCAGAGCCCAAAAATTGGACCTTGACCCTGAACTCGAGACCCTTGTTTCACGGTGATTTTTGGTGGAGATGGTATGCATGCTAAGGCTCGTGATCTATTTGAACGAGGATGAAGATGTGCTGCACTCATCGCAGACTGGACTGGGACGACGGGCAACGAGAGACAGAGAGACGAGAGACAGAGAGAGAGAGAGAGAGAGAGAAAAGAGCGAGAGAGAGAGAGAGAGAGTGAGCAAAGCAAAGCGAGAAGGTAGGAGTCACGTAGCGTTAGTTTCATCGGAATTTCAATGTAGGGTTTTCAAGCTAGTCTTCGAC
The DNA here is from genome assembly GCA_003297005.1 of Symbiodinium sp. clade A Y106. Classification (NCBI taxonomy): domain Eukaryota; class Dinophyceae; order Suessiales; family Symbiodiniaceae; genus Symbiodinium; species Symbiodinium sp. clade A. The sequence continues at coordinate 46,978 of BGNK01000362.1, read as the reverse complement.
TTGCGTGCAGTGCCACGTACCCGTTTTGCATACTATACACTACTAGCACAGTCAACTAAACTATGCTATAGTAGACTATGCTATATATGTCATGTTACACTGTACTGTGCTGTACTACACTACACTATACTGTACTATGCTGTACCATACGAAACTGCGCGATACGTGACTATACTTTGCTATACAATGCTGTCCTATACTATACATATGGTATATAGTATATACGACATCTTGAGCCTCCAACTCCTGAAGCGGAAAGGCTAAATCCTAGAACAAAAAGCAACAACCACACCGCAAATGTGCCTAAACCCTACCATAGACCTTAAAATCAAACCCTTAGCCCAAAATTTTCAGGCCTCCTGTATCATCGCTTGCTTGCCAGGTGCTGAAAGTCTGGTTGAAGTCGATCAAGGATATTGCCTGCGGCTAAGTTGCTGGGCTTCTTGTTCAGGGTTTAGGCATGGCTTTTTGACTGTGGTTTTTTCGTACTTCTGGGCTTGGGGATGTATCCTACCTTCCCGCCTAAGGGTGTTTAGGATAGGGTTTAGAGGATTTAGCATTTCGATTTTAGGGCATGGACGTCTCCCAAACCGTAAACAAACAAAAGGCCCTGCCCTTAACATCCAGCAGGTTCGACCAACTTTCGGCACCAAAGCACGGAAGCCTGAGCCACTATGCCCTCCAACGTTTGGAATTCTGAAGCATGAGGTCGTGAACCACTGGCTCCTCCCACCCGCATAAAGCCCTAACCCAAAATCCTGACCGAAAGACTAAAGGTCCCGCATCCCAAATAAGCCCTACTCCCCACCGTAAATCCCAAAAGCCCGATGCTAGCCCTTGCTATTGAGGGCGGCTTGCTGCACAGGTCCCGACATGAAATTAACAAGGATGGGAACAGCCCAGCCATCTTGGCGGTTTCCGGCTTAGGCCTTAGGGTTTAGAGTTTGGAGCTTAGGGATCAGGGCCTTGTAAGGGTTTCGGCTTCCACGGTTCAGGCGGTGTAGGATTGCAGGAGTCGTACATCTTATGACTCTCAGTGCCCTTAGGGTGTCCTAGAAAATTCCGGGTTTCCCAGGGCTGCTGAATTTCAGAAGCTCGCTCGCCAACGGCTTGGGGTATATATCTTGAGATGTCGAAGCCCAAGGCTCCCAGCATGGCAACCCCAAGCCCTAAACCGTGGGTAAGACTTGGAGAAAATATGGGGTGTCGGAGTAGGGGCCTCAGTTCGGGGCCAAAAAAGACTGAGGTTTCAGAGGTCCTGGCAGCAAAATTCTACATCATGTTTGAAGGATGCAGGTTTTCTCCTAGGTTTTAGGGTTCCGGGATGAAAAGTTGCCTTGACCTTTCTGAAACGGGAATCTTGCAACGGTGGCATGCCTCTGGCTTGCCCCACCAGAGAAAGGAAAATAGAGAGAGAGAGAGAGAGAGATGGAGACAGAGAGCAAGCCCTCAACCCTGAAACCCTAACCCCAAAGCCAAAACCCAAAGAAAGGAGCTCCAAAAAAAACAACAACCCAAAGAAAGACAGAGAGAGGGAGAGGGAGATCAGCTCTAGGCGCAGTGTGCCTTCAGCATGTCCGTGGCCGAGCCGCAGAAGGTGGAGCCGGGCCCAGCTCAATTTATGAGCAAGTAATACAGTTCCTTTAAAGGGGTCTATGAGGGTTACTATACGTGATCTATGATATAGGGGCCTTGACAATTAGAACAGGGCTTTGGGGCCTCTCCCAAATGATGTAGGTAATTATTAAGGCCCCTATAGTAGATACTGACAATGTTTCAATCTCTCATCCCCTCTCCACTCTCTCTCACTTACATATTTGTGTTTTTGCATACATACATTTATGCAAGTATACATTTGTAACTTTATGCATGCATACGTGTATGCAAACACCTCTGTTTGTCTCTCGTGCTTTCTTGTGTGTCTTGTCTGTGTGTGGCAGTCCGGGTGTGTATAGAATTCCAGTCGTACATATCTGCGTATAAATCGGCCCATCCATCCATCCATCCATCCATCCATGCTTGCATGCTAAACCCTGAAGTCTAAGTGGATCTTCAGGGCTAGAGCTAGCAGCACTCGCAGCCACAGTGGCAGTCACAGTCGCAGTAGCAGTACCAGCACCAGTCGTCGCAGTGGGTAGCAGTAGCAGTCGCAGTAGTCGCAGCCGATCGGAGCACCAGCAGCCAGCAGCAGGTGACCCGAGAGCCTTTGCACCCTACTAGGCGGCATTGCACGCCGTCTAGGTAATCCTGATGAGAAGAAAACCAAAACCATCCGAAACCTTACCATCTTTAAGACTTTAAGCTCAAACCATACCAGAATCTGCAAACTTTTGCACAAGCAATAGGCTGAGGTCTCGGACAGAAGCTTGTGCAGTTGCTGTACAAGAATCTATGAAATTTCACTATGAGCCATAACTCCTGAACCCCCAACCTTGAACCCTACAATGCGAGCCCGAAACCTTGTCTTTAGGGTTTAGAGTTTACGGTTTAGGGTTTAGGGGGCCGAAACCCTTTGAGAGGTGGAGTGCAACGATCAGTACACCGGCCTCTCAGAGGCCTTCGGCACATCTGTGGCATTCCTGATCTATCCTGAACTTAGTTTTGAATTGCCTCGAGCCGTTCTATACTAGGGCACACATAAAGGCCCTACAACACGGGAGCTTCGGTGGTAGGCCACAGTAACGGGGTTGTCGACATAGTGGGATTGACTTCACGGGGTCCGCATCGCATAGAAGGGCTCCCTTCTTGGTGGGATCCTCAGAGCATCTCAGGGCGTAAAGGGGTCCATAGCATATCCTCTGAGGATCCTCATAGCATAACGTTTCTTAGGAGGGGAACTGTGACTATGTTTGTCGGGTCTGGGGAGTTCAGGGTCTGTGGCTTAAGGCATAATCTTCGTGTCCTGGAAAATTTCTGGAAGTTTCACCGCTGCGACTACGACTACCACTCCAACTACCAACACTGATGACGACACCGACGAGGAACAGGAGCAGGAGGGCGACGACTATGACTGCAACTACAACTATGACGACGACGGATCGCTACCACTAATATAGGGGCCTAAATAGTTTCCTATACTATCTTGGGGGTTCCTTTTTATGATTATATTAATTATATTATAATATACCCCCAAACCCTATTCTAATTATTAAGGCCCCTATATTATCACCACAACCAGTAGTCAACTCTGCCCCAGAACTCGAAAGGCTTGGGAAGGACCAGCGGTGGGTCAAGTTTTCGACCTGGGCAACTTAAACCCTGAACCCCAAAATCTAGAATGAAGTTGCAGACCCCAAGCCTTAGCCGGGGCTTGTGCCCGGTTCAAGTCCCAGGAGCAAAAGTTCAGGATAGAGGGCTCGCAGGCTCAGCAGGCTTGAACCCAACTGCCAAGCTAGGGGCTTGACGCAACAGGTTGTACCCGTAATTGAAGTAATCCTTTTTACGACTTTTTACTCGTAAGTCACGACAGACTGTCTACTGCCGACAATTCAGAGGCCTAATAAATTGCGGTTACTGCCCCCTTAAAGTCCAAACATACTTGACATTTTCCCCAGCCCGGCTTTTCAATTTCACACATCTACACAATACGGCTGAAGATTGTAACGTCGCATGCGCAGCTTCGAACTCCAGCAACACATCCTCGGGACAGGAGGCATGCTGACAGCCCCCCTAAGGCAGTATACGTTACAATCGGCTACGGATTTTTCCAAGGTTTCATCATTGTTTACTATGGAGATTATTGACTCGCGTTCTTTGGGGATCCTTGCAAGAAAGGTCTGCGTGGGGTCCCCTGCGTTTCTGAAACTCCCAGATGTTCCCGTCAGATCTTGCAAGAGAACGTCAAGGAGAACACCCAGCTCGTCATGCTCATCACGAAGGACACCCTAAACCCTAAACCCTAAACCCTAAACCGCACCAGCCGCTTTGTCCCCAGTATATCGCACTTGTTCGGCTGCTTCGATTAGACTAGCTCGGGCAGGACAACCCGAACTTTGAAGCGCAACAATCGCAAGTGGCCTGCTCGCGGAAGTTTGCTAAGGCCTGTTTCGTTCCAGAGCACGTTTGCCACAACCGTTCCTACTACTATAGCTGTTTCTGCTTTGCATTACAGTTGGCAGTGCTGTCTTCAGTCTTCAGTTTCTATTAATGCTGCATCTCGATTATTGATATGACGGTTTTTAATGTTACGCTTGCCTGGTCTATTCGTTTTTTGATTGCTTTCATGGCCTTCTTTACTTCGAGGTTTGTTTTCACAGCGACATCCGCTACCACTATCACCTCTACCACTACTCCCACCACGATCACTACCACAGCGTGTATCGCTGTCACTACCGCTGCCACTACCACTGCAACTACCCAAATCACTACCGCTGCGACGACAACCACTGCCACGACCGCTGCCACCACCACTGCCGAGTACCGCTGCCACCACCACTGGCACTACCACTACCACTACCACTGCCACTGCCACGATCACTACCACTGCAAGTACCGCTGCACTACGACTACGACTAAGACTGCCCCTACCACTACCACTACCACGGCCACTGCCACCGCCACTACCCTGCCACTATCGCGACCACTGCCAGCCACTACCACTGCCACCTTACCACTTGCCACGGGCCACTTGCCACTTGCCACTGCCACCCACCACGACCACCACCACCACCAGCAGCCAGCAGCTCTCCTACTCTTGCGTTTGTACCTTACGGCGATGATCCTTCACCTGGTTGTTGCATATGATCATGGCGGTGAATGGGTTGTACCCGTGCCTTTCTTTCTTGTTGCAGAAGTCAAAACTCTCGAAGCCTCCTGGGCCCTGAGCCTCTGACTCCACCAGGAGAATCCGAAGATCTACCAGCTCTTCAAACAGAAGCTGTGTTGCATGGTGCCATGTGAGGCGCTCAGGAGCTCAAGGTTCCAGAGTTTGGAGGAGGACCAACCCTCAACTCAGCGCTTCCGGATCTTTTCGGGGTCGGGTTCTTGCGTTTAGGTTTTGAGGCTTTCATTGTCAACCGTTGGGCGATGAAAAGTGCAGAGCATGAACGAAGCGCTCTGAGTCCTTTGGCCAATTTTGGGTTCAAGAGTAGCTCAAGGAGCAAAGGTGCCAGGATTGGTAGCATGGCATGAAGTCCCCTGCACAGATCCCGGCATAGCCCGGTACCTGGAACTTCATCCGCTCAAGTCTTATGCTGAGTCGTGCAGAAAGAGTTGAAGAACGGCTATGAGACGGTACCTTCTTCTTCATCCTCGTCTTCATCTTCAACTTCATCCTCATCTCAATCCAAGAATCTCAACAACCTGGGGAGCTAAATTTTCGAACCGGTTCTGCATCCGCTTGAGTTGAGAGGGTTTTTTGGGGAAAGACCTGGGAGCACAGCTTTAGGTGTTGGGGCTAAGTTAAGGCTTTTCTGTTTGTTCGTCTCCGAACGACTTCCCCCAAACCTTGCTCGAAGGCCTAAGCTCCGGTTCAGCAGCTTCTAATTCTAGTCCTCCAAACGAATCCCCGAAGCCGGAATCCTCAATAGACCCCTAAATCCTAAGGCCTGGCCTAAACCCAAAACCCTCTGGCCCAATGAATCCTCATAAAACCTTATCGCCTTGTAGAACTCTTGAGTGAACCTTTCAAGGAATCCTAAAGCTAAATCCTACCGAAAACTCCAAACAGCCAGAGGCATTTCGCAGGTTGTCAAGAGCGAAACGATCCGGAAGCGCAATGGCATTGCCGCGACGCTGAGTCCGGGTCCCAGCCATGGCAGAATACATAATATAGGGGCCGTAATGATTACCTATACTATTTCGGGGGTTCCTTACTATAGCAAAATTTCACCCAAAACCCTATTCTAATTATAAAGGCCCCTATATTACAGGGTTCTGGGTACGTACTATAAGGTGCAAGTCAGGTTTCAGGAACAGCAACTGGGGTAGACTTGAAAGGCAAGGCTTCAGAATTCGGATGTTTAGTTCTGTTCACGGGCTTGCAGGGTTCAGCGCTTGTGGGCTTACGGCTTTTCGGGTATAGTGCCGAAGGATTTCTGTGTCTGAGGGTCGGGTTTAGGGCGTCTACAGGTTTCTGTGGACATCTTTTGCGGCACTGAACCACTGTGACGCTTCTCTCGTGGGGCTTGTGTAGGCTGTGATCCTTACAAGCGTGCTTTGGAGAGGCTATAGTATAGGCTTACGGAGCTTCGGGTGTTGTTGAATCCCCTTGGCTCGAGTTAATGGGGATCTACTACACCGGAAGCTTTTGACAATTGACCTGGTAAATAAGCTTGCAATCTAGTCAAGCGATAGGCTTGGCGATTATCCTAGATGCCGACATGCTCGTCGCTAGGATTAATTTTCGATGGCTTACTTTAGCATGTGTCGGTCTGCCGCTAGGAAATGCTTACGTCAAACGCTAGATTCAGTTTGACCCAAATGCAAGGCCGCTCCCTCCAAGTAAATCAAGTACGGTACAACCCGCAGGGCGCCCCACCCCCTCAAAACAAGAAAGCGCACCTCCAATGTCTTTGGTACTTCTAACGCCACGCATAACCCTTAAATCCCTACGCCCTACCTGGACCCTGAAGAATCTACCTTTTTGAGGGTTCCTGAACATGCTTTCCTTATATGAGACCTTAAGAAAGGTACGTTATTTGGGGTCCAGGTAGACCTTAGATCCTAAACGGTGGTTCAGGCTCCAGGGTCCGAACAACTTTCGTTCACCGGCAGGGTTTAGGGTTTCGGGTTCAGGTCGTTTGGTCTTGCAGATGAATGCGAAGCCTCGGACTCGGATAGCACGCTATGGGTTTAGGGCTGGGGGCGTGGAATACCCCAAGCCCCCATTACCAAACACACCTAGGACAACCCAAAACCGTAGTAATAGGGATCTTCGAACAGTGCCTTTTTGGTTGTCCCTGTATGTATGTATGTATGTATGTATGTATGTATGTATGTGTGTGTGTATGTATGTATGTATGTATGTGTGTATGTATGTATTTTTCTATATATATATATATTCATATCATAGAACTATACCAGATGTATGTACTGATGTATGCGTGCATTCATGGATGTATGTATTTACGTACGTATGTAATGTCTATATATATATGTATGTATTTATGTATTTATGTATGTATGTATGTATGTAATGTATGTATGTATGTATTCTTGGTGCGTGTATGTACATATATACATATATGTACATGTATATATATATATATACATATCCCCAAAGTCTTGTTGAGCCGTGGGTGGTTGTGACCCTTGAATGAAAAGCTCGGAGAGTACCCCATAACGCCCTTAGCCAAAACCCTCGGTGAGCCCTCGGTCATGATTTGATTCGTAGTCCGCGCTCCTTCTCCCTCGCCCTACTCAACACACTGCTGGTGCATGTCATTTTTTGGCCCAGCTCTAAAGGGTTTAGGGTTTAGGGTTTTTGACTGACTTCAAAAGGGCTTCGGGGCTTGTGTCTACACACCGTCTTGTGTGCGACGGGTGTTCTAAGTTCAGACCCTTTCAGCCAGTTTCAGGAGCTAGTTTTCATCGCAGGTTAAACAGAGCATTAGAACCACGAATCAGGTGGTGAGCTTCTTTACAGTCCTTATCGCCTCTGCAACCGCAGCATGCACCGGTTGTTTCGTCATCACCCCAACAACCCCAAGAGTATCTTCCTTGCCAATGGAGCCTGCTACTGCCTCTTAGTTAGGATACCAGGGGCTGCTGATTTCCAGGATAATTATGACGATCATGGTGATGATGATGATGATGATGTGCAGCCGCTGCCCCTTGGAATATTGGTGTTGATGGAGACAGAGATATATGTGAGGAAGACGTGGTGGTGGAGATCGTGATGGTGATGTGAATGATCACCACTATGATGCAACAATGCTGATCACAATCCTGATGCACATTGATGATGCTAATGAAGGCTTAAAGCGCTGGATCTCTAGGGTTTTCAACACCTTGATTTTCATCACTTCGTTTTCGGCAGTCAATCGGATGCTTCATCTGCACCCCTCGAAGCACTAAGCCACAACAGAACCAATGCACGCAACCCGAATCCTAAGCCGTCATCCTGAATCCGAAAGTCTTGCTGGCTGTTCTAGGTTCTGCGGGCCCTTGTGGCACATCGCGCCGACTGGTCCCGAGGAATCCAAGGGTCGACAAGCGGTAAGGTCGAGAGTTGCTGCAGCATCTATTCTTATTGTTACAAACTACAGTTATGCAGGTTCAAGCTTGCTCCAGCAGGTTACTTTACTTGCTTTGCGTGCCAAGTCCTCGCGAATGACCCACGAGCGCAGTCAGAAACCCAGCGCCGCCGTAGGCACGGGAAGGACACATGTTGTGGCCGGCTGTGCTGTGCGGCACCAGCGGAGGTTCGCGGGATAGCTATGGAGCTGTTGAAACGAGACGGATCGACAAAAGTGGCTGCGGCAGCGGGCCCATGTTTGTGCAGATGTAGGCATCTGCAGTCAGCATGTTGAACAGGAGCGCTTGATGGAGGGTGCAGCGCCACCGCTCGAATGCTTCGACTCATAGCACACACCTATGGACAAGTGTTCTACGCCAGCCACATTGCGAGGAGAGTGCGGCACTGTGCCAACCAGCGTGTGCCGAGCGTGTGAGAGGAGCACCTTGAACTGAAGCCCCTTCTGCATAAGTTCGTAAAGTTTGGTGAAGTGCACCAGCTTCCACGTGTCCGGCGCGCGCAGGTTCTGCAGGCATCGTCGTTCAACGTCAGATTTGCTTTCGCCTCGTAGTGGTCGCCGGCAGCCAGTTGTGCAGGCGGACTTTGCTGCCAGGATGGTATGATAAGTTGCCGCAGACCTGAGCATGTCTTGTGTAGCGCCCCAGGTGTGGAAAAACAGCTGAACTTTCAGCAGAAGTTTGACGTCCGATTTCGGCAGAGCAAGACTAATAATGTCTCATTGGACATGACAGCTGCCTTGACGGAGCTCCACAACCCGCGGATAGCGACACCTCGGAGAATGATGGCACACACCACGGTATACCTTTTTGAACAAAGCCTGTCCTCCAACAGCGAGGCCACGGCCATGCCCACGGCCATAGCAGTCGAGCTCTGGCGCCCAGTCACAGCGGCCCTGATGGTCAAAAAACTGACGAAAACGGAACACCTGCTCAATGGTGTGTGGAAGATCTCCATGGTTGTGTGCCTTCTGGCTGTGCTGCCAATGCTTTACAGACTGGTCGGACATGAGTCTACCGTCGCGGAGCAAAGGCTGAGGACAAACGACGAGTTGCCGGCTACCTCCTGTTGGAAGAGTTTGAGGCGCTATATTGCATCTCCAGCTCTTGCACCAGGGGGTAGGTGGCTGCCGAGATCCCGCAAGATATTTTCAAGATGTTTCACACTCGCTCGAAGCTAGCAGATTACATCTGGGCAAAGAACCGCACGACGTGGTCGAAGGGCAGGCGGAGCCGGCTGGACGAGTTCGACACCCATTTCAGTGACCTAGGCCCTAATACAACGCTTCTTTCGACGAGGTGAAGAAGTCGCCCGGGATGCCGTGAACAGGGTGAAATTCTCAGCCAACTTGGCAGAAACATGAAGATGCAGGTTGCTGGCAGCTACCTCGAGAATGAGTTCTTCCATCTCAGGCAGTCTTAGTCCCTGACACAGAAATGCCAAAGCCTCTGCTGCCATAGTCTTCACGATCATGACTGTTGCTGTTACTTGCTACTACTGCTACTACTACTACAACAACAACTACTACTACCACTACTGCTACCACTACCACTACTACCACCACTACTACTACTACTACCACTACTACTACCACTACTATTACCGCTACTACGACCACTACTGCTACCACTACTACTACCACTACCACTACTACGACTGCTACCACTACTACCACCACTACTACCACTACTACAACTACTACCACTACTACCACTACTACTGCTACTACTACTGCTACTACTACTGCTAATACTACTACTGCTGCTATAGTACTACTACTCCTCCGCTCCCGCTCCCGCTCCCGCTCCCGCTCCTGCCCCTGCTCCTGCTCCTGCTCCTCCTCTTCCTACTGCTGCTACTGCTGCTACTGCTACTCCTGCTAAAACTACTATTGCTTTCGGTTGAGGTTTTAGGGTTCAAAGTTTAGGGTTTAGGGTTAAAGACACCCTAAATCCTGAACCTTTCCAGTCCAGAAGTGCCTTGTGGGACTGCTGGTTTACGCCTTAGCCCTGCTCTTTGGTTTGCACCTCTACGCCCCACTTGGCAGAAATGGTGTTCATGGTTTCTGGTTCATTTGCAGCAGTGTAGCCCAATTGGGGAATATGGCGTATACACTTATAAATGCTGAAAATAAAATTCTTAGACGGGCCAGAAAGCCCTGCGATGCGCTTCCCTGAAGAAAGTTTGCATGTCATAATACGTGGCCAGCTCTATTATCGCTTGTATGGCGTCTCACGAAAGCACCTCCTCCCTGCAAGCCTTGCGCGTTATGCCCTCAGCTTGAAAACCTTACGCCTAAACGAAAACTAAAATCCGATAAAGTTTTCGCACGCGCAAGAACAAATTCAACAACAGAATTTACCAAACTAAACTACACTGAAGAGAAAGATTCCTGCACTTCGGCACCTTTTGGTTGCAGGATTCCGAGTTTGAGGAGTTCCGAAAGGCCGGGACCCATCATCAGCTTAGCAGCCCCTGGGTTCCTTTAACAGCTTCCTTTCAGTGCTCTTACAAGGGTGCCTACAAAGGTTCTACAAGCGTTCCTGAAAGGGTTCTATGAGGGTTGAGGGTTCAGGGTTTGGGGTGTTTTGGTAGGCCTACTGGCCTGGGTTTTCTGGTTGTGTGGGGTTTGGTGCCCGCGGTGCTACCATAAGCCGCACACGCTGCTGAATGCATGGAATGACTCCCCTTTACTCAGACCCCTGGGAGATCCCCAGTAGTAGAAAAGGCTGCCGCCATGCGGCAAAATTTTCTGGACCGTACCATGGGGTTCCTGGAAGGCATGAGGCTTCAAGCTCTCCCAACACCCAACCCCAAAACGTAAGCCTTAAATCCCAAGCCCCGAAGCCCGCATGCCACCCAGCCAGTTCATTTCTCCATTCAGGCTAGGCCTCGGTCTAAGTACTAGTGCATGGGAACAGAACGTATGAGAGAAGAGGCTATGGCGGCGGAGTCCGTTTCATTGCAAAACCATGAGGTTAATGGTTCGTTTTTTTTGTTTAGGGCTTCTTCGAAAGTCACGGAGCCTTGCACACATGGGAGATGCCATTCATGATCGTGGGTGTGGACGTCTACCAGGCCCGGAAGCATGTGGGACAAGCGGGTTCAGGGTTGAGGGTCACAACATGGAGGTGCAGGTTGTGACTGCTAGATGTGGGAGAATCTTGGGCTGAGGGTTTAAGCTAGGTTGGGATAATATATGGGCCTTAATAATTACCTATGTTATTTTGGGGGTTCCTTATGAATATTATAGTATAATTGGCCACAAAACCCCATTCTAATTATTAAGGCCCCTATATTATGGTACCCTTATAGAACCCTGGCATAGTATCCCCTAAAGGAACCCTTTAAAGGAACCCCATTCTAATTATCAAGGCCCCTTTTTCTTTTATAGGCCTTAGGCCCGCTGAAGCCGGGGACAGGCCTCTGCAAGCGAATGGGCAGCAACCACTGAGCTGTATCTTCGACACTAAAAATATCGACCCGAAGCCTCACCATTCACCTATAACTATAGCCTCGCTATGACGGGTGAAGAGTATGAGTAGGCATGCATCTTTAATAATGACTGAATTTTGGTTGTGTTGGGCTGTGAGCCTAGGCCCGTGACTCAATGACAGAGAGAAAGAAGCCTCGGTGAAGTCTAGCCCATGTTTGCATGTGGGCTTATGGCGATTTGTAAGCCAACCGAGTGTATGTAACAGACTCCTGCATGAAGCAGTGAATCTGCACAGAGTCCTGCCAGATTAGAAGACTTCCGAAGGCGCGTTAGTGAAGAGCACATCCTTAGCTCGAAGTCCTAAGTGCTACAATTCACAGTCACGGCACGCCCCATAGTACAACAGGTCCTAAGTCCTGAACCACCAACCATGGGTGCTAAGCTCGACCTTTCCATGAACCTGACACATGGGTGGTTGTCAACATTAGGGTCCCTTTTCGGGTCCCTATTATAGTACGGCACCTATTATTTGGGGTACCCAAAACGGGACCTTAATTTTGACAACCACCCACATGAGAGCGCCAGAGCCCTAAAGCAAAAACCCTATAATCCGGGGCCCCAGAACAAGGAGACTCTCCTGGCTACGGAAGACTTAGGAGCAGTCAGAGCAAGAGTCACAAAGACCCCTTGAGTAGGGGAGGCCATAACCCTAACTCCTAAGATTACAAACTCCAGTCTTGGAGAGGCCTACGACGGAATGAAAGTGCTGGGATTGACGGCCACTCTGGACAAGAGCTGCCCCTTTGCTGGAATTGTCGAGATCAGGGCTTTGTTCTGTGATGTTACTTTTACAGGTTTTTCGGGTCTGGGCTTTCGGTGCATGGTTTGGGGTTTACAGGTTTGGGGGTTTTGGGTTCAGGGCTTTGTTATGCCTCATAGATTGGGACAGCCAACTACAGCAAAGATCGAGGATCGTCAAACCACCCCAAGCCCCGACTCGAAGACTTGAATTCCCCACCCCCAAACCGGAAAAAGTACGATAAACACTGCGAGAACACGCATTGCAGTGGAGCTGAGATTCCCAATACTTTTCCGAAAGCGCGATCTTGGAGCCGGCGTGGGTGCGAGCCCTGGTGACCTGGTGGCTGCTTGTGTGGGATGGCGAATGGAACGTGCCTTGCCCGTCGTCCATTCTTTAGCAGCTAACCTTGAGCAGTTGCAGTGGGAGTGGTGGAGTCGCCGTCGTCGCCACCGCCGTCGTAGCAGTAGATGCAGCAGTAGCAGTAGCAGCAGTAGCGTGGTACAAGTAGGCTAGTAGTAGTAGGAGTAGTAGTAGTAGTAGTAGTAGTAGTAGTAGTAGTAGTAGTAGTAGTAGTAGTAGTCGTAGTAGTAGTAGCAGTAGTAGTTGTGGTAGTGGTAGTGGTAGTGGTAGTGGTAGTGGTAGTGGTAGTGGTAGTGGTAGTGGTAGTGGTAGTCGTAGCAGCAGCAGCAGCAGCAGCAGCAGGAGCAGCAGGAGCAGCAGGAGCAGCAGGAGCAGCAGGAGCAGCAGGAGCAGCAGGAGCAGTAGCAGTCGCAGTCGCAGTCGCAGTCGCAGTCGCAGTAGCAGTAGCAATAGCAGCAGCAGCAGCAGCAGCAGTCGTAGTCGTAGTCGTTGTCGTAGTCGTAGTCGTAGTCGTCGTAGTAGTAGGTGTAGTAGTAGTAGTAGCAGTAGTAGTAGCAGTAGTAGCAGTAGTAGCAGTAGTAGCAGAGGGCTGCAGGTAGCAGGTAGCAGGTAGCAGGTGGTAGGTGTAGCTGGTACGTGGTAGGTGGTAGGTGCAGCGGGAGTAACACCGGTGGCAGTGGCAGTAGAAGCCACAATACTCTTGCCCTGGACCCATCCTTCAGACCGTCCTGAGCCTTTAGCTCAACACGTTTGAAACTCAGATAATCTCACCTCCTCCCAACTAGTAAAGGCAAGAAGGCTGATCAAGTCTCTACAAAATCGCTATTCTTTTCTGGGCATCGGGGTGTGATACGAAGGCAGGAAAAAAGCAAGACGAGCAAGACATGTGAGTATGCTGGCTCATGGGGGAGGATGTGTAAGCCGATTCCGCCCATGCTGAATCATTGCGATCATCAGTACCATAACAAAGCCCACCAGGAACCGAGTACAGACACATGCACATCCGAGAAATCACGGTCAGCAAGATTCAACATGGAACAATGACCCACCTCTTTCCCAGCCCTCAGAACCCCAAAGGCCTCCAACGCTTGAAGGATCCTGAAGGGGCCGGCCTCAACCCTAAATCCTAAACTCCTAAATCCTAAACCGCAAAGGCAACCTTAACTGTGGAACCCTCAGCCTCCAACAGAAACTTCAGCTTCGAAACCCTAAATCCGAAAAGACAGGGGTCTTCAGTAAATGATCTGGTTTCCGCATTATGGTAGCCTGGACTACAATCCTAAATGGTTGCAGCCTACCTAAAACCCCGAACTCTAGAGGGATTTGGGGCCCTTTATGACTACAATAAGGAACCCCAAAACAGTATTGGTAATTATTTAGGCCCCTATCTGTATCCGAAGTCGACGCCAGGAGCCGGAGTCCTGGAGAGTGAGCCCGGATCGCCCAGAAAAGGGCGCTTTGCGGTTCCACGGGTGGGTTGGCGATTCGGGTTTAGGGGTTTGGGTTTCGGATTTAGGGGGTTTAGGGTTTTGGGGTGTAGGGTTAAGGGGGTTAGGATCTATTCAGGGTGGGCTTGTGATTTGAAATGAAGGTTTGGGGTCAGAGGTTCGGTGGCTTTGCCGCTGCTTTCATGTCGGCTTCAGGAGTCATTGTTTGGGCCAGCAGCGGCTAGCATAGTGGGCGGGCGTAGGTACACTTACTTCGCTTTTTTCTGGCCAACCACTAACCGTAGCCGTCAACTAAAGGCAGAAGGAAGGGGACCTCCCTTGCCGCTGTTTTGTTGCCAGATCTCCAATGCAGGCTTTTTGGCACATTCGCCTTATTTTGTTTGGATATGTTTACGCAATTGGGCGTTGTTGTCTGACGTTCCTTATCCCATAAACAGTCTTGTCGAAGTCCTGCAGCCGTAGATTTCGAGCCATCAACGAGACAACCGCGATTGTTAAACCTGTACTTGGAGGTTCATGGGTATTATAAGTAGGGCTATAAGTAGGGCAACTATACTCATAACCCATATTAGGGGACTTATAACTCCACTTATAACTACCCTAAACCCCACACCGAAAACCCCTATAGAACCCTTAAAAGGAACCCTAAACCCTTATAACCCCACTTATAACTACCCATGAACCTCCAAGTAAAGTGCAAATCCCCCGAGGCCTCTCCGTCAATCTGCAGAGACTCCTCCGGGACGCGATCGCGTGCTTCGCGCGTGGTGGCCATAGCACACGCTTTTAGATGTGGGGGCCAGGGGTTCGGGCTTCTGTAGACGAAGTTCTGCCTTGAGTTTCCGAAGCTGAAGGTATTGAAGGCTCGCCTCAATGTAAGATATATATATAATTATATGTATACATATATACAGTATACATATTTGTAGCCCCCGCCCCCCCGAGTTATCCACCAGTTCTGGTGTGTATTCTGCCCTTGACCCCTCACTTAGTCCTGTGAATTATGCCCCTGACCCCTCACTTGTCTACCAGTTTAAACGACTACTCTGTATGTGTGTATGATCTGTGTATCTGTACACTCCGAACCCTCCTGAGTGTGAAGTACTAACACAATAGCACAAGATGGTAGAGCACATCGTCTTCGCACAATCCGTGGGCCCTATTGAGTTCAATAGGCCAGTATTGAACTCAATAGGGCTGCGAGATTCAAGATTCAAGATGCCCTGGGAAAGTTGTCCGGGACATCTTGAATCTTGAATCCGACAGCCCTATTGAATTCAAAAGGCCAATAT
Source organism: Symbiodinium sp. clade A Y106 (assembly GCA_003297005.1). NCBI lineage: Eukaryota > Dinophyceae > Suessiales > Symbiodiniaceae > Symbiodinium > Symbiodinium sp. clade A. Next base: position 31,446 of record BGNK01000362.1, on the reverse strand, counting down.
TGAACTTAATAGGGTCGGTATGTACTTAAAGCTACTTGTCGCATAAATCCCACACCCGACTACGGTTTAAGGTTATAAAAGTTCATTTGCCTGGTTCATATCTAAGCTGCAAACTCCCAAGCCCCCAAGCACCAAATCCTTAACGCCCAAAACAAGGGTAAGGTTCCTCAAATATAGGATGCCTGCGCCAGGTGTAAGGTAGCAGAAATCAATACCACTGGAATGTATCAGTATTATGTAGGAAATGCGTACTACATGGTCACATACGAGAGAAGCCGACAAACCCTAGTGCAACTTCTACACCGTGTTAGTGGGCAACTTTGCGTTTCAGTACGGTAATGTCTTTCTGGCTACCGGAAATACAGAGTTTCTGCACCTAACAAGCACATACATAGTTATTTCTCAACCATGTAGTAGCAGCCGCGGCAACGACAACATCAAGACTGCAAAAATATTGGGTAGTTCACTACATATACACAAGCATGACCTTTTGCATTTGCGTCAGATACAAATGGATACGGAGTCGCCACTGACACAGAACAATGCTGACCCGATGATCTCCATACGCAGATGTATATACACGCATATAGGCACATTCCAGATAGCATTGAATGTACATGTACCCACGGAGTCTTAACACCTTCTCAAGAAAATGTCTAGAACCAGATGCTCTACCTACGTCTGTAATGTTAGCATTGAGGTGTTTGCCCAGTTTGCATAACATGCATATCTACACATCTGCATCGGAGTTGTTGTGTGCGTGTTGCGCGTGAGACCTGGCGTTTTTGCACAATCATGATGTATCAGGCAGAAGCTCGCATTTGGGAAGTTAGGCCGGCTAAGATGAGACAACAACACAGAAAAACAGGAAGCTGCATATATGCATATGTACCGTGGGCGGCCCCCAGAATTAGTAGTCTCGTGTGGCGCCGCGTCAATGTGTTTTGGGATCTCTTGTGTTCCGACTTGGGGTGTGTGTTTACTGTCATCGTCTACGTTGCATATTTGGTGCCTATTTCGTGTTGCCGCAATACTATATAAACGTACACATACACAGTAGTAGCAACCACAAAACTGACTGTCGAATGAATTCTTGTATAGGTGAGTGTTAACGTTAAGGGCCTTTGGCCCAATATTGCTGTTCTAGCAGGGGGTTGCAGTCCAGAGTTTTGACAGATCCAAGAAGAGAACTCGATGTTCTGCAGAGATCTAGAAGGGTTCTATAAACGATTTTTAAGGCTTCTATGACAAGCCTATGTAGTGTACACTTTGGATGTAAAAGGGTTGCTGAAAAGCAATATTAGAGCCATTGTCTATACGACACATGTACATGGACCTTCAGTGTTTAGGAGTTTCAGAAGACCACGGGCCTCAATATGGAAGCCCGAAGTAGTAGGATCCTTATCAGAAGGACCCTCCCAATCCCCTCCGCGCAATCGGTGAGACCTTCAATCCGGAATGCGTCGCAGCCCGGGCAATGGGCCAACTTGGTCATTTCCACCCAAAAAGGGTGGATAGCCCAGAGTTTGGGGTTCAGGGTTTTGGGCTTAGCATTTAGGGTTTAGGGTTTTTTTGGCTTCTTCTCACGACATATACCACACTGATATTTGCGACCGGTGCAATGCACACGCCAGATAGGGAACTGCGCTCCTTGAGAACCCAGGACAGAAGCACCGCACGAATTCGCTAAACCTTAAAACCTCAAGCCCTTAACCTTAAACCCATTGTTGCTGCAGGCTGCAACGACAGCATTCTCCCTGAGAACATCATCGTGTACAGGGCGTCGGCCGGGCTCCCGTGGTTGTTGCCAAATAACCTATGCAGGACTCATACGAAGAGAGTATAATAAGGAACCCCAAACAGGTAGGGTTTATCCCAGTAAACTCAAACATCGGAGTTTCTAGAGTTTCGAAGACCGCGAAGCGTGACCTTGGTTAGCTTCCACTTACTTGTCAAACCTTTATCTCACTCTCACACCCTTAACCCCTGAAGCCCTGAACTGAACTCTAAACCCTAACATCCTAACCCCTATAAACCCTGGACCCTATTCATAGCACCAATCCTTAAGCCCTAAACTCCCTAAACGCTTGTAGCTCATGCGTCATCAAGCCCTAAACTCCCAAAAAACTTTTCTTTCCCTCATATCCTTGAATCCTAAATTCTCCAAACTGTTAAATCCTTGATGTCCTTAACCCTAAACCCAAGCCCCTAAGCCCTAAACCCTAAATTCTCCAAATTGTTAAATCCTTGATGTCCTTAACCCAAAACCCTAAGCCCTAAACCGTGAACCCTAGAACCCGAAAGCCCTAGCGACCTAGGCCCTGATGTCCCTTAAGCCCCGAGGTAAACCCGGAAGACTGGCCGGATGTCGCAGCGACTGAGCTCGAGGCGGTGAAGGCACAAGGAAGGGGGGAGGGGGTATTCAGGGTTCGAGGCGCCTTTAGGTGTTTAAGGGTTCCTTTAAGGCTTAAATTTAAGGCTTCCTTTAAGAGTGGCTAGAAGGGTTCCTATAGAGGCTCGATAAGGGGTTCGGGGTTTAGGGTTGCTGGGTTTGAGGGTTCGGTTTTGAGGTTTAGGGATCAGAGTTTAGGGCTGAGGAATTAGGAATTAGGCCCTGAAGCTAAGAGGGTTTGGAGTTGAGGTTGGAGTTCTAGGGTTGCAAGCGGCCGATGGCTTAGGGCTGAGGCTGAAGGGTTCGGATTCAGCGGTTCAGGTTTTGCCCTAGCGGGCTTAGAGTTGCGGATTCGGATAAAAAGTTGGGGCTTGGAGTTAGGTTTCACCGTTGAGGGTATAGGGCTAATTACGGTCAGAGTTTCGGTTGAGGTCTATGCCGGCATGAGGATCGTGGCAAGCAGTAGCAACATGAAGTCATTTAAGGACTATATGTCGCCGTTCGTTCACGCTGTCCTACTCCGGTGGGGGTGTAGTGTGTGTGCAGTGATTGAGGGTTTCTGCTACCGTGTGTTCTTTGGGGGGTTAACGGTTAGGTTCAGAGGGTTTTTGCAGGGGCGGCAGGATGATGTGAGTCAGGTTTTTTGATGTAAATACTAACATATTGGGGAACAAATATTTTTTCCCAATATTTTTCCCCAATACACCAAGAGGAAACGCGCAACCTACGTCCCTAAAATCCTACAACACGCTGCGTACTATAAACCCTAACATCACCAAGATCTCACACGTAGTCCAAGACCAGAACTTGAAATCTAACAGCCCAACAGAGTCTTAACATTGGATTCCCAAACCCCATGAGACCCTGGTCCTAAAACGTTTTTCCGACTCGCAAGCACGTCTCTGGAATTTCATCACCCCCTGACCCCCACAGCATAAACTGTAAACCCTGAATGAGCCCGTCCATACCATCCATCTTGAAACCCTTAAGTCGCAAGCTGCACTCCCTGTGCCTTGACCCCAGGGAGTGGCAGGGATAACGGGGAGCTGTGCGAACGCCCCGTATGAGTCAGGTACTCGGCTGACTCGTCACGAGGGCCTCATTGGTGCTAGTGTTTAGGTTTAGGAGGTTCGGGATTCAAAGGGCTGTGGTTTTGAGGGATTTTAATCTTAACGGTGTAGGGTGTAGAAGGTCAGCTTATTGCGATTTGTCGGGTTTTGTCCTCAGGGTCGCTGATTTTTCCGCCACGCTTACGGACAAGAGCGAGCAAGTATGTGAATAGCACATACATACAGCCACAACTGTACATCTAGATATAGGTGCCTGTCTAATTATGCATGTACATACATGCATATGCACCTCCAGCAGTCGTTTTTACTCCCTCAAGCCCTGGTCTTCGAAGCTTCCCCTCAAAAGTTCCTTTAAGCCTTAAGTCGAAAAGGCCGAGCTTTGGAGGGAATAAGATCGACCCTTCAACCATCGAAGCCCCCAGCTCTACATGCCCAAGAGCTCTTGTTTTCCCTTACCGAGGCCGAAGATCACCTTCATCACCATCGCTCGGAGCTGATAGGGGCAGGTTGGATGGGTTGGGCACGAAACCTGAAACTCTGTCGAATACCAACAGGAGTGTGAATCGAGTTGATGGACGCATGGCAAACAGATCCGCAAGAAATGCAGCAGCGACCAGCGGAAGATTCGACCGTGTGTTTCGAGTAAGCACATGTATGTCTCGCATCTTTGCTGTCTGCACAGCAAGATCGCAGATTGATCAAAAGATCAAGACAAGCATGTTGGCGATGGCATACGCATCTATACAACTTTGGTATGTCAAGCTTGGCCAGTTCGTGTCTCCAGCACTTGCACAGCACGACCCATGTTCTCGAAGCAAGCTTGCAGCACATGGATGCAAGGGACTTGGCTTTGAAGACATGTGGGGAAACCGCGAAGCCCTTTGCTCCCAACAACTGTTTTGAATCTGTGACGAGGTTTTTTAGACTTCACAAACGACAAACCGACAGCACTTCTCAATTCAGACCTGTCTTGAGCCGGCTCAGGTGTTAGTGTTGTTGTTCTTGTTGTTGCTGCTTCTGGCGTGCAGAGACCGAATCTCTAAGAAGGAGTACGGTGTCCGGTATTGGCAAGAGGGGTGCCGGTGTGAAATCAATCCTGTGTGTTATGTTTCCTGCACCTTGGGGTTTAGGTTGTGACTGTAGATCAATCCAAGCCCTCAACTACAGGTGCCGGAAACGGCAAGCGTGTCCCTTGAACAGCGCGGCTTGATGGAAGTCTGGTCATAGGTTAGGGTTGAGGTCTAGATCTTCACCTCTTTTCGGCTGCAACATATAGGTGATTTCGAAGCTTTGGGTGCGCCCATAGCCTCCCAAGGCCAAGCGAGGGAACATGCGACTCTTCTACCGCAGCTATGGCCTCAGTTACCTTAGTTTTGGGCTTGTGGGTTGATGCCATACCTTGGGTCAAACAGCATATGCAAGGTTTCACAGCTTCGGGACTTAGCATTTGGAAAGTATTGAACCCGAAACCCTCAAACCATAATCTCTAAAGCCATAGTTTTCGGGGTTTTGGAGGGTCAGCTTCAAGGTTCAGAAGAGTTTGGGGTTCGGTGCTGTACGCTGGCGCAAGATCAAGCAATCCTGTTCAAAAGCTTGCCCTCTCTTGTACCAGGATGGCGAGAACGGATCCTGTTGTTTGGGCAGCTCACGTCGGAAAGCGTTTCGTGAACCACTCAACATTGCTGGCACGACTAACAACAGTAGCGGCAACAGGAGCAATAGCTTGTTTGTCAGAATGGCAAGCATATCAATAAACCTCATGGTTCACTGGCATCATTAGAATCATGGTCATTGGGTCAGCATGAATATCACTCTCGTCGCCATCGCCATCTTCCTCTTCCTCGTAATCATCATTATCATCATCATCGTCATCATCATCATCATCCCCTTCATCAGCACCGTCATCATCATCATCATCGTTCTCCTCATCATCATGGTAGTACTCTTCCAGGTTCGGAATGAGCAAACCGATGGACTATTCAGATACTCAGAATGTCTATTGCATTCTGCGAGCTTCTCGCCGATCACTCTAGTACTAGTACATCCTTTTTGCAGCAGCTTGCTTGAAAGCACGTCGCCTGCACTGACTTGCACGCTTCCGAGCCCACCTCCAAGCGTGCATGAACCCACAGTGACTGCCAGAGAGAAAAACAAGACGAGCTCAAACTGCATCAGCTGGCACAGCAGTGCCAGTGGTATCGGCAGCAGCAACTGTGGAACAGTATGTTCCAAGTGTTCGCGGCTAGCAGTTGGGAGCTGAAGCAGCGGCCGTTGTGGTGACCCTCATCCTGGAAGGACCATCTGTAAGAACAATTCATTGCGACAGCAAATGCAATATCCACGCCTCCATTGTCTCACGACCGCTAGAAATGTGGAAAAGTGGTAATCATCACGAAAAGCGGTAACGAAACTTGCAAACTTTCAGCGCCAGAACTTCCCGTAAAGCTGGCAGCTTCTGAGGTGAAGGCGACCCTGCCTGCAAGAACCCCGAGCCAGGCATGCTCTGCAGGGTGTCACAGGGGAACTTACCGGTTTAGGGTTTACGGTCAAAGTTTAGGGTTGAACGTGCATTTGTGTAAGTGTTTTCTCTTATGGGCTTGAGGGTTTTCGGTGGGTTGTGAAGGGGTCTACGTGTGTTTCAGGGCTTCCACAAAGGGTTATCTTTTTTGGGTTCTATCAGCTTTTCTTTGGAATCAGTGTTTGTGGAACGAGAGGGAACTTAGGGTTCAGGGGCAGTTTGCCCGAGGGTTTAGAGAGACTTTGTTTCTTGGGTTTCCGGTTTAAGAAGTTCAAGGGCTTCTTACACAGCTGCATGAGTGTATCTGTTTAGCAATGATCTTCCTCGGGGTTGGCCAATGTAACTATGATTTCATAGTACACTATACCCCCGAATACCCTATTCTGATTATGCAAGCCTCCATGAGGGCCAAGCATGCGTTATTTTACCCTAAAAACCCTCAGCACCAAGGTTGGGGTTAACGGTTCGGGATTTAGGTGCGCGGGTTTGGCGGCCAGGATGATTCTGCCCGATAGCGGCAGTTTCCGCATCTTTGAGGGAACAAGGGGCCCTGTACCAGCGAGGTTCCTCTGTCACTGCGGATTTATTATCACCGTTTCGTTCGGACGAGAGGGGTCAGTCTTTTTTGTGTTAGTTAATTTGGTGTTTGTCGTCTTGCAATGCCTTATGGCCTTTGCATCGCGACAGTAGAACGATGTAGAACATAGCACGAAACCCTGGCAGAGCAGTTAAGATCTCCGTACAAGGCTATCAACTCCAAGCCGCGACTTGTGCTCTTCGGTTGAGCTCGGTTTAACTGCTATGACGACTTTAAAAGGTCCCATGGAAGCCGTAACAAATCGCAAGGACTATGAGGTCATACGGCTAGGTCACGGCTAGGTTATGGTCGCCTCGAGTTGTTACCCGGCCTATGTCTTTGGGAGGAACTGTTGTGGATGATCCTGCCGTTTGCGCTGGAGATGTTCCAAACTTCTACTTGATCAGCCAGGCTCGTGCTTTCGGGGTCTAGGGCAATATGATATATAATATACAGTACATAGCTTCATATAGTATGTATTATATATCTGAGGGAGTTTAATTTACGGTTTAGGGCCTAGGGCTGAGGCATGCTGTGCTTAGGCCTCTAGGTTTTTCTCGGTTTTGGATGCCGGGCAGTCAGTGTCGTGATTGCTGTTGCTGTAACATGGCGCTCTTGCCAGCTATTCTAGGAGCATGCCCTTCGCGAACTATTGGGGTTTAGTGGGACCTTTGGTGTCAAGGTTTTGAAACATCATGTCTGGTAAGCCTCAGCCCGGAACTCTGAACCCTACGATGAAGCAACACTGTTCGGAGCGTGCTGGGCAGGAACAGGTCACCGGGTAGGATCCTGTACAAGCTCACGAGCAGTCGATGCTCACTGCCTTACGCACTGACTCTGGAGGCCTTCACGCCTCACAGCTAGTGTAGAGCCACAGTGCACAAGCAGAGAATAGCCAAAGTCCAAGTCCTCTGCCCGAACTCTTAGGTCCGAATCTACAACTTCTTGTGGGGTTAGCTACCAACCCGGTTACAAAGAGACGAGTAAACCACTGGATGCTTTGATTTTTGTTGAGATATATGCTGATGCTGTTCCGGGCCTGTGAGCCTCGGTCCGGGTAGACGGAATCCTCAAACATGAAAAGTCAATAAGGATCATCATCTCAACTAGCCCAATCATGAAATAACTTCTACTTTGTAATAGCCGTTGTAGTAATAAGAATCAGAACCATGATATAGCTTATAGTTCTACCCACCGTTATAAGAAACATCTTAAGCAGTTCCAATGATACAAGTATAACCAATAATTCTCATACCCCTTATAGTAGTGATATACCTTGCAGTTATAGTTCTAATAGTTGTCATAGTAATACGGTTGATGATATAAATCCTGCATTACCCATAATAAGGAATATCCCAGAATTTCCCATAGTTTAAGGTCATTAAGGTGCTGCAGGATTTATATATCATCAATGATCAACCTAAACCCCAAACTCTAAACCCTAAACCCTAAAACTCTACAGATCCCTTAAAGGAGCCAGCCCGTTAAAGGTACCTTTAAAGGGGACCCCAGGATCTATATCAACCGCAAGGATGAGTATGCTCAGGCCATCTTAAAGGGCTCGGCCATCCCAGCGCATTTTTCAGTCCAGCTCTCAGAGCACTGATGTTTCAGGGCTGAGGGTTCAGTTTAGCTTTTAGACTGTTAGGGTAGGATTGAGCATTTAGGGCTTAACATTTAGAGTTTAGGGTGGCCGTTGGTGGTTTAGAGCGCTCACGTGGTTCAGCGATCAGCTTGTTGAATGTTTGTCGATTTGGGGATGCCTGGCTGTGTGTTTGGCTGCCTTCATCATTTGCATATCGTGATTCAGGTTTTCTGGGGCTTCGGGGTCAATCATCTGTCTTGTTTTGGCCGTTGCATTGCTGGCGTCGTCTGGTTACCCTAAACCGGTATAGTGTATATAGCTGAGTCCGCAGCGCAACTTATTGAGCGGCTGCCTGGATATGCAGTCGCAGTAAAATTTAGGAATACGAGTAATCTGCAGTAGTAGCAGAGGCAGCAGCAGCGGCGGCGGTGGTAGTGGTAGTGGCAGTGGCAGTGGCAGTGGGAGTGGGAGTGGGAGTGGGAGTGGGAGTGGGAGTGGGAGTAGTAGTAGTAGTAGTAGTAGTAAAGCGCCACGAGCGGTTCAAACGCGGCGGGCGTAGTTGCTGCATGTCGTTGTCTTGCATAGCGCATGCTCGTGCGTGGTTGCTGGAAGAAGTGGAGCTCTGCCTGAGCTCTAGAAGCCCGGCGTTTCTCGATTGGACTGCTGTCTATCTGAAACACCTCTGGTGTGATTTAAATCTTCGAGAGCTCATTGAAGCAGCAGCTGATATCCTTCCTGCACATAACCTGGAGCATTTTCTATCATTCCTGACGCGCAACTATAGCACAGAAACCAACAGCGCGTTGACTGATATCCTCCAGAAACAAGCATGCGGCAACTGACGTTGCCATTCTTCGCAACTACGCCCACCCATCAACACAAGCACGGTGAACCAGTACATCCGACGAGCACTCCAACTACCACTGGCACCGGCTCGGCTCGGTCCCAAGTCCGAGCGCTGTGTAATGATGCTACGGTTGAAGGCTTTGAACCTACAGCGGGCGTGAGGGTCCTCGGCACTGCCTCCGGTCCGAGGGAAGCCGTCTTGAATGACGAGACGGTGAACAAGGAGGGCGCAAGGCCTGTTTACATGCGGACGACCCAGGACCGCATCAAGAAAAGATCTCTGCGAAGAGCTATGCAGAGAGCCAGTCGGGAAGGCGTTGCCACTTATCGGGGCAGGAAGCTTTGTATTTCGGACATTGACCGGAATTGCGACATGCTGCCTACTCGCGAAAACAAGCCGACGCCCATTGAACGCCTTCATATGATTCATTGGAACTGCAGCGGCTTATCACAGGAACTTCAGATGGAATGGTTCGTCTGGTTGCGCCAACTTCCCCATATTGGGGTTTTCGTGCTGGTGGAGACACACTGGGGATTCACGAATGAATATCGTTCCAATGGATGGGTGCTTGTGCATAGCGGCATTGAGGGCCGAAAAGGCGCTGGCATCTTAATTGGGGTTCGCGAGGACCTTCTCGCGCCACACTCCTTAAAGTGGCAGGTACTGGAGCCTGGCAGACTTGTGCATGCGAGATGTCAGATCGGTAAGCAACAGATTGACATTGCTGCTCTTTATCAGATCGCGCTGGCTAGAACCTCACAGGACCAGCAGACTGAGCTAATGAGACGCCGAGCCAAGATCTGGAAAGCGCTGCGCAATCTGCTCTCGGGCTTGCCCTTCAGGACCTCCATCTTGTTGCTTGGAGATTTCAACATGACGTTGTCGACTTTGTCTGAGGTTGCAGGGATGGGCATTCTCAAGGGTGATGATGCGGCTTGGTTGGTTGCTGAAAGGGATGATGTCATGCAATTGCTGCGTGATTGCCGGTTAACAGCTTTAAATACGTGGACTAAACCAGCTGCAACCTATCAGCACCCGAATGGGACCTCGCAGATTGATTATGTTGTTGCTCGTCGCCAATTGGCGGATGCTGAAGCTAAACTCAGCAAAGCCATTGCATCCCCCATTGCTGCCTGGCGTTCATCTGGCCATCGACCGGTCTACGCTTCCGTCAAGCTAAACTGGCGACCCTGGTGTACCAAGCTGCGCCCGCGCGCCTTGGCTCCCTGCAGCAACATTAGAATCGAGGAGCTCCTGAGAGACCCCCATCTTTCTCTTTCTGCTCTTCAACCTGCGGTGAAGCACCAATTAGATCAGCCTCCCTTGCAGCACACCATTCCATTACCGCGGAACGTGGATTTGGAGGTTCAGCAAATGTGGCAACGGCACCGCCAACCTCCTCAAGCAGCAGAACCTCCTGTTGGCCATCCAGCTACTTCTGCCCTGACTCGTGAATCTTGGAATGCATGGCTGGAAGCCGTGAAACAACAGAAGGTGAAGCGCGAGATGCGGCAGCTTGCCAGGTCTCGCAAACGTGAGGCTCTTCTACAAGCGCTGAAGATGGCGCAAGATGCGTACCAGGAGGGCGACATTCGAGCCCACTACAAATTCATTCGGCGCATTGCTCCCAAAACCTACCGCCGCAAGCTGTGCCTGAAGGGGGACGACGGGCGCCTGATGTCGTCTGAGGAAGAGTGTACTGCTCTTGCAAAGTATGCGGAGGAGCTTTTCAATACGGCGCAACCCTTTGATGCTCCGCCTCTACTGCCGCTGCCGGAGGACTGGTTTACACCCGAATCTTGGACCGCTGCGCTGAAATCCCTCAGTAATTACAAAGCTGTACCGAAGGATTCTGCTAGTGTGGAGTGTTGGAAAGCATCTGCTGAGTTCCTTTCCCCAGCCCTACATCGCATTGCTGTGCAAACACTCTGTTCGGAGCGCCCTTATATTCCTGATCAGTGGGTTCGCGTTCAAATTGCTTGGCTGCCCAAGCCGGGCAAAGCTCCGACTTCTCCGAACTCACTCAGGACTATAGGATTGATGGGGCCTGATACCAAAGCCATGCTACAGATCATCAAGATGCAAGCAAACCCCTGGATACAAGCTGCCCTAGCCTCCTGTCCCCAGTATGCCTACAGACAGCTGGCCTCCACATGTGATCCCTTGATGCGGGCCAGTCTGCACTGTTCGGGGGTACGAAAACGGCTCGAGAGCTATGTTGACGACCATACCGCCAGAATTCTCCGGCAGTCTACGCAGGAGTTGCTTGGAGGAATCATGCTAGGGATTGATTTGAGCAAGGCCTTTGATTGTCTTCAGTATGGTAAAATGCTGCGCTCATTACGGGACACGGGCATGCCTGAGACTCTCTGTCGTGTGCTGCTGCACATACACATGCGCACCACGTTGACCTACATCAACACAGCTCGCTTCTCATTACGCATGCATCACAGTGCCTTCTTTGCGGTCAACGCGTGCTACAAGCATCGAGAATCAAATCACATTGGCGGCAGAGCCACGCTCAGGTCTGGAAACAGAGTGGCCATCACGCCATTGCCGAGGCTCAGAGTTTGAGTGCTCTCTTCTCGACTCCATATCTGTATTGTGGTTCTGCTGCCAAGAACTCCAAGCTACACGCAGCGCAGTGTCCCATGATGTTTCAGATCCTTGCCTTACGATGGCTTGAGAAAGCAGGTCCTTTACGGAACGTTGCAGATCTCAAGCCTGCTGCTCCGCGCAAGCACGAGGCACGGCCCAAGTACAAATCCTTCACATCGCCAATGCAACTTGCGCTAGCAAAGGGAGCCCAGCCGTGCATCAACGCCAGCAAAGTTCTCTCCTCGATGGTAAAACTGCCGTTAAAGCTCACGCCACCAAAGACGACCGACGCTGACACCACTCAGGTTGGAAAGGAGGGAGTAGTCACCAAGAAGACTCATCCACTTTTTCAGCAAAGGCAGCGTCCTATGGCTGAGCATGTGGAGTACAGTTTGCAATGGCCACATCGTCTAAGGCTGCGAAACCCACATGCCATGTGTTATGTGAATGCGGCGATTCTGGCCCTGCTCTTGGCTATCCTTGACCCGGCTCCTGCACTCATTGTGCCTGAACTGCAGTTCCTTCTCAAACTTGGAAAGAAAGCGGCCAATGAGTTGAAGGACATCCTATTGCCGCAAATGCATACATTCAGGCAACTCACACCGCACTGGGTGTTTGATTCTGTACAAAAGGACACGGCCGAGTACTTGCATGCGGTCTTCAACACTGTCAGCAGCCTACAAATCACATGGGACACACGAAGTTTTGCGGCGGATGGCATTCGATTACGGTCCTCAGGAACACAGCCACTACTTGTGCCCATTGACGACTCTCATCCACAACATACAGATTTACAGGCCCTCATTAACAAATGGCATCATGCTGATTCTGATGTAACCGGTCTCACACATCCAGCCGAGCTCCTTTGTATTCAACTTGGCAGGTACTACCCCGGAGGCAAACGCACAAACAGTATCACTCTGACGCCGGAGGTGCGGGTTCCTTGCTTCAATGAATCCTCGGAATCTCAATGGTGGACCTATCGCGTTTGCAGCGCCATAATACATCTTGGCAGGACCCCGCTGGCAGGCCACTATCGCGCTCTACTACGCGACCAACTGGCCTGGCGCTTGGCTGATGACTCGAGAAGCACTGTTTCTGTAAGCTTGCATCCGGGACACCTACGCAATATTTATGTTGTTCTACTACGCAGAGTTGGGGATGGCGCGCTGCCTGACGAAGCAGCGCCATCATCATGCTAGCTGGGCTCAGTGACCCCCCGTGCCAACGTACTCTCAGCTCCCTCCTCCCTCTCATGGCGATGGCAGATACAGCCCATGCCGAGGAGCAGATGGAGGCTCTTGAGGTAGATTTCTTTGACAAGTAGTGGCCAGGGGCAGCGCTCTCAATGGGCGGCGACTCCACAGTGGCACCTTCGGAAGATCTCAGCCCGGAGGCGGCAGCAGCAACGAGAGCTGCAAATCAGGCCAAAACCAATGAGCAGAAGGGTGCCGGTGCAAGGGGTGGAAAAGGCTGGGGCCCCCAGCCAATGGGCAAGCGCAGAGATCGTGATCAAGGCTATGGCAGCCGTGGTTGGGATACGCGTAGTTGGTCGGGATGGGGAACCGAAAACACCGAGGAGCAGGGAGGCTCCAAGGATAAGACCATCAAAGCCCTCAGAGAAGAGATCGACCGCCTCAAAGACCACGTCTTTGCGCTGCAGCGCATGGCTCTACGTCAGGAGGACTTCAGCAGCTGTATCAAGGCTGATCTGGCGTGGGTTATGTTCATGAAGCTGGACATGAAAGCCAGCGTTGTTCCTTGCTTGTATGCAATGCAGCAGAATTGGCGGGAGATCAAAGCCAATCATCCAGAGAAGCTCAGCGCTCCCATGCGCGTGGACCTTGTAAAGGCCCTCTTCAAAGAGTTTGGCAACAGGCTTACGTTGATTCTGCAGAGTGATGAACAGATGGCCTCCCTTGTCAAGCTCGGATGGATGAACAAAGAGCCCCTGAGCTGGAACTACGTTCAATGGAATCCGGATGTGGAACGACTTTGTCGCATTCCTGACAAGGAGCCCATTGCCTTTGAGCGAGTCGTGGCCATTGCTGGAGCCATGCAACAGCTGGCGTGCACTGCGGGGGCCATCACGCGGTTTCATCCCTCCAGAGAGATGGAGGAGCGCATGGGTGGAAAGGTGTTGACCTTTTCTCTGCAAATTTCCATTTTGGGCGAGGCTGCCAAATCCATTCGTGAGCATCTGGACCTCCTCAGCGGTCTTGCCGCTACGCAGATGATCGGGGCGAACATGCGCCGCGAAAGGCCTGGACGCTCTGCTTTGGCTAACTTGATTCAAAGCAGATTAGCGGATCCTGAATGGACATGTTTTTGATGAACAACGAGTGTGTTTGGCCAACACTCGGGGCCAAACAAATGCTTTGGCAGAATTTTGATTCTTATTACGGTGCGCTTTTTCATAGTGCTTGGTCCTACCGGGGCGGCTATGACGGCGATGCACCTCGGATCGGAGATGTGTACTCAAGAGACCGCAGCCAGACAGCTTGACAAAATTATCTTCAGCCCAATGTCACGGCTGCTGTGCATGCCTATGTGGCAGTGTGCGACTGCCTCTGCATGGATCCGCATGGTTCCGTACGCTCTTGCTCTCCATGCTTCATTTTTGCAGTGGCTCAGGTTCGGTCGTGATGCAAAGCATCTTGCGATGCACTCTCAATTCCTCGACTTCGCGAAGTTCTGGGCTTATAACCTTGATGACTTGGTCAGGCCCTCGCTTTGCTTCAGAATTTGCTGGGTGAATGCACCATTGACACTGCCACATCATCCGCGCTAACTGCTTGGCTCTCGAGAAGAAGGCACTCCCCACCATTGTCGGCAAAGCATCTTGATGCCATTTGTGCAGTGCTGCGCTCCGTATCGGACTGCATGTCGAGTGAATCCATGAGTGATGTCACTGCCTTGAGTGACGGGCGCGCTGAGCTGGAGGCTGAGTCCCCTGTCTCCATAGTGCGCGAGCCTCACATACATCATGGCATTTTCATGGCTGGCACGCGTGAGCTCGGACCTCAGGAAGCTGACTTAAAATACGAGTTCTATCTGCAACACATTTACATGGTTCGTGGTGTGAATGTGGATGGACTTGGCATTCCCCAGCAGTGCTATGCTGAAGCCAGAGCTTGTGGTCTAATTGCGCGCGGGCAGGCCACATGGGATCAGCTTCGACGCCTGTCGAACATGCTTCCTACAGACAAAAGCTTACGCTGGCCTCAGGGCCTCAGGATTCGCGCGTGCAGCACACTGCGCCCAAGCGATTCACCGCTGGAGCCTGGGCCAGAGGCCCCATGACTGGTGTAAACGTATTTGCCAGGCGCTTTCCGTGGACTGCACGGCTTCTCAGTGGCATCATTGCGACGTGGGATGAGACCTTGGAGTTCTCTACAATTACGCTGTCTGTGAATGTGTGCGCCAAACCTCATCGTGACAACCACAATCACGCCTTGTCTCATAACTTGATGTTGCCTTTTTCCGATTTTACTGGTGGAGAGTTGTTTCTTGAGACCAGAGATGGAAGACATCAGCTCGCTGAGAATGGGCCACGTGGGCACATCATGTCAGCCACTGAGCCGCTCTCCTTCTCCCCACGACGCTTGCATGCTACGCTGCCGTGGGATGGTGACAGATGTATCATGATCGCTTTTCACATTGGTATGTGGAGCAACCTTCGCCACGAAGATCGTGTGGAGCTCTTGCAGATGGGTTTTCGTCTTGGTGCATGGGAAGCCTAGAGTTGCCCATGGTGCTGATCGGACTCTGCTGTTTGCGTGAAAATCCTTGCTACATAGTGTGTACTCTGTCATCATCGAGAGTTCCATGAGCAAGTCGCATGCGGCCTCGTCCTACACTGAGGTTGCTCGAATACTGATGTTGCGTCAGGAGCACCTTGACTATGATGCTTCAGTGGTGTATTTCTTTTGCTTATGTACGCTCTGCAGGACATGAATGCTGACAAAACGCAGATGCCCTGGCTCTGGCTGGAAATGTCTCTTCAAGCTGCGGCTTGAAATGCTTATCCATGCGAGTGCTGCCACTTTTCGCAGCCCAGTGAGCCAAGTGCGTAGACTATGTATAGTTTATGGGCTGCTACTTTTCATCTCACAGCTGAGAGGGTGCAAGAAACATTGTACATGATCCCAAGTTCTTATCTTTTGGTCTTGTAGTTGACAAAATTGGGTGCTACGGCCACACAGTTGCTTATGGGGGCTATCGGCCCGGACTGTGTGTGTCCTCACTTCCCGACTGCATGTTTTTGTGTTAATGATTGCTGATTGCTCAGCATGGGTATAGCTGTCTTATGATGGCCAAGTCAAAGACTTGCCCTAGACTCGCCACGCAAAGACGTTCTCGAACGTTTGCGCTACGGAAGTAGTAGTAGTAGAAGTAGTAGCAGTAGTAGTAGTAGTAGTAGTAGTAGTAGTAGCAGTAGTGGCAGTGGTAGTGGTAGTGGCAGTGGCAGTGGCAGTGGGAGTGGTAGTAGTAGTAGTAGTAGTAGAGTAGTAGTTGCAGTAGTGGTAGTGGTAGTGGTAGTGGTAGTGGTAGTGGTAGTGGTAGTGGTAGTAGAAGTGAAGTAGAAGTAGAAGTAGAAGTAGAAGTAGAGTGGCAGTAGCAGTATGCTGCAGCTGCAGCTGCAGCTGCAGTTGCAGCAGTAGAAGTATACCATTTGCAATTTCATGTCTTGTCATCCACCTCTCTGGCTCTTGCTGCCTCTCTGCTTTTGCTCCTCTTGATCCTGCTCCAAACTTGTGGGGATCCGTTCAAACACGGAAGCACATGAAGAGATGAATTCGAATTGCGTTTTCGCGGCCCATTACACTGTAATTTCTTGTGAGGAAACCCCACAATAGGATAGGTAATTATTAAGACGAGTTCTTCGCAGAAGTCTATCAGGGTCTTTCCTGACAGGTTTGCACGTTTCAGAGAGCCGCAGGACTACAATTACTTGAAGACGAAACCTAAAACGGAGAAGGTGCCAGTTGCGCCGTTGCGCCTGGTCTTTGCATAAAATCTCGAACGAAGTCTCGAGCATTGCTTGGCTGGTTTCCCAGTACTTACTGTAACACCTCCCAAGATGCCCAAATCGACTGTAGCAGCCCAGCTCGTGCAGCCCCGAGACTTGCATGTTTTACACCCGAAAGCGGAACCACCCTTAAAGTTTCAATCCGGTCCTGAGCTGGTGAAGCTTAAGCATGCCTTGTTTTAGCAGAGCATTTCGTTCTCAAGGTTCAGGGCCAGTTTCGGGTTATGTGCTCAGGTCTTCGCCAACCCTGCCAACCACTCACTGGAATTCCTTCAGAATTTGACGAACAGGCGCGATGTTGAAGACTTCCGAATCTGATGCTTTGTACAGGTCTAGGTCTTATGACCAGTATCTTAAACTGCACAACCCTAACACGTAGCCCTAAACCCTACACCCTAACACTGAACCCTAAACTGAAAAAACCCTGAGACCCTTTAACTGAGAGAGTGCTTGCTGAAAGCCTCCTGACTGAGAAAGACCACTTTGGAGAAACTTTAGGGTTGGGGTAGAAGTCCCCTAATATGGGTTATAAGTATAGTTATCCTACTTATCTCCCTACTTCTAACTACCCATGAACCTCCAAGTTGGGCTTTGGGTTCTGGATTTTGGACAGTCAGGGTTTGGGGTTTCGGGTTGGTGGCTTTGAAAGAGCTGACAAGGTTGAACAGTCTTGCAGGGTTTCGAGGCCGCGATACGGTTGTGCATGTGTTCTACACCCAGAAATCTGGGAAGATCCAAAAAAAGGAGATCCGGTAAGGGGGTTCCTATACAGAACATAGAGAAAGCAGCATTCAGCGGCTCCGCTTCCAGCCCCCAGCACCCTGAAACCCAACACAACTGCCAAATTTAGACCTCCCACCTCCTGTAACGAAACGAGCGCCTCCGGCGACCGAAAACCTTCCAACCCACACCGCTGGATGGTGACGAGCGACACCTCCGTCCGCCCCAGAGAGCACAGGCTCTGCTTGATGTACTACACCGCAGCAGTGGCCGCCAAAATCCGAGTTGATGAGGGTTTTGGTCGTTTTGTGCAGGAGTGATGGCTTTTTTAGGACCAAACCGAAGCTGTTTCCCGGTTGGATCTATAGCTTGGTTTGTGGTGTGTTCTGGCCCTCACCCCAAGTTACACTCTGCAGTTTTGTGTCGTGCGAACACTGTGAGCTCCAAAACTCCTGCGCATGATTCCCAGCATCGCAAGGCTGTGATCAACAGCCACAATACTTGATAGCACCAAGCACCCAAAAGCCCTTCTAGAACCATGTAAACAACGGTCAGAAACCCTAGACCCATGGCACCATCGACCCGCATAATACGCTCACAAAGCCCTGCAAACACAGCCCACTGAGCCTAGACCAAGGCTGCTGAAGCCTTCAAGAGAGCTGTGTAAAGCCCTCTAAACCTACCCAAACCTAAACCCCACCCATCCCCCTCCGAAGAATGTTTGACATAGAAAACAAGCCTTAAACCCAAAACCTTAAGCTAAACCCTTAAGGTGCCTACGCGCGGAACAAAGGCCCCTAAACCCTAAACTCAGCCCATACTGGGAGGTTCATGGGTAGTTTGAAGTGGGGTTGAAGGTCCCCTAATATGGGTTATAGGTTATAAGTATAGTTATCCGACTTACAACAACAACCAAACCCCCAAGTAAGGTCCGTCTGCCGGCCCCCGTGGTCTACGCGAAGAAGCTCGCGTCCTTCGTGGGCAGCGTGATCCGAAAGGCCTTTGTCAGAGAGACGTCTTTTACGGTCTACCGTAAACCCAGAACCTACTCGTAGAATCTATGGTGAACCTACAAAAAAGTCGTAGGTTTTGGTAGTTCAGGGTAGGGTTTACGGTCTGAATTGAGACATTGGATTGTGGGGCCATGAGTCCCGTGTTTGCTTGCTAGATCTCGAATGCATCCGTTTGCATTCGGTTTCCAAGGGGCTTATGGACTTTACAATATAAGACCGCAATGATTAGACAGGATTTGGGGTTGCACTGGAGCACAATTCATCTGGGTTTGATAGGGTTTTGGACTTCAAAGGTGTTGCGCATTTCAGTGTCTTTACAGACAGAGGATCTCAGCGTTTTGGCTCAAGCATTCGGGGCTACGGGCTTGGGGCTTGGGGTAGGGGGTCGAAGGGATTGGCGCTTTTGGTAGTTTCAGGGTTTGAGTGTTGCGGGGTTTGGATGAAGTGTGCAAATTGCAAATTGAAGGCTACCCTAAACCCTAAACCCTAAACCCCCTAATAGGATCGGAGCTTGGCATTTACTGTACGGGCTTGAGGGCATCTTGCCAGGAATTTCGGAAGGGGTGGGGATTTCAGGTTGAGAGACTTACAGGGTTTGCCAGATTTGGAGGTGCTTTTCAAAACCTAAACGCTATATAAATCCAAAAACTCGAAATCCCTAAACCCTAATTCCCTAAATCCACAAACCCTAGACCCTTGAAGGTTTCAACTAAAGGATATCCAACAGCAGACAGCCATGGCCCGACAAAGCCCAAAGAGCAAAAGCGGGAAGCTTTTGACAACCTTGAACCTTACAGTTTAGGGTTTAGGGCTTAGGGGCCTACTTAGTATCAATTTCGTAGTCCGTAAGATGTAGAAATAAATCCCAAAGCCCTCTGGCAATGATAGAGGCTCCCATATTTAGTCTAGAGGCCGATGGAAACCCCCACTCCAACGCGAACCCGATGCCCTCCAGTGTTCAGGCTTTCTTCGGTTTTTTTGGGAAAAGGAGTTGAGGGTCCCAGACTGTAGGATTCAGAGTCCTTGTTTTATCGTTTTAAGTTTGTCGGGTCTGTCAGAGTCAGCCTCAGGCCCTAAATCCTTTGGGTAGGGCTGGGTAAGATTGTCCAGAAAGGAGCCCCATCCGTCGCTTCAGCGCACTCTCTTCTACCTCTAAGCACAGCGGTTTTGAGCCCTGGCTTGTCAGTGATTGGGGGGTTTGTACTTAGGTATCGATTTGGGATAACTTTTTAATTTCCCTTATTGTTTAATATAGTATAGAGCCCTTACTATAATCAATGTTGGGCATTGCTGTAATCGACAGGTAGTATCTGAGATATTATGATGCTGATGATGATGTTATTAATAGTAACAGCTCGTTATACGCTATGATGATCTTGTCTGTTGGTGCTTCTGCGACTTCGACTACTACTATTACTACTGCTACTACTACCACCACCATTGCTATTCGTACTGGTGTTTTGGGGATTCTGGCTCGGAGCTGTAAGCTCAGCTTAGGATTGGGATTGTCGGTTGAAGGAAGTGGAAGAAGGGATGAGGAATCTGGGTTAAGGGGGTTGGTCGAGGACTGTCGGGAAGGCATGCACAGTTTTTGTCATCAATTCCCCGAACAGTGTGATATTGTGAGTATCCTGCGCTAGCTAACCTAGGTGTACATAAGTGGAGTAGTAGAATCCGGATACTTACTGCTGTGACCGACAAGTTTTTCATCTTGCTACCAGCTATTGTTCCAGTTCTGAGAGTAGTAGTAGCAGTAGTACCAATAGTAGTCACTGTCGTCGAAATAGGAGTAGCTGTGGTAGTGGCACGAGGAGCCTCAGCAACTAGAAGCAGCAGCAGCAGCAGGAAGCGAATGAGTGGTAACAAGAAGCAGTAGCAACGGTTGTGAGGTGCACTCTGACTCTGATCCGAGCAGTCAGACTACGACCTACATGGGGGGGCACCTCATTTTGGGTCCTTGTAACAAGGATCCCACTATTGAGGGTACTACATTAGGGTCCCCTATTTTCGGAAACTCCCAAATCCAAAGTCTAGTATGCAAGGGAACCCCTCAGATCGGTGTTTGGATCTCAGGATCTGCTCTTCAAGGTGGCCCTCGGCCTTTACTCGCAGTCGAGTGAAGGCTAACGTAGCTGCTGTAGGAGCTGCGGCATAGCCCAAGCACTAGAGCAAGTAGCAGTAGGTATGTCACCGCACGGCTTCTTTGCGTCGTAGTTCATTAGTTCCATCTCTCTGAGCTATTCTAGTTACAATGTGCGTCATGATAGTGTCGCAGTTTAGGTTGAGACAGAGCTCTCGTAATGTAAAGACAGTATCGATGAGCAGTTTTTGGTCGGTCTTCTCTAATGACTAGCACTGCTGCATGTCATAACGTACCCCAAGCTTGCTGCTGCACCTTTCCAAAACCCAAGAGCCGTCAACTGTTTCGGGGCCTCCGCAAAGTGCCCTGAACCTTCAACCCATACCGCTTTGCTCAACGAGAAGCTGATCCGTTTCTTGGGCTACGCAGCAAAAGGGACCGAGGTGCTGCGAGGACGAGAGTAGACTCGAGCATAGACCCCAAGTCATCGAATGCCTGGGCAGTTCAGGCTTTTCGAGCGTCAGGCTCAGGGCTTCTTTCGGGTTTTCAGGGTTCGGCATGTTGTAAATTAGCGATGTTCTTGAGGATCAACTAAGCTACTGCTGAAGCCGCTACTAGGGCTATTACTGCGACTACCGCCGCGACGACTACGTCCACTGCCACGCCTACTGCTACTGCTACGGCTGCAACGACGACGACGATTCCGATGTCGACTGCGATTTCAGTATGTGGATTTGTACTGGTACTTGTACTGGCAATACTACGAATACGACGGCGATGACGCCGACTACTCCTACCACCCACTCGCACCTCTACTGCTGCAACAACAAGAACAACAACGACAACGACTACGGCAAAGTACTGCCACTACCACTACCACTACGACGACGACGACTACGACGACGACGACTACTACTACTATTACTACTACTAGCTCACTCTTTCCACCAAGCCACTTGAATGCATGTGGCTGGGGTGAACGTCCACGATTTCTCCAATCCTTTGAATGCTATGCTAACTTTGAACTTCGAGCCAGGTACCGAACGTTTCGTTCGAATACGGTTCCCTCCGCTATAGATACGACGATTCCACAAATCAAGCGCAGTACGGAGCTCAAAACCTTCCTCGCAGAGACCAGTGGGCCCTTGAAAGGAGACCCCAAATTGGGACGCAGGTTCTTCGGATATGGGTTTAGGTTGAGGATGAATTATTCCCCAGGCGTTATTCAGGTGGTCAAAGCTAGGCACTCCAATTTGCTCACCAGCCAGGAGCCCTCAACACATGTGCTACACCATGGTCTGAAAACCACGTGCCCCAAACCTATCCTAAAGTTTTATCCATCAAAGAAGTCCAAAACCCAAAGCCCCAAAGCCAGAAACCCTTCGACCTGCCCTTCCCCCTCATAGCAGTCCCTCTTCTGGAGTCTCCATGCAGGGGCCCCTTGAAAAAGGAGACTCAACCTTGGGCCGACATGGCCCATCCTATATTTCAGAGCGTCCGGAAGTGCGTGGGGCGGACGGAAGGCGATCCTCGGGCGTTTAGGGTGTAGGATTTAGTGATGGACTGGTTTAGGTTCAGGTGTAATCCAAAACCCTCCAAACCTAGCCTAAGCTGCTATTTCCCGGGGCGGCTGCTATTTGGTCGTCGTTTGCTCTTATTTAGGGTTTCGGATCGGCCAGACCACATATCTGAATGGAGAGCTGCATGCGTTCCAATGGAGCGGAGCCATCAAAGACGACTGCCATTTCAAACAGAAGCTTCAATGTGTGAAGTTCTGAAGTAGGGTTTATATTGGGTTTGTGAGAATGTGCATATCGGGGTTTTTCAACATCTTAGTCAGTTGCTACCAAGGAAGCCAAGCAAATCTCAACCCAGAACCCTAAACCCCTAATCCCAAGCTCTGGACCCCAATCACTTGAACATTGTTTGATCGAAGGAGGGTAATGTAGGGGCCTTAATACTTAGAATAGGGTTTTGGCGCATATCCGACTATAACTATAGTGAGGAGCCCCCAAAATAGTGTAGGTAATTGTAAATTATGGCCCCTATATTATTTGCTGGGCTTTTCTTGTCTTCCCTATCCTACAGCCCGGAGCATCCACTCAGTGGTGAAATCCGAAGAGTTGGGGTTTAGAATTTAGGATTTCAGGTGTAGAGTGTGGATTTGTGCTTTACGATTTACGGTTTAAGGTGTTGGACGGAAGATTCTGCACAGCCGCATACTTGGAGGCTCATGGGTAGTCATAGTGGGGTTATAAGTAGGGTAACTATGCGTTTAACCGATATTAGGGGACTTGCCACCCTATTTATAGCTACCCACAAGTAATCGGCTACTTGTGGAAAAGCGCAGAACTCCAAGCCGCAAAACTGTCATCATCTAACATTCTAAGCCCGCAGCCACCCTGAGACCACCCGGGTGGCTAGCCCGTTCTCCGACTCCACATGCTTTCCTGCGCCCCGAGCTACGCGGGTGCCATTTTGAGCGATTCGAGCGACAGGCAACGTGCTGTGGCTAAAAGCACAAGGGTCCACGGCTTCATGATGCTTCATGCTATGATCCAACTTCCCAGCAGGCCAAAATTCCAAGATTCCTAGCCCAAAGGTTCTAAGCTA
>BGNK01000361.1:165316-263854 GCA_003297005.1 Symbiodinium sp. clade A Y106 | reverse complement strand
TGGCATACCCATGAGTTACGAGACACTGTATCGGGCTCTTTGTGCCCAGGTTCGGGCTGCTCGGCGAGAGCTCAGGAGTTGAGTTCTCACCGTCGGGAAGCTCCGGGCAAGGTTGAAGGCTGTAGGGAGTATTGGGTTTGGGATTTGACATTTATAGGGTTTACAAGGTTTTTGTTTTTTTTTTTTTTTTATGGGCCCTTTTCCAACTGCAGGTACAGCGGGAATTCCTGTACTAGGATGAGCCTTTACAAGGGTTTATGGTGTAAGCCTTTCTAAGCCTTTCTGCCTAAAGTCGCAACCCCAACCCCAGAAGGCTTGGGATCAGTGAACATTTAAAACACCAACCCCTGCACCGGAGAAGGACATTCAGCTCGAGAGGCAAAGGCATGGCTCCCAGCATGAAACTCAACTTCGGGGAAGCGATGCCTCCACTCCGCAATGCATTTTAAGGTATAAGGGCTCCAGACTTGCTTTTGACTTTGGGTGGCCATCAAGGGAGGGGCCTGCNACTCCGCAATGCATTTTAAGGTATAAGGGCTCCAGACTTGCTTTTGACTTTGGGTGGCCATCAAGGGAGGGGCCTGCAAGATCAGAAATTGTGCTGACCCCAGGTCTGGCTCTAGGGTGATGCCGGAAGGAGAGGGGATGTCTCACGATAGCTGCATCTGGGAAGGGGGCGGTTGACCCATCAACCCAACATCTAGTTGAGACCTCTTCGAGACCTACGCAGACCTGCAGTCTTTGCTCCGTGACTCAGCTGGACATTCCTTCGAGGAGGGGCAGGGGTCGACTGGAGGCCGTGTGTTCATTCTTTTGATTTCTTTTGAGGTTTAGGGTTTAGGGTTTTAGGGTTTAGGGTTTTAGGGTTGAGGGTCAAGGGCATGGGGTTTAGGGTCCCAGTGTTTATAGCGTGGCGGGCTGGGGGTGTTTACTTCAGGGTCCAGGGTTGTGGGTTTAGGAGCTTGAAGAGTCAATGGGGTTCATTGGGGTTAGAGTTCAGCGGTTCAAAGATGAAGGGGTTTCGGGGTTTGCGTGTCTGACGAAGGTGTTTAACTGTTTGGGGTTTTGGATTCCATGGTCTATTGCTCTCGGGTTGAGTAGCTTCGGCCTAGGCCTAAGATTCTGTCGATTATTCGTTTCGACGTCCCTCGTTGCAGAATCCTGGCTCCCCCCCCCAAGTCCCTACGATCTGCAATGACCAGTTCCCCAACGTCCACCCCCGGATGTTCTAAACTCCTAAATCGAAGGCCCTTGAATATCCTAAACAAAGGAGCACAAAGGCCGTGCCTCTGCGCAGCAGCCCACAAGTGATCCGACTTGGCCGCCTCGGCTTGTGTTGGGGTGCCGGTTGTGCTATCAGCCCCCTACAAAAACATGAAAAGAGCAAAGTGTCTTTAAGAAACATTGGGCTTATATTGTAACAACATGGAGATTAATTCCCAAGTCATGAGAACAGCAGCNGTGCCGGTTGTGCTATCAGCCCCCTACAAAAACATGAAAAGAGCAAAGTGTCTTTAAGAAACATTGGGCTTATATTGTAACAACATGGAGATTAATTCCCAAGTCATGAGAACAGCAGCTGAAATCCCGAATGCCATCTGACCCTCGGCATCCCTCTTTCAGAGATTCGGGTTTCGGATCTTGCATCTTCAGCGTGGAGGGTACTTGCAGCTGGGAGGCATGCTCAACGCCAGGGACAACAAAAGGGCCAGCAGCAACTGTCGCGGCCTCCTCTCCAGTGCCGGCATGGCATTCCTCTATTCTCAAAGAGATCGTTGATGGCCATGCTTCTGAAGAGATGTGGGTTGTCCTATGTTGGAGTCCTACTTGGAGCTTGCTGTGCTAACAACTCCAATAGAAAGCCAGACGATGGGCTTAGGNTCTCAAAGAGATCGTTGATGGCCATGCTTCTGAAGAGATGTGGGTTGTCCTATGTTGGAGTCCTACTTGGAGCTTGCTGTGCTAACAACTCCAATAGAAAGCCAGACGATGGGCTTAGGGAAACAACTCATGCGATTCGCCGTGCGTGTGCAGCTTGCTAGTGTGGCACCTTCCTTCTACATTGCCGTCTAGGGCTGACTGCTTGGGGTTCTGTCTGTGGTTTCGGCGTGCGGTTTAGGCCGTGGGGTTTAGGCTTTGCAAGTAGTTCGCAGCAGCAGCTTTGAGCCCAAGGCCAGAAACCAGGCAGCATGATGATTCAAGACTATCCACTAAGCCCAGAACGAGTAGGAAGTACCAAGGACGCTGACAAGATCAGAAATGCTTCAGCAATCGGCCAGGTGCTAACCGGGCAGTGATCGCTGCAAACGCACACAAACATCGGAAAAACCCGTGACCGAGGCGACCACGGAAGGGCTGCCTGCCTCAACGTGGACTTCGGATCCCAACTTTGAGGTTCTGGGGACTCTCAGGTCCCCGGGGGGGGGGGGGNTCTCAAAGAGATCGTTGATGGCCATGCTTCTGAAGAGATGTGGGTTGTCCTATGTTGGAGTCCTACTTGGAGCTTGCTGTGCTAACAACTCCAATAGAAAGCCAGACGATGGGCTTAGGAAAACAACTCATGCAATTCGCCGTGCGTGTGCAGCTTGCTAGTGTGGCACCTTCCTTCTACATTGCCGTCTAGGGCTGACTGCTTGAGCTGCTTGGGGTTCTGTCTGTGGTTTCGGGGTGCGGTTTAGGCCGTGAGGTTCGCAGCAGCAGGGGGGTTCGCGGTTTAAACGATGTGAAGAGTGTAGGATAGCGGCCCAATTTAAGCTTCTCATCCTCGATGCTTCTTACCCACAGGAAATCGCGCCTTCGGGAGTACAAGTGTCGCAGTTCGAGTGGCAAGTGCTCCACCAGCTTCGTGAGAATGTGTGTGCCACATATGCCAAACTACCGAATCCATGAGCGCAGAGTCACTGCAGTCAGTGCTCATGCTGGGTGAATCACGACAGCAGAGGAATACCAATCAAGGAATTCTGGAAGCCTAAGATGAACCAGGGCAAAGTTCCGCCTCCCCAAAGCCACCGCTCCCAAAACAAGCAAGGACACCAACGAAGCACAAGGGACCATGCATGATTTAGTATTTAGATGCACTCCACCCGCTCAGAACTTGAGGGTCTTAGAAGGGCCTTGGGCCCTGCATGGACCCCAGGTGCAAAGGCGCCAAATGGCAAACCTCGAACACTCCAAACGTGGAGTCAAGATTCCCTAAACCCTAAACCNTCAGAACTTGAGGGTCTTAGAAGGGCCTTGGGCCCTGCATGGACCCCAGGTGCAAAGGCGCCAAATGGCAAACCTCGAACACTCCAAACGTGGAGTCAAGATTCCCTAAACCCTAAACCCCTAAACCCTAAACCGTAACTTGCATGGGTCCTGAAACCATCCACCACCTGAAGCCTTGTACTCGACAGCATCCTATAAGTAGAGAACTCCCAGAATGAGCCAAACAACCCCAAATAGTAAACTCTAACCTGGGCTCGCACCTGCATTGCCAGCCCGGCTGGCTTCTCTCCATCCAGCTTGGGCGCTAAAGGGNGGTACTTCGGGCAAGGGGTAGGACAGCAGTTGCAAATTGCAAATTTAGCAAGGCCGACCATAATCGTCACCACTACATTGATCGCGGTGGTGGCGATATCAGTGGCGTTGACAGCAAGGCTATGTAGCGACACGACCAGCGTTGGGGGCTCCCGTCTGACACTGTCCGGGGTCGGAATTGAGGCTTTGGTGCTTGTCTGTACTCGGGCTTGAGGCATGTTGCGAGGAACACATCGGACAAACCCAAAGAGAATCCTGGCTTTCTGGCGATGATGCCGGTCCCAATCCGGACACCCGAATCCGAATGCGACTAGGAAGTGCCCACCCTCCGAAAGTTCACGAGATAGCAGGCAGGAATGCGTCTGACAAGCCCAAGGTAAAGATACTGATTCCATCCATCCATCACATTCAAGTCCTTAACCTCGAATGCCCGCTGTTTTGCGCTCCTTGCTTGAGTGGAGGCTCGGTGCGGTGCTGACGCGCTGCAGGGCCGAGTGCTCCTGCNATCCATCCATCACATTCAAGTCCTTAACCTCGAATGCCCGCTGTTTTGCGCTCCTTGCTTGAGTGGAGGCTCGGTGCGGTGCTGACGCGCTGCAGGGCCGAGTGCTCCTGCAACTCGTGTAAAGGATACGTTAAGGGCTTTTTTTTTTCCGGTGATGCTTGAGTCCGAAGGCGCGCTCGTAAATTCACAACATGCAGGGCCTACTCAAAGCACGGTGAGGTCCTGGTCAGCCAGACTCCGTATGGCATGAACCGGTCCGATCAGCACAAAATAAAAACCCTCAGGCACGTAGCCAGCTTTAGGACCGTGACAACCGATCCCTGGCCTGCACTGCACAACGGCCTGGGCAACTACACCGGCCAATCGCAAGTCTAGATTAGACGACAAAAGGTCGTCAAGATACTCACAGAAATCAAGCCCAGCCCCGGCCTCGATGACCTTCGCAAGTCTTGAAAAGTAGGCTGTAAAGTCCATGCGGGACTGAAACTCCCCGAACATCAGTGGAAAGTCGATGCCCGGAAGCGAAGGGGGCTGCCGCGGTGGATCTGTGGGCCCTCCAGGCTCCATTGTTGCCCACCATGGGACAGGGCCGATTAACGGAACAGGTGGTAATTGGCTTGAAAGAGGAGCAGCGGCAGGTGGCATCTGCTCCTGTATATCAGAGGCTTCAAAGATCCTGGCGCATCGCTGGGAGCGTCGAAGGTGCTCCCTCAGCCTGGCAGCTGACCAAAACTCGCGCGAGCAAACCTGGCAGGCTGTGCCGAAGCCGAAAGAGGCGAGCGCCCGAATGTTGTGCATTCGGCTACGGTGAGCAGCGCAAGCAGCTTCTGTACCGAACGACTGCCCGCACTCCGGACAGGGAATGCGTCGTGTGTGCCCTGCCGGGAGGGTCATCTTGATGAAGTGACATCCCGCCTCCACAACCTGCCGGTGCATGTGAGCCTTGGCCAAAGCCTTGGCATGCAATGGTATCCGACGGTCAAGGCAGGCACGCCTGCACCGCTTAAGCCAGCTCCCAACTTGTGCCTTGGACAGAGGCCAGCTATGGAAGACATGTGCCGTCCCTGCAGTGAGGAGACTGGAGACGGCTGCACTAGGTGCCCAAGACTGTGCCTGGCGCAAGTCCTCAAAGACAGCGAGTAGCCAAGACTGCTCCTGGACGAGCAGATGCTGGAGGAAGACAGACCCTCGCAGCGCCACCTGAGACAGAGCGCGGATTCGCGCCAAGGCCAGCGCCTCTTGCGGTAGGAGCACACCGACTGCAGCACAAGCCCAGGCATCAGCCAAGCGCCGGCAAGGAATCTGGAAAAGAGGCCGCACGGCACCGCGCACGAACATCATGTAGTGCTTACAAAAGGCACCAAAATCAAGGGCAGTGTCCAGAGCACTGCCAAGTCCCGGCACCATGAGTAAAAGCAGCCAGCACAGTCGTGCAGAGAATGGCGCGGCGCTCACCAACTGTGAGACACGGATTGCGGAGTATACGTGCCCGCAAGGGTTGGTACATAGCCCTCGCCAACTGAGCCCTGCGCTGTACATCCGCTCGAGCACTAGCCTGGTAATTGCGTACCGTGCCCAGATGCGTGTAAGCGTCGACGCAGCGCAGTGACTTCCGTGTGCCATCGGAAGCATCCATGGACAGGTGCCCAGCCTGTGTCACCAATGCATGATGCCTGGCCGTCCGGCTTCCCGGGCCACGCCAGATCATGACCGCCTCTGTCTTGTTCGGGGCATAGTTGACCTGGATGCCGATCATGGCCAAACACTGCTCTGCAACTTGAGCGGCGCGCACGGTCGCGCGGGCCAGGTCCATGGCCGCATCCGCCTGCACTATAAGGGTCAGGTCGTCCAGCCACGACGTGGGTTCTGCTGACAGCGGACCATCCTCGCCCACAATACTGAAAGAATGTCCCTCACAGTTCAGTGTTTCAGCAATGGTGGCGACCGCCGCACGGAAGACATACTGGAATAGAATGTCAGCCAATGGCGCGCCAGGAACAGTCCCCTTAACGGTCTGTTGCACCTTGTCCCGATGGAGGGAGGTAGTGAACCATGTACAGGAAAGCGAGGTCTGTAGCCAGGCTGCAGTGGCGGCCGGAATCTCCGCTTGAGCAAGGGCACCCTCCTGGGGTAGGTGCAGAAGAAAACGTCGTACAAGCTGCTCCTCGTACGGGCCCTGCAGCAGGTGATTTTCAAGCTGGTGGCGGCTGTGCGGGAAGAGCGTATGCCGAGAAGTAGCATAGAAGGCAGCAACACCATCCAGGAAAACAAGGCTGATGGACCGGTTGAAGCGTCGAGCATGCGCCATGGCTGCTTGTACGGTGAGGGCAGGCAAGCTGAGCGCAATGTCCGGCCGCGCGCCGCCCAGTCCGTCCAAAGTAACCCCTTCGAAACCTTGGCACAGCTGAGGCCTACACGCCTTATGCAGGGCCTTGGCAGCTGGCTCCTGCAGAGCGATTGAGCGGTAGCTCTGCGGGTCGTGTGCCGGCTTGCCTGGTTTGAGCAGTGGAACAGACAGGCAGCCCCCCCAGAGGAATGGCAGCTGATTTCTCGTGAGGGCCTTAAGCAAAAGAGGGGCGTGAACCAGTGCCGAGCCGAGAGGGTCCGCCGCATAAA
This sequence comes from Symbiodinium sp. clade A Y106, assembly GCA_003297005.1. Lineage (NCBI taxonomy): Eukaryota > Dinophyceae > Suessiales > Symbiodiniaceae > Symbiodinium > Symbiodinium sp. clade A. The sequence goes on along the minus strand of BGNK01000361.1, from coordinate 257,214 downwards.
AATCGGCAGGCAGCCGACTTATGCCCGGCGCCTTGCGTGACTTCTGAGAAGCGAAGGCAGCAGCCAGGGTAACAAGTGAAGGCAGTTGGTCCGCTAAGAAGCGGTCGGCGCATGGCACACGCCGCGCCCGGGTTTCCTGCATGGTCACAAGGGTAGTGTCCTGGGCCTGCTCATTTAGGGCAAATTGCTTGGCAAACACATCCGCAACTTGGGCAGGGTCATCGACAGCAAGACCATTGATACGCAGATTAACAGCCAGTCGCGCTGGCTTATATCCACGCCCTGACTTCACAATAGAGCGGACTAGATGTGCGAAGCGGCCAGGGCCCTGTCCACGTACATCATGCCACATGCGCCGGGTAAACTCGGCACAATCCTGCTGGAAGGCGGCTCGGATGTCGGCCTGCAAAGTGCGCATAAAGCGTACATGATATGCGGCCCGCTGGTCCGCAGCCTTGATCTGATGACGGAGGCGTTGCCACATGGGCGCCTCCAGATCTGCCGACCCACATTTCCAAGCTTGGAACACGCCCCACAGGACTTGTCGCGCTTCCCATTGTCGGCGACGCCGGTGAGTCCGGCGCACACAGCGCTTCTGGCGAAGCAATGACCATGTATCTGGCGAAATTGCCGGGTGACGGGGGCGCGACTCTACATCCAGAAAGTGTTTGGCCAAAGCGGAGTGGAAGTAGGCATGAAGTCGCTGTAGATGAGTATCAACGTCACAGCCCCAGTCAGCCTGTGGGGCTTCCCGCATAATGCCGTGGATGATAGCCCGGCCCTGGGGCGTATGCATGGCCTCCACGTTGTAGGGTCTCACAACAGGCCGGCGCTGGAGGCAGACAGACAAATCAGCCAAAACAGGGAAGTGATCGATTCCTGCATGCTGGTCAAGGAAATCGGCAGTCCGGACATGAGCAATACCATCTGCCCAAGGAGCCGGATAGGCAATGTAGTCAAGGCAGGCAGGCTGACCCATTGGTGAGATCCAGGTCCTCAAAAGGCAACCGCTAGAGTCGCGGATGCCGGTGTGTGACAGTTGAAAGTCATGCAATGTGCGCTGCCACCAGACGGCGTTGTCGTTGAGCGGAACCAGCTGCCCGTCTTGGTCACTAAACCTGGCATTAGCGTCCAAGAGGAGCACAGGAGACGCTTCAGGTGGCAGAGCACAAAGCCCGCAACGAACAGAGCGCCAAAACTCAGCAACCTGATCCGCCGATGCTGTGGAAGGATGCGCATGGCCAGCAAAGAAGACAAGCTTGGCCCCAGGCAGATTAACCACAACTTCAAGAAGTCGCTCGGTTGCAAAGCGCACCGAAAAGTCACTGCGTGCCCAAGGTATACCGCTGCCAGTCAGGCGGAACCAGAGCTGAACTCCTTCAACCCCCCCCTGGCAGGGGCCCGCAACACGAAGCACGCCATCCAGCAGCTGCACGGGCGCTTCAGTGACCTTAGTCTCCTGCAGGGCCAAGACAGAGAGTCCATAACGCCACATGGCCGCATGTAAGCAGCGTTTCTGGAGGGCTGTCTTAAGGGAGAGGGTGTTGTAGGTAGCAAGGCGCAGCGCAAACGGCATGGCACAGGACATCGTGGCCGCATCGGGAGGAGTATAGGCCGCCAGTTCAGGCGATATACACAAAGGGCGCCCCTGGATCGGGTAGGAGTCACCATGTTCATCAAGGCTCGGCAATCCTGTGAGAGAAGGGGCCCGAATCCAGAGCCAGTCGAAATCATAGCGAAGGATGGAGTCAACGAGCTCCTGGACGGGGTCAAGCATGCCCGATGGCTCATGTGAGAGATGTGCCTTGGCTACAGAGTCCGCCAGCTCATTGCCCTCATTGCCCGCATGGGAGGCAATACGCACCGAGACAAGAGGCCGCCCACACATCCGCAGGTAGGCCGTGATAGAGGTCGCCGCAGCCTGGATTGGGCCAATGCTTCGGAGGGGCAGACTGCCTTCGGAAACAGCAGCTGCCGAGGTGGAGTCATAGAAGACCGCAACAGGGCATGTCACTGTAGCCGCGGTACACCGTGCCACAAATTGCGCCATGACCTCCGCTTCGAAGACGGAGCTAGACGCAAAGCGCGGATCCAACGGTGCCGCAGAGTAGCCGGCCCACCGCCACTGATCTTGAGCAAAGACAAAGGCAACAACCGCCCAGGCGGAGCGCCCCTGCTTGTACGAACCATCAGTGTAGAGCATCAGCGCAGAAATGCAAGTGGCAGGGTCCCAAGTCGGAAGGTGCTGCAGAAGACGCGCCGCGGCCGGATGCACCTGAAACCCCGCGGGCACCTCGCGACAAAAGCCCGCCAAGTGGAACCGACAGAAAAGATCATCCGGCATGCCTGCCGGCACCGGAAAATGAAGCGCAGACTCAGTAGGGCATGAAGGTCCTGTGAGTAAGGAGCACAAGTCCAGAACAGCAGGGCCCCAGGATCCAATCTGCTTGGCAAGGCGGCAGACGACCCAGGATCAAGAACACGCCCCCCAGAGTGTGGAGCGTCGGAGGCAGAGGCATGCGGCCGCTGGAGGCGTCGTCTGCCAAGAGGGGTCGGGACATCAGTCGGGCACAAGGCAGCGTTAGCAGGAAGCACCCCAAGCGAGGTGTCAACCTCTGCGCTGTCAGGACAGGCAACCTGACCGTGCGTGCAAGTACAACCCTCCTGCTGGCGCTGCACGCTGAGCCCGTCACAACGATTAACCCGCACACTCGCTGAGAGTTGTATCAAGCTCGTGCCAGCAGTGCCAGTCGAAGTCCCAGAAGCTACCCGACCGGCACGTCGAACAACTTGAATCACCGCGCCGTCCCTCGCGACTGGCGGAAATTCGAGCACATAGCCGGACATAACAGGTAGCTGCAAGCCGGCAAGGCTGACACCCCGTGGCACAGACAGCTGCAGATACCCCCTGGAGTGCGGGGAAGGTAACAGGATCGTGGCCCGGTTAGCACCCTCCGGAACGGAAATGAAGAAGGGAGACAGCCAGGCAATGTGGTCAGCATCCGCCCAGGTTGTACCCGGGGGGAAAATGGATACAAAACCCGACAAGTACTCAGCTGTATCCAAAAAGTTGGGCATATCAGTCGCAGGAATATAAAACTGCAAAGGAGGATGATGTGGCCCGTACACCAAGACTGCGCGGGCATCGGGGCCGGGAGAACCAAGCAACCGTTGATGCTCCGCCAGTCGAAGCCCCAACCCAAAGGAGATTGTCTCTCTACACCTTTGCTGAGCATCAGCTGTCACCAACGTGGCCGGCTGCGTTGGGAAGTGTGCAAGCGAAATGGGAACCGCAAAGAGACGCAAAGGTGGGTGGGCAAAGTACAAGGCATCCAGAGTGTTCACATGAACCTCGTCCAAAGAGTCCTGCAACTGAACTAGGTCCCCGTTGACTAGGGGCCTGTTACAAGCCGTGTAGACCACGCCATTGAGAGCAACGACACGGCCACGCCTTCGCTGGGCCTCCATCAAGGTGTGTTCTGGCTGTGTCCCGGCATCGAGAGTCATCATATGCAACAAGGAAGCATCAGCCGAAGTGTCGTACAGAATATGCACATCAGTGCTGTGCCCGTCGTACACCAGGAAGGTGAAAAGGAGATGGTTGCGCCCGGGCGGAAGTCGTGGGCAGGAGGCGGCAACCATGACAGTCGGATTGGGCGGCACACGTCCACGTATTGCAAGCACCAAGAGCAACTCCGCAAGTGAAGCCTGCAAGTCCAAGGAAGCAATGGGCTGAGGGTTAAGCCGAACAGAAGTGCCGCCGCCGACCAGGACAACGGAAACCACAGTACCCGGAACGCCCGTAGGCTGCACTCCGGTGGTAGTAACAGTCGTGGACATGGCAGAGGCTGCATGCATGTGCAGTTCAAGCCTGCCACGTGGGTCCGGCAGGACGCGCAGCCACTGAAGATCCAAGAGGGAGGCCGGCAGCTCCTCAAGAATGTCACCCTTGGCACTCTGAAAGAACAGGAAGTCCCGGGTGAGGTGGTGCCCTGCAAGGCCGAGACGGGCAGAGCACTGCGCATCCAAGAGGGACCAAAGGCGTGAAACGCTCAGCCCGGGCGTGACAACTAAAGTACAAACCCCACCCTGCAGAGCACGGAAGTCGAAAGGGATCGCAAGTGCGCCTGGAGTAGGCATCCAGGTGGTAAGCACGACTTGGGGCTCATCTAAGGCAGGGATTGGCATCTCTAAGACCTGGACAGCAAAGGCAGGGGCCTCAGTTGATTGCAGCGCATCTTGCACATAATCTGTCAAGGTCCAGTCTTCTGCTGCCCTGCGAGCGATGTGGTGCCGTACTTCATCAAGAACGCTGTACTGTCGCCGCGAGCGGGGGTGGCGGTCTTCGGCTGCATACAGTCGTAGTTGGCTCGCTGGGAAGTCACAGACAGGGGGCTGCAGAAGGTGAGCTGGGTGCAGGTGAACGCTGCACAAGGGCTTAGGCTGCTGAAAGGTTGGGCGCACAGGCCCCAGATGACCCAGAAGACCCGGAGGCGGAGGCTCGGGAGCCAAAACACAAAGGTCCTCGGCTCTGGACTCTGGTACCACAGCATCCTCAGCGAAAACCTGGTTATGAGCCGTATAAACAACCTTCGTTGCAAGCTGCACGAGCACTGGCGCCTCAACATCGGGGGGATGCGCATCCTCATGGCCTTGCAGTGGCATCTCATGAAGCCTGGGTGGCAGCAAGATAGGTGTATCCGGCCCATGCAGAGCAACAGGCAGATGGGAGGAGGGCTGGCCCGTATGCATAGCAGTAGTAGTAGAGGTAGTGGCTGGCTCTGTGAGTGCTCGCCTGGCCGCAGTGCCAGGAGACTGCAGCGGAGCATCCATATACTCAATGCACGGTCGGCCAAGAGCGCCAGTGGTGGCGTGGATCGCCACTGTCAGCCACTCCGGATGAGGGTCATACGCTGCAATGCGCGGCGCAGGGGCCCCAGTCTCGTCAAGCAGGGCAGGAGCCTCATCGTCAGGGACAGGCAGCCCCCGGCATCTTACGAAAGCAGCACGCCGCCTCAGCGTTTCCCAGACAGCAACGGTAGAAGAGGGGCAGTCCACCGCAATGGTGTGCACCAAACCTGCCATCGGCCGAAGATCAATAGGGATGGCGCGTGCCGGCCGAGGGAGACTGGCCGCCGTGAGGACGACCTGAGGGGTCGGGTAGCCTTCGATCGGTTGTTCGAGAAAGGCCGCAGAGCGGACGTGGTATGGCACATGACTGATGGCACTGGCAATGAAGTCAAGTACTGACCAGCCAGGGAGGCACCTCCGAACTAAGGTATCAACATTCTTCTCGAAAATGGTATACCTGCGTTCAGAGGCCACAGCAGGCTCAACAGGGGCTAGCCGGGTGAGCGCTTCAACCGGAGCATTCAACAACGGGCCACGCAACCAGTCTGGGGAGACTTCAACCTGAGAGGCCACTAAGAGCTGGACGTCACTGAAGCCAGTTGTCGAGCGCATAGTGCGCGATGCCATAGCATCCCCAGCTGGCGCACAACCAGGGCCGGCACCATCAGAAGGAACCTCCGGCCAGAACGGAGGGATGGCAAAGGAGGCCAGGGAGTGTGCTGTGCTCGCCCAGTGTGGCGGCACAAGCTGCGACTGGGCTTGGGTTGCCTGGGGTGCGGCCGAGGAAAGGCTTGCACTGGAGCGGGCCGGATCCAAGATGCAAGAAACCTCCGCAGAGGTCGGAGGACAGCAAGGCAACGAGGCAGCAGCACACAGAATAGACATCACTGACTCATCGGCGCCTGCACACAGGCCACGGGCCGGAGGAAGAAGACATGCTGTGCTCGTCCCATGCGACGGCACAAGCTGCGACCGGGCGTCAACAGGCCGATTGCATGCTGACTCACTGGAACAGTCAGCCGGAAGGTTGAAAGGGCATCCGGGAACTGATGTCGTCAAGGCAGCCAAGCGGTGCTGAACCACGCAAGACCGCAAGAAAGTATTGGTCTGGCGTCGCCAGAGGTTAGCCCAACTTATAACAACCTGATCCTCAAAACACACGCGGAGAGGCAGGGCCGGGCGCGAGAGCTGCAGCCTACTGCCCCTTGTATAATGTACATCGCCAGGAAAATGAGCTGTACAACACGTCTCACTCCAGCTTTCAGGCATACGAAGAAGACGCTGCAATGTATGCCCCACGTCTTCAGCTAAGGAGGGAGCGACTGCATCAGCCCGAGGAGCAGTCTCCGTTGGAACTGCCCACTCAGGCCGGAAAGTCGCTGCCTCGATAGTGTACCGGGAGGCAGACAGTGCAACCTCCTCGACCTGGACAGAAAAGGCGTAGCAGCCGGTATCCCCGTGCCCAGCTGCTCCTGTCCATTCCGCATTCCAGTCTTGCTCCCAAGCAAGTCGGGGATCCGGCTGTGTGAAAACTGCCGCACTAAAGTCATAGTCGTGGCAGTCTAAACGTACTTCTGCCTGTAGGCATCTTGCTAGAACTGTCGCCATCCATGGCGACACGTAGTCCTCAGCCTGCCGGATCTCATCCAACAGGGGAGGCTCCCGCCCGGTGGGTCCCTTTCGGCTCGGCACCGGGCTTAGCGAGGGGGCTGCGGCGCCTCCTTGCCACCATGCTGACCATCCTTGCCAAGTCCAGCAGAGTCCGAGCTGGCTGTGCCATCCTTGCCACCAGAGGTGCCAAGGTCGCCGTCGGCGCCAGTCCGGTTCTTTCTGCGCGGCGTCCGCTCTCGCAGGCCATTGAGTTCCTGGTCCGCTGCTGTCTTGGCAGAGCGGAGCGCCTGGACGAGCTGGTCCTCGCCTTGAAGCGACCGCTGCGCAGCCACAGTTTTGGCAGCCTCCTTGGCCGCATCCGTGTTGACGATGTCCTCCATATCCTCGGCATCTTCGGCTTCCAGGTCCACCACCTGAGCTGACTGTGTGGTGATAGCCTGTGTCGCGGAAGCCAGCTGGTGAGTCCACTTGGCCTCCGCCTCGTCGAGTTTCTGAATCTGCACCGCCTTCGCTGCCGTCTGTTTCTCCAGCAACTCCGACAGAGATCCCAGATAGGAGGTCCATTCCGTCAGGAAAACTTCTCTCGCATGTCGTACTGCCTGCAACTCCTTCTTCGCCGTGGTCTGCTGGGAGACGAGCCGATGCAAGCCCTTGGATGTCAAGCGGACGTCCTCCTCGAGGTGCTGCTGCAGTACCGACTGGACGCTGGACGGCAGCTCCTCCTTGACAGCAGAGAGTGCCGCAACCAGCTCGCTGAGCATTGGCGCCTTCTCCACTTCGGAACCCGTGCCGGGCATGCTGACAGCGATCTCCTGGGGCGCTCTGGGCAAGGCTGCCAGTAAGGAGCCCGCCCCCGAAGGCTCGGCCGGAGCAGGAGCCTTGGTCTTGCCCTTGCCCCTGCCCTTGTCCTGCGGCCCCTTCGGCCTTTGCTGTCCCTGCTGGCCGCCGCGTCCACCTTGCCGTGGCGAGGGATTCCGTCGCCGGGGCGAAGCCGGTTGTTGCCGCCCATGCCCCCAGTCTTGCTGGCGGGGCTGTGGCCTGTTGTCCGGGGAATACGCCACAGCAGACCACTGCTGACCGCATCCAGGACAAAAATTGGCATTGCCCTTCACATTTCTGCGGCACGCATAGCACCACCAGCTTTGTTGCTTCAGCATCTCTCTGGCCAAAGCGGGAAGCCGGGAGTCCGAATGATGTCCTTCGAGTACTCGGATGGCGGTGTCGATCGTCCGCTGTGGTGTATCCAGTCCCGAGGTAAAATTCCGCAGAACCGTACGCGCGGCCGTGCGGCTGCGCCGACGGCGCCTGTGCCAAGCAGGTTCGCCCGGAATGTTGGGGAGCCGCTCGCTCGGTGATACCAGCACACCAGGTCAATACCAAAAATATCCCAAAGCCAGCTCCGCGCATGCGGGCCCAACCAGCCAGGGTAACTCCAGCGGTCGAAGACCGGGAGTGATGCTGTGCACCCTCGCCAAGCGTACAGGTGCCAGCCAAAGCCTCTATGGCAAGAGGGTTCAGGATACAGTAGCTGGTCGCACGTGCGGACACCAGCCGTGTAGTGCGGGCCCTCCAGGCCGCGCAGGGTCTTAAGGCTCGGGTGAGTTATCTAACCGATAAACACACCTGAGCCAAGACGCCTTACGTTAAGGGCTTAGGGACTAGGGGTTTTGGGTTTTTGTAAAAGTCTTGCCAACCGGAATCGTCGCACGATTGTCAGCAATGAGAAGCGAAGCTTAGACCCCTCAGACTCGCCTCAAAACCGACAGGCTGGAAACCCAAATGTCTAAAGCCGCGCATAAAGACCCGAAACACGAGAAATTCCGGAGCCTAAAGACCCGAAACTCGCCATACAGCCTATAAGCCCTAAACCCCTCAACCCTAAACCCAATGCAGCCTTGGCGATGCTTCCTATCTCGTAGATCTCACCCTTGCCGTTGCCTCAGCAGGAGACAAGCCAGCTCCGCCAAACTTCCTACGGAGTGTTATGTCCTCTCACCGGAAGACCCCTGTTATACACCCTTCATAGTGTATGAACCTGAGACTCCTGAAACATGAGTGACATGAAGAATGGCATGATCATGAGTCATGCACCGTCTTCAAAATGTCAGGTCTGTCTGCATACATACACCGGTGTGTATATATATATAGTGCTTTTATTTGATATTACGCAGCATTGGTGTACAACTAGATTTAGAGGATTTTAGAGGGATCTATCAGCCCTAACCCTGAGCAGCCAGGCTGGCAGCCATTCTGCAACAAAGGCGCTGGCCCAGTACTACGGCTGATGGTCAAAATCCTGCATTACCTTAAGGACCCTAAACTATGGGAATTACGGTACATTCCTTATTATGGGTAATGCAGGATTTTGACCATCAGCCGTAGTAGGCACGATCATACTATCAACAAGCATGTCATGCCACGGAAGCAAGAACAAGGTCCAGCCTTGACATCCGCGCACTAACATAAAACATAAAGAAAACACCAACCTTGACTGTAAACCACCGTCCGTTCAATTGAAACGGAGGCTATTCGGGGCTTGATGTCTATTGAAAGGAGAGACACACTGAACCCCAAAAAACTTAAGAGCAGCATCAGTTTGGAGAGGACTCACCCCAATACCCTAGGAGACCCCAGTACCAAATAATCACATACTCTCCCTACCAAAAGTAACCTACATAACTACTATCCGAAACCTATGTACCTAACCCTTGGATCTTGTGGACCCTTAGGGAACAAGACCCTCGACTTCCGCCCAGTGGCACTGCATTTGCGGCCGAAGCGGAACGAGATGTGGAGCCGGAGCTGCACAAGAGGCTGCGATGTTAAGTGCATAGACCCTATGGGTCCAAAGAACCCGATAATTAGGTACTTAGGTTTCGGAGAAGACGTCTGCAGGTTGCAGTCTGGGAGAGTGTATAGTTGGCCTAAACCCTTAACCCCAAAACGTGCACCGTTCAGGGTACAACGAGCTAAAGTAGAAGTGGGTGTTGAGACTCCTGGGCCAAGGTGTCCGCCATTCATGGCATCGAAGATTTTGTGGGTTTGTCAAGTGTTTAGGTTTCGTTTTTTCGATGTTTCAAAATCAGGCTTTAGTGCTGTTGAGTTCGTCATTTTGGTCATCTGTTGCTCCTACTGCTGTGTTTACGAGGCTTCTAGATTTTGTAGTGGGGTTTGTGGACTCATCAGGTTCATGGTTTAGGACCCGCGATGTTGGGTTTGTGTCGGAGTTTAAGCCATCCATGTTTGCTGCCTCCTGCATGGCTGAGCACACGCAGCAGGGAGATATGTTCAATAGTCCGGTGAATTATCCAGGAGCTCACTTTCATGTCAAGTGTCTCTTCAGGGATGCAGCAGTTTGCAATGCATGTTCATTACAAATTGGCAATGTCAGCAAACTGCCGTATGCGCTTCCATGATTAAACTACCAATTCCACATCGTCAGCACAAGCTGAATTTGAGGACACAGAGACAATCAGCTCCATGATGCATGCCAGTCAATTCACTCAGTCCAAGAGCTTCATCCCGTCTCAAACGCTGGATTCAAGCCTGTGATTGCAGAGGGACACTCGACATCCAGCATCACACAGCAACCGAGATCCTGCATATTCGTGGCAGGGTTTGCAAGATCACAAAGGACATGAATGCGTACCGCGCTTCCACCATCATCTATGGATGAACCCTCCGGGTGTTGAAACCCGAAGGTCAGGTTTTTGTAGTTTAGAGCTCCCCCTGCCTGAAATGCCTGTTCACACTTCATCCAAGCAACTTATACCATTCCTTCCGTTTTGCATACTACAACCTTTTCCTCAGGTTATAGTATGCAAAACAGAATCGTACAAAATATAACCTGAAAAAGGTTATAGCATGCTAAACCTTTTTGCGTCCAGGCCTCTTGAAGTCTTGCCGGGAATGAGCGAATGTCGTAGCGCTCGTGGCTACACACTCACACTGGCAACTTTAGCAGCAGCAATATCAGAAATGAGACTTAATAACAGTATGACTTGATCATCACGAAACAACGAATCATGCACAAATGCTAAACCTTAAACCCGAGAACGCAGGCCCCTAACTTGAGAATCTTGGCATCTAAACCTTGAGCCCAAACAAACCCAGTCTCCCCCTCGTCGAGCCTCCAGGGTGAACGGGCATCTGCCAGAATGACAAGCCTGCGTCCCACCCGAAGACAGTAGAGGTGAAACTACTGAACTTAGAAGGCCTTCATATGNCTGCCAGAATGACAAGCCTGCGTCCCACCCGAAGACAGTAGAGGTGAAACTACTGAACTTAGAAGGCCTTCATATGTTGACATAGAACAGTGTATGGATGTGTATACAAAACATAGATAAAGAAGTAATGTTGACTTAATATTTATAAAACCCCACTCCATTACAAAACTCGACTTGCAGAACTCATATAAGTATGTATATGTGGGAGAGATGATGTGAGAGGTAATGCATGTATAGGAAGAAGTTTACCGATAAGCGCTACAAGGAAGTATGACGATTGGTCATGTTTCGGCCCGAGAACCGAACAGCCGACGTTCCAAGCTCTGGACGTCCCTTCCTTCCAGCCAGCTAAGCAGCTAGATCTAAACCCTACACCATCCTACACCCCAATTCCGGACGGTACGTCTCCGCCTCTCAACACCCCTGAAGTCTAATAAAAATTGAATCTCAAACCCTGAACTGAACCCTAGATCTTGCGCCTTGCGTTCGCAATGATCGCCTGGCCAAGGTCGACGTCCAGGAGGCAGTGGCGAGCGCACTGGGGAGCACCAAGGGTCGATCCTCCTTGGTTTAGGGTCTTAAATTTATGTCCCCTAGGATTGCAGGGTTTCGGGCTACAGGTTTACATATTCAGGGTATTAATTAGGTTTGGAGTTTCGCATGCACTCGGGAATGCCAGCGAAGAACTAGTTACGACGGTCTGACAGGGTGGGAACTGAGAGGGGGCTGTCTTAGGGACGGAGATCGAGAAGGCTTTTTAGGGTTCCGTGGTGAGGAGCGAGTCAGGGTTCAAGGGTACTGTTATTTTAAACTGTGACTGTACCTCCTCTTCTTTCCAGATGTCCAAAAGCTGGTGTTCAGAAGTTCATAGATTGATCCGGCCCCTCCTGCAGGTACTGTAGTTGGAATGCCCAGAATTTGAGTATTTGGCCTTTAAACTCCAGCTGGGCAAATGGATTATATGCGGTGCAAACACTTCGAAATGGGAGTTCCAAAAAGTCAGGGACCCAACACGATGGACCGAACACATCAGAAACCTGGCTTTTAAGATCTTAACAAGGCACCCCCATGTTTTCTTCAAACCAATCAGAACATGCTACGAAGAGAGCGAAACCAGAAACCCCTGCCCCTACCCTGCTAGAACTGGGTGTCGGGCTTAGGAGGCTGCCACCCTCAAGAAACCCAAGGTACCCGTTTAACATGGCCCTGCTGGTCCTGTACTTGGGGTATAGAAGAGGGTTGTTCGGGGTCAAGGTAGACCCCGAACCCTAAACCGCGGACTCTGGGAATCTGGCAGGTTCTTCGGGGGCTAGGAGAGGCGCAGACATCTCAGCAGAGGGTGGCATGCTTGTGTGTTGTTTAGGGTTCAGAAAGTTTGTTGGCTCCCATTGGCCCATGTATAGGGTTTAGGTTTCTTGTGCTCACACTCGGACAAGCCAGGCGAGGGTATTGGTGCATAGTCGGCTGAGGTGAAACACTTCCAAGATTGTTCGATGCATTTCAGATTAAGGAAGAATGTAGCAGACTGTATGTAGCCACATTTCGATCATCTTTGGATGTCACTGATTCTGCTGGGGAGCTTCACTAGAGCTGTGGGGTCAACATGCCTGCTCAGTAACAAGTGTTCAGAGGCTTACATTTGTAGAGGGTTCTAGGGTAAAGGCTTTCCAGCTTGATGGTTTTAGTCAGGGTCTATAGAGCCTAGGTGCTACGCGCCAGCATTTTTGATTTGCTGCGGAAGTGGAACATGTCGTTCGAAACACAGCATGCAGTACGACTCGAAACACAAGTCACCCACTCCACTAGAAAGTGGAAGAAAACCAAAAGCAGCCGCATGGAACAAAAGTCCCACATAGGCTTGTATCGGAGTTAGGCGTTTAGGGTCTGGGGTGCCGCAGAACCAGTTCGCAATTACATGTACCCCTCCAAACCACGCCCGGTGACACGTTCTGCAGTATGTATAAATCGCTCTTCAGTTTCAACCATCTCTTCGTCATTCTACTCCGTGCGCGATTCCAACAGTCTTGGGCGGACTCGTCGCCTTACCTATATACACATGTGAAACACATCCACATCAGCATACACACACGCACCACACACACACACTCACGCTTACTGTGAGCTGAAAACATCCAGATGGAAACGCATGTTCACACACAGAGTCCACACACAGGAAAGCTAACACATAGACCGTGACCAGCAAATCAACAGAGATATATAACGCCCGAACAAAAAGCGATCCTGACTCCCGAGCCAGGGACCGTAAGGTGTGGATACGTCCGCCGGAAGTTGGCACGCTGGGTCTGCCAAAAGAGCGCAGTACCGAGAATTCTTGGTGCAGTTTCGACCTTCTTTGCCACATGCCAAGCTGGCTGCTAAAGAATCTAGGGTCTTTTCTGGAGAACTGTTGGCGAGTGGTGTGATTCCAAGTGTGCGTTCGTGCGTAGGGATGTAAATGCCAGCTGAACCGATGGGAGGTTGCGAAGAAGAGGACTCAAATTCTCGAAGTTAGTCCTGTCCATGTCCACGAGAAAAGCTTCAAAATAGCAGTATCTGAACTAACCAAGCCTAACATGCTACACTGCTACACTCATACCTACCCCATAGTTGCAGATCTACGCATGCAGATGCAGACATACTTACATGCCTCAATGTGCATGCAACTTCATGTGCATGTGCTTGTGCCAGGTACCTGGAGAAGCAAGATGGATGCAAGTGTTGATTTTGATCTAAGTCCGGAGTAACAGAACATAGGAAACTGCAGCAGCATTCCTAAATACTGGGATGCTGTATGCATAAAGGGGTCAAGAATAAACAACATACTTAAATACAGCCCTTACAAATTCCTAAACTCGAGAAATGCCTGATCAAGCCACATCAAGCCCTTCTTGCCATGCAAACTTGAAGAGGGCCTGGCGCTCTTTGGTCATGGAGCTCTTCTGCACATCCAGCCATTGGTGCGGAGGGAACACAAAGCCTCGGCCCATGTGAGTGCCGGGATATATACATAATATATATATATGTATACACACATGTATGTATGTATGTATGTAGGGTTTGGGATCGAGTGGTCGAGAGCGACCGCATTGCCTGCAACCCCAGTGTACATTGTACACGCCGGCCATCCTGCCGCGATTGCATCCTCCTTCGCCTAGCTGGCATAGGCTTCTACGACGCCGCCGCTCCAAGGCGAGACGGCGGATCCGCAGGGCCAGAGCAGCGGGAACCAGGCCCCTACCGCGGGATTTGCTTCGCCTCGAAGCCCACCACGCGGTGCCGGCCTACAAGGAGAGCGCTCTCCACATGGGCAAGCGCGGAGGACAACCATGGGATGGACAAGAGTGGGATGGCTACCGTTCCTACTCTGGCTGGGAGGAATCATCGGCTGCCATGCGCCCTGCCAAATCCAAGGGGAAGGGCAAGGACCAGCAGCGGAAGAAGGACGAGGCGGCCTTCCCGTCCTACGAGGCGATGATCCTCCCTACTCGTGCCGAAGAACATGGCCAAGCTCAGGCAAGCAGCAGTTGGGAAGGGCCGCAAGGACACGGCCAACGACCCGGCAGCATGGCAAAAAACATCCAAAAGGCAGTCAACAACCTCCGGAAGTGCGAGACCCGCCTCCGGCGTATTGCCGAGGAGCAGGACGAAGCCCAAGCCAAATGGCGAGCCTTCCAGGAGCAGCTCAAGAAGACCTTTGTCAAGGAAAGGGCGAAGTTCCTGGCTCATACGGCCAAGCTCGGGGACGAAAAGGCCGAGCAATCAGCNGAAGCCCAAGCCAAATGGCGAGCCTTCCAGGAGCAGCTCAAGAAGACCTTTGTCAAGGAAAGGGCGAAGTTCCTGGCTCATACGGCCAAGCTCGGGGACGAAAAGGCCGAGCAATCAGCTCTACAGGACGAAGCTATGGAGGAGCTGCAGGCTGTCCTCTCTGGCACCCCTGTGGAGACCGAGGGTGCGACCATGGCCGTCGACGAGGCCGAGCACGAGTGGAACGGCCTCATGCAGGATGCNAGGCTGTCCTCTCTGGCACCCCTGTGGAGACCGAGGGTGCGACCATGGCCGTCGACGAGGCCGAGCACGAGTGGAACGGCCTCATGCAGGATGCCAATGCGATGGACGACCTCTCTACGCGGCTGAGTGGGGCCATGCAGGACAAGAGTATGCAGGGCGATGGCATGCGGCAGCGCCTCCTCCAGCTTCTGAACCTGCACAAGGACAAGGCGGCGGCTCCAAGCACCACCAGTACTCCTCCGAGGCGTTCACGCACTGTCATCGCCATGACGCCTCCGGCCAAGGACAAGCCACTGCCTCCGGGCAGCGAAGCGGCGGTGGCAGCCAAGACGGCGGCGGACGACTGGCTGGATGGAGCCATGGCAAAGAACCCCTACCCTCCGTCGCCATCTTCCGCGGGACAAGCACATCTTGCCTCCCAGGCGGCGGAGCGAGGACCATCCCGTCCAAGGGCGACCGCCCCTCGCGTTCCTGTGAAGGCCAGGACCAAGCCGAGCCCCCCAGCGGGCCATCGCAAGACCCTGGCCGACAAGCTCGAGGTCAGCCGGGCTTCGGCACCAGAGCCGAGTTCTGTCACCGTGCCGGACTCGGAGGAGGACCTCGCCGAGGCGAAGGAGATGGATGTGGAGCCTCTGACGGAGGTGGACTAGCTGGCACTGAGACCAGCGGGGAGCTCGGGCTTTTTCGGCCTGTCCCGAGCTCGCCCCATTTTTGGCGCGGCAGGCCGTGTCACGACATACGGCCTAATTCCTTCTTTGGCGGCTCTTTCGGTATGTCCGCCTCATGAACCTCCCCCACCATGGCGGCCTGGGACAGGCTGTTCCTTTTCCGGTTCACGGGGCGAACCGGGGACACCTTCCTGACTGGCACGGCCCTGCGGGAGGCCACGACCAGATATGGTACAGTGCAAGCCCTCCGGGGCAACCAGATACAGGTCATGGTAGCCGACACATGGCTGTCGAGCCAGGCGTGCGATGGGTCTACTACGACATCTACGACGTCCTGGACTACCTTGTTCTCCAGACCGGAGCACCGGCGGAAGCAGCCCTGCGCACCCTCCAAGAGTTCTCGGCGGCGGCTCTGGGGCGCACCATTGGTCTCATCTTGATGGTCACGCAGGTGGCTGTCCTCTGCGCCCAGGTCTTCTGGCGCCGGCCGCTGGCGGGCGGCCGAGCACAGGTCCGCAAACCCGGCTGGGCCAATATCCTCCTCGGCTTTGCCTTCCTTCTTGTCAATGTCGAGGCTGGGAAGCAGAATGGGGACAAGCCCNCGACAACATGATGGGCTGGGGAGGTCTTGTATGCCTACACTCGAGGAACAGTTCGCAGACGCCCTGCAGCGTGAGGCTTTGAGCCGGCCCCTCTCGAGTGGCGGTGTATTTCCTGCGGAAGTTCACCCGAGTGGCCCGCCTGTTGTGCCGCCCGTGGTTGCTGAGGAGATTGTGGGCGTCATGGAGCCGGACGAGCTCCATCCGTGGACAGACCCTGAAGAGGAAGCGACCACGCATATTTCCTTCAGAGTTTTCTCGCCGTTTGTCGAGACAGAGTCGGTTGACATTGGCATGATGTTCCCGCTCGACCCGCAAAGAGTCCTGGAGTTTGTGCGGGAGTCCACGCGCTATCAGGACCAGCCATGGCTCGATGCGGCGGTGTTTACGCAACCACAGCTGCACGAGGACTACGGCTCTATCCTTGTGGTCCCAGGCTGGGTCGAACTCTCTGACCAAAAAGTCCTGCTCATTGACGCTTCGGACGCCAACATGGGCACCTTCGCTGTCTATAAGAAGGGCCCCGTGCACAAGCCTGACATCCTGGACGAGCTGCTCACCGAGGATGACGACCCCGACGACTTTGAGGTTTTTGCTATGGGAGCCCAGCGACCACTGCAGCCTGAGGAAGCTGTTGAGCCTACTACGGGAGGGGTCTTCAAAGTACTCCACCGGGGACGCGAACCTACCTGGGCCTCCACGATTGCGCATCGGCTTGACAACCCAGCCAGATGGCGACCGAGCACGGAACATCTCGGCCACCTGCCGGGAAAGCACATCTTTTTCCAGCACGAGGATGCCTATCACCTCCATCGAGTGAACGGGCCCCAGGCGACGCCTGATCAGATTGCCGCTCTGGCCTTCTTCAAGCAGCCGGAGGAAATCTGGCTACGAGCCCCCTCTATCCGACCAGAGGGGCTATACTGGCGCGGTTATCGTGTCCACAGCTTGATCGCTGTTGTTGATGAACAGCAGCAGCCGAAGGCCGACCATCGCGTTGTGCACCTCGACCTGCGAGGCGTTGGCCTCTGGCCCCGTTGGGTGGCCATCATGGGATGCCGCTTCCACCCTGGAGATTGTCTCGAACAGATTGGCATTGACTATGTGCCAGGTTTCTCCCTTGTCGTGAACGGCGGACGCAAGGATCGGGAACATGGATGGCTGCGGGTGGCTGATGGCGAAAAACTCGAAATCAGCTTGCGTTGGACCGCGGCGCTTACGCCGACCTCATCGCGGCCCAGCACGGGGTCCGACTCGTCCGACTCTGATGACGAGAACACCCAGCCGGACTCTGACATCTCTGGACTTAGCCCGGATCGCGGCTCAGGCCCGTATGGTCCTCCTCCACCGGGGCCTGTCTACCGCCCCAGGAGCAGAAGCCCACGGCGCGGAGGCACGGACGAACCGCAGGAAGCCTCGAGCCCTGACCCGGCCAGTGGCCTCATGCTTGCCAGCCTTGTCCCCCCGCCGACGTACAGCCTTGACAGCGAGGCAGTCAGCCTGCCACACCCTCCATGGATCGGCAGTGCTCTTACGAGGGCCTGGAAGCCAACTTGGCTGGACTTCAACCTCTCCTCCTTTGCCCTCAAGGCGGTCACCGTCCAGGCCCTTGCGGGCTTCGTTCACTGGTCCTACTTGTTGGCGGCAGTGGCCCCAGGGGACACCCCTAGTGTCCACCTCTATGTTGATGGTTCCTGGGACCCTCAGCGAGACCAAGGTGGCTATGGCATCGCCGCCGTCCTGGAACACCACGGCCATCAGGCTATCTTCGGAGTGCTCGGGGATGGGACCCAGGGGCACACTGGAACAACGCCATGGCTGTTACAGGGACCGCCAGCTCTGGAAAACGAGCAATTGGGCATAGCCGTTGCTTTGCTGTGGCTTTTGCAAACATGCAGCTTCATCCAGTTCAAGGAGATCTGGGTGCGCTTTGACTGTATGTCGGCCGGCTTGGCGGCAAATGGCACGGCAGAGGCAGCCACCTGCCTCGCGAAGCAAATCCGGGCCCTTCAACACTTCGCGACGGCGGTTCTGAGGAAAGAACCGAAGTTCTCGCATGTTAAAGCTCATCAAGGAGAACCCCTCAATGAGCTCGTGGATGTGATTGCGAAGTCGGCGGCTAAGGGCAGTGATGGAATCCCACGGCCACCAGACCAGGTATGCCGTATATTCCAGGAGGCAGACATCACGTGGCTCGCCGCTGCACATGAAGAAGGATGGCGTGGAGCCATCCCCGTTGATCACTGTGCTCTTCGTTGGCAGACGCCCACTGGTTATGGGCCCTCCCCCCTGCGATCGGAGCAGCTTGTACCCACGACGCAGCCACGGAGCCAACGCCACTCCCGAGCATCTTTTGATTCCGTCACGCTCTCCCTCAACGCCCTTGGCACTCAGGGAAAAGAGCGCTACTTTGAGGACGAGTTGGACAGCCTGGGAATCCACATAGCGTTCCTCCAGGAGACGAAGACCGCCGGTGGCTGCTGCCAGTTGGCCCGTTTCCTTCGCTTGTCGACACCTGCGGAACGGCACTGGGGGGTGGCCATCTGGATCAGCCGCCAACGTGGTGTTGGATACCTTGACGGTCGGCCCTGGCTCGTCGACGAGGCCGACATCCGCATCCTGGCGCAGACTGAGCGNCGGAACGGCACTGGGGGGTGGCCATCTGGATCAGCCGCCAACGTGGTGTTGGATACCTTGACGGTCGGCCCTGGCTCGTCGACGAGGCCGACATCCGCATCCTGGCGCAGACTGAGCGCTTGCTGGTCGCTCTTATCACCAAGGGAACCTACAAGCTTGTGGCTGTCTCGGGCCACTGCCCTCACGACGCCAAGTTCCCTGAGGCCCAGCAGTTCCTGAAGACTGTCCACCATGTCGTTGGCGAGTACAAGCAAGCCCACCTCATCGTGGTGGGCTTCGACCTCAATGGACGACCCACGCCGGGAGTCACGGGAGTCACTGGGTCACTGTCATGCGGAGATGAGGACCGCATTGGAGCCCTGGCTACAGCAGTTTTCGGCGAGCTCAGCTTATGGCTGCCATCAACATTTGCTGAGCTCCATCATGGGGCCACCGAAACCTACCGGCACCCGCAGGGAACTCAACACAGAATTGATTTTGCGGCGTTGGGGGGCACCGCTCACTTTACCCAGGTTGACAGTTTCGTTTCCCACGTCTTCGACTCTGGTNCCACCGAAACCTACCGGCACCCGCAGGGAACTCAACACAGAATTGATTTTGCGGCGTTGGGGGGCACCGCTCACTTTACCCAGGTTGACAGTTTCGTTTCCCACGTCTTCGACTCTGGTGCAGAGCGGGACGACCATTGGCCGGTGTGCATCGCCTTCTCCGCCGACCTCGCCGCTGGCAAGGAACAGGCCAGGATCAAGCGTGAGAAGTTTGATATCCGTAGCCTTATGACACCGGCGGGCAGGTGTTGTTTTGCAGCTGAACTTGCCCTCTTCGAGCACCCACCCTGGGAGTGCCACCCGGACCGGCACTATCAGCTATTGCAAGACTTCATCCTCGACATCATGCGACGGCGCTTCCCATTGCCTGACAATCGACCGCGGGCCAGTTTCATCTCCCAATCTACTTGGACCCTCCGAGACAGGAAACAGGCCCACAAGCTCAGGACGCGGTTCCGCCGGAACCTGTGGAGGGATCTCCTCCACCGGGCTCTTCTACGCTGGCACGGTGGATCGGAATGTGACGTCCAACCACTCCTGCATAAGCAGAGTCTACTTACTGTACCAGCTCTCTGCCGCGGCCATCTCCATTGCAACCCAGCG
This sequence comes from Symbiodinium sp. clade A Y106, assembly GCA_003297005.1. Lineage (NCBI taxonomy): Eukaryota > Dinophyceae > Suessiales > Symbiodiniaceae > Symbiodinium > Symbiodinium sp. clade A. The sequence goes on along the minus strand of BGNK01000361.1, from coordinate 237,463 downwards.
CATTAAGAAGGAGATTGCCATCAGCAAAAGCGTGTTCCTCCACGAACTTGCTGGAAGCCCTAGCCAGCCACCCGGCGCGCTCCTCCGCCAAGCCAAAGCGGCCGGCGTTGGGGGAGCTAAAGCGCGGCCTGTTGCCAGGCCACTGCCACAACTCCAGATGCAGGACGGCACGATGGCGGCTTCACGGCGGGACCGTGATAACCTGTGGGCGCACCACTTCGCCAAACAGGAACTGGGACGCCACATTGCCACCGAGGACTACCTACGACAGCCCAGCAACCCGCCCTTCCTTGATGCGGAGATCACCTGGCAGGCGCAGGACTTCCTCTCCTTAAACGAGGTCGAGACGGCGGTGCGGCAAGCGCCGCGACGAAAATCGGCTGGCTTGGACAATATCTGCGGCGAGATGCTACTTGCCGCCCCGGGCCCTGTCGCCAAACTCCTGTTTCCGCTCTTCACCAAGGCCACGGCCAACCTGTGCCAGCCGGCCCAGTTCCGGGGAGGTATCCTCTACGAGGCACACAAGCGAAGCGGNGCCGCCCCGGGCCCTGTCGCCAAACTCCTGTTTCCGCTCTTCACCAAGGCCACGGCCAACCTGTGCCAGCCGGCCCAGTTCCGGGGAGGTATCCTCTACGAGGCACACAAGCGAAGCGGCTGCAGCTGGGACCCACAATCCTACCGCTCGCTTTTTGTTTCGTCCGTGGTTGGGAAGTGCTACCACAAGGCCTTCCGCACAAAGTCCCAGCAGGCCATCAACCGGTCACTCCACGACTTCCACATGGGGGCCAAGAAGGGCTGCCCGGTGACCATGCCTGCCCTCTACATCCTGGCGCACCAACGGCGAGGACGAGAGCAAAAGAGGTCGGTGGCCACCCTGTACCTCGACACCGAGGCTGCGTACTACAAGGTTACCCGGCAGCTCGCCTTCGGTAACCTGGAGAACGACGACTCTGTCGTTCGCGTGTTCCAGCAATTTGGCTTGGAACCTTCAGACATCACGGAGATGATGGAGCAAGTTCTCGAGGGCGGGATGGCCGCGGACGCTGGCCTCTCTGCAGCGACCCGACACTGCCTCAAGGATTTCCACTCCCGAGCTTGGTTCGTCACTATNGGCGGGATGGCCGCGGACGCTGGCCTCTCTGCAGCGACCCGACACTGCCTCAAGGATTTCCACTCCCGAGCTTGGTTCGTCACTATGTATGCTGATGGTTCCCGCGTCACGCAGACCTCAGCGGGGTCGCGACCAGGAGAGTCATGGTCCGACATTGTGTTCGGCTGGGTCTACTCCCGCATCCTCGCGAAGATCACGGAGCACGCGGTAGCCGAGGACCTCATTGACGTGCTGCCGGTTGACCTTTCTGCCGGTCCCTACGCTGGTGCAGACGGTGGCATGGATGCTGTGGCATCAGATGCCACGTGGGCTGATGACAGTGCTTGGCCAGTATCCGATGCCAGCCCACAGAAGTTGATCCTCAAGATCAAACGCCTGTGTGCGCTCGTCTTAGAGTTCTGTCAGCAGCACGGCCTCCAGCCAAACTTGCGCCCGGGAAAATCAGCGGTGATGATGGTACTACGGGGCCCCGGCTCTCAGCGAGCCAGAAAGGCGCACTTTGCTACAGGAGGCCAGGCCCTGCACCTGAACGAGCTACAGGTGTCTGTCCCCATCTCCAACCAGTACCGCCACCTTGGCGGCCTGATTGATGCGGAGCCGAACTTGATGGCCGAGTCCCGGCGACGTACGGCCATAGCCAGCTCAGCCTATGAGGCTGGCAAGAAGTTCTTCTTCGCCAACCCGCAGCTGCCCAGTGCGACAAAGGTCGCGCTCTTCAAAGCGACCATCGACCCCGTCTACTTCAACCTCGGCCTATGGGTCGCACGCGGCTCGGCATGGGAGTTGCTCAACCGAGGCTATAGCCGACTACTGCGACGCATCTTTGTTCAACAATGGGGTGGAGAACAAGCCCTACATGTGCCGCTGGACGCCGTACACCTTGCGGCCGGCGCTCCCCCATTGGCACACCTTGCCAAGCGGGCCAGACTTAGCCTCCTCTGTTCCCTCTCCAAAACCGCACCGCCAGAGCTATGGGCCATGCTCCAGCAGGAGGGAACATGGATTGCGCAGGTCAGGGAAGACCTCGCCTGGCTCGTCCGCACCCACGAGAGCAAATGGCCGCCACTGGGGGCGGCCAATTGGCCTGAGTGGGTGGCCCTCTTCCGCGGTTCCACGCCCTGGTTTAAGCGCCAGCTCCGCAGCCGACTTGCCAGCGAGCTGGAGGCCTACACCAAGGACCGCTCGTTGAGAATGACGTTGTGGGCGCTGCATTACAAGGCTTGCGGCGGTGCAGATCGCACGGCCGTGGAAACTACGGAATGGGGTTGCCGAATGTGCGGCCGGACATTCCGCAGCCGCGCCGGACTGGGCGCACAATTTTTCAAAACACATGGCCGCACGGCCATGTACAGGGACCTGGTAGCCGGCACCAGATGCGCTGCTTGCGGCAAAGAATATTGGCACATCAATCGCCTGTCTCTCCATCTCCGAGATTCCGTGTCGTGTGCGCTTACCCTCAGGTCCCTGGGCATGCGACAGCCCCACTGCCAGCCAGGGCTGGGCAGTCGTATCTGGCGCAATCGCGACCAGGCTCGAGACCGCCTCGCCCCCTCCACAGCCACGGCTGAACCCGCCGCCCTGGGCTCCCTCAGCACGGAACCCGACTGCCTACACCAGGTGCACGTGGCGGCCTGTGACTTCCTGCTCACAGACGACGAGCAGCTTGACCTCAACGACGTGCCACAGAAGCTGCGGGCCATCCTCAGCGCCTACCCGCTCTACCAGTCCGAGATTGATGGCTTGCTCGACCGCCTCCAGGGAGAGATCACCGAGGTCAAATCAGAGATTGTCGGCGACCTTTGGTCTGAAGGTACCTTTCGGCTCGTCCTGGCCCTGGCCCATAGCGGCCCCCGGCACGGCAGCCTCTGGTGACCACGTCGCTGCCCCGGGTGAGGCCCTCAACCTCTTCGCCGTGGATTGGGGAACACTCCTTCGACAGTTTGGCGTACACGAGACCCCTGAAGAGCTGCATTTTCACCTGCCTTGCGATTGGGAAGCCAGATGGCGCAAGGACTCAACGTCAAACTTACGAGACCGGCACCTGTCGGCTGAAACCTGAAAACTCCCGGAGGCCCTTCAAGCAGCATGGACGGCCGCCCTCAAAGGGCAGCAGCCGGTTCTGCATGCGGAAGTGAGCTTCTGGGAAAGCCCTTTGAGCGTACCATTTCAGAGTATGCGGGCGCCTCTGCACACTAATTAGGCAGCGTCGACCACTGATCGCACCCAAAGTCCAAATGTATGTATGTATGTATATATATATATACATACATGTATATACGTATATATGTATATGTATGTATATATATACATCAAACCCTGAACCTGAAATATGGGCGCCGTTTTGCGCTTTCAGAAAAAGACTTATCTGCTTTCGGGGGGGGATCTTGGGCCCGGAGATCTCCCGAAATGCAAAAACTCCACAACTGCCAGGGTGAAGAGATTTTGATAGTGAAACTTTTTGATAATGGTGAAACTTGATAATGACTTTGATGATGCTTTTCATAATGGTTCTGATTTTAAATCTATTCCGACTTTATTTGTGAGGTTTTTTGGGCTGATTGATGGAACTGGAGCCAATTGGGTAGGAGGACGCAGGGGGATTGAGACAAGGATCCCAGGCCTCTGCTTGAGAACCCACATTTCGCGAAACTGCCTCTTGGTCGTCGGAAGAAGGCTTAGGGTTTATGGGTGTAGGGCGTATCCCTGAACCCCAAACCCCAAAAGACCCTGAATTACATGCAACAAGCGTCATGATTAATGAGCAACACCACACAAGTATTCAGGCCCCTGTGCGACCCCTTATTCACAGAGTAAGTGTACTCTACTATAGCAGGTTAGGACTTGTGGCGGGATATTGCTAATTTCATCATTCGCTCTCCTATACTACTCCCTCTCTCCTCTGAGTGCCAGGCTGTGCTTAGCCTGGAGCGTCATCGGAGCCAGCTTGAAAGGCGAAGCGTTTCAGGTTTCAGGATGTAAACCCAAAAGCCTAATATTTTTGACAAGGAAAGTCTGAATCCTAAAGACGAAAATATAGGCTAAGCTGTCTTCAGGTAAACCCCTTTCTCGAAGTCTTTGGAAAAGCTGCTGGGGTTATCGAAGGTTTGGGCTTACGCTCTCGCTAGGTCTAGGCCAGTCGGGCATTTCAGCATTCTGTGATGTTTACGGCTCAAAACCAAGTTTGAAAGGGTCTAGAGTGCGGATTTCGGGATGTTTGTCGTTTCAAGCTCCTCTTGGCACATACCAGAATCAAGTGGCCTGCGCCTAAGGCGTGCTGGGCCCTTTGAGCCAAAACACGAGCATGAGCTTGGGAAGGCCCTGCATCTGGTAGAGTTTCCTGACCCCCAAAATCCCGCCTAGTCGCCACAATAGATCTGCGGTCTCTAGAGTCCCTGACCTTTTGGTTCCGACAGCCGTACCCCTGTCCGGAATACATACATCCGCAAACATACAACTATAAGGGATCCCTCCATCAATATTGGTGGATGCTTTGGCTGTGGCCGATTCCTAGAGTTACCAAGGTACCTTTAACAAAACGTACATGAACCAATTTTACGGGTCACACCCCTGTTTATAAGTACATTGGATGCTGTAGGTGAGAGAATCTCTACAGTGGCCGTAGGGACGCTGTTTATATTCTGTGCGGGTTATTACATGTATATTCGTTACAGCTGATTGAGACCCCTATCTAGGTTACCAAGACTCCAAGCACACAAAACATGAATGTCGACCCGGAGGTCAATACTATGGCAAGGATAGCAATAGGAATGACAGGCTTTGGGCGGTTTGAGTTCCTAGGGCTTGTGGGAGAGTTTTCAGTGCATTCACACTTGCTGCTCACGGGCTGAAGTTGAAGTCAACACAACCCACCCGCAGGTGTACATATATATCTCTATTTATGTATATGTGTATACATGCACACACATATACACGTGTATGTATATATATATATACGGTCGTAAGTTGCTCATGTGAAGGTCGAGATTCCTGGAGCTGTAAACTGAAGGCCAGAGGCTGCAAATGAAAAACTCTTGCAGTTCAAAAGTAGTCACTTACGATGGGAAGGTGGATCCTACTATCTGACACCTGCAGTGTATAATGGAAGTGCCCGCTTTGTTGGAAACCGATGCATAGCCAGCATGGGGGCGGTCCCTCTTTGCCGTGTTGGCGCAGAGACGCATCACTTGGCACGGTGCCAGACAAAAGTATGACTCCTAGTCGCACGCACGAACGGATCTTGTAGCATCCAACAACCTCCGGGAATTTCAATTCAATGCTCGCCCTTGCTGCTGCGAGGAGTTCAACGAAGGAGAGTCGCTGCGCATAGGTTTAGACATAAAACTATCATATGCCTCTTGTAAAGTCAGACAGACGATCACTTGCAAATTCTCTCCTGGCGGAAGGGTCATAGAAATTAGCCAGATAAATCACGTTGCCTCGATGGTCGAAGCTGTCACGCACTTCACCCATGCATCAATTCTACAATATTCGCATGAGGCTTGAGGCAACAGCACATGGAAACATGGCTCCCTGCTCACATCTGCACTGAGGCATAGCCACCTGGCAGCAAACGAACCCAAAGCGTCCAAGCAAAAATGTATAGTATATACTATCGAGGCCCAAAATGGCAAAATAAGAGCCTATGACCTAAACCCCAAACCTTTACGAGAACCCATAAGCGTTTGTCTTTTGGGTTCTCTTAAATGACCCCAAACCTTGAAAGCACCTCCTGCATCACTACTTAGACACTTTGGGGAACTTGCAGGGTTCTGGGTGACATGAAGCTTCGGGCCTCGCGAGGGTTCAGGGTTTGGGGTAATACAATACAGTACACTATAATAAACCTTTTTTTTTAAAAAACTATAGCAACCTGTGAATAAAACATGAAAAGCTGCAGTATGCCATAACATATTTTGGCAGAACTAAAGAGCCAGACCTAAAGGGCCAATCGCTTGTACTTGTACATGTGAAGAAGGGAAATGCATGTGCGGGCGTACATGTTGCGACACGCTGCGCAGCGGACACCAGGCTGCCATTTACAGAGCCCGGGGAGTTTGGAGAGAGAGAGAGCGAGAGCGAGAGCGAGAGAGAGAGAGAGTGAGAGAGAGAGAGAGAGGAGGACGGAGAGAGACAGAGAGAGGGAGAGAAATGACTGATTGCTGTTCTGAAATAGCAAGAACCCCAAGCTTAGTGGACAGATGTAAGAAGACCGGGTTATGGGGGAAGCGAGACGTCAGACCTGAACCCGCCCCCCCCCCCACAGCCCTCCGAAATCCGAGAAAGATGGCTTACAAGAATTGGCCCGGGGACCCCTTTTCTCCCCGGTGTTCCGCGCAAACCAGTGAAGGTCTGTAATGTGAAGGCTGACCAGAACCCTGGTACTCAAGTGTTCGCAGCATGGCTGGAATGGTTTAGGGCAGGTACTTCGGCGGTATACAGAACAACCACGAAACTAGCAGTGACCCGAATCATCACGAGATCCAATCCCAGAACCAGTGAAACCTCCAAGCCCCTAAACGGGGAGTAGTTATCTCACTCAGACTACCCTGCAGACAGGCCCTAAACGCTAAACCCGAGGCTTTAGGGTTCAGGGTCCTGAACCCTCTAGCCTAACCTGTTTATGGCCAACATGGGTTTCAGGCTTGAGAGGGTCCTGTGGTTTAGGTGCACTAGAAACACTGAGCCGTGAAGCCTCGACGGCTGCACCACCTGTATAGGGCTATTACAGGGGCCTTCAAACCTGGAATAAGGCATGGGGGTATCTTATCCCGTAACAACATATAATCCATAACTATAAAGGAGCACGAGGGAATACCCTGAACCCCAAACCTTAAACCCCCAAACCCTCCTACTACTCCTACTACTACTACTACGACTACGACTACTACGACTACTACTACTACTACTTATACTTACTACTGGCCATTAATTATAAAGGAGCATAAAGGAATACTATTAATTACTTTGTCTTCTGGCCCCTTTCATGTCACACTAGACCCGAACAGGGTTTGGGGGTATCTTATCCCGTAGTAACATATATAACATAGAATTAATGACTATATATAGGAGCACAACGGAATACTATTACCATTTATTCTGGCCTCACACTGGACACACCGAACTGTCAGGCCTCGAGCGCTTTAGCATTTGCGGCTGATGTTTTCGGGAGCGGTTTGGGGTTTAGGGGTTTGGGGTTTAAGGTTTTAGGGTAGCCTAAAGAGGTGGGGCACCAGGATTCTCTGCTTCAAAGTGAAGCGCCGAGTCGGCTGTCGTGCCCTCCCAGTGCCTTCCCTATTTATCCGTGGATAAGGGGTTTTGGGATTCGGATTTGGGGGTTTATAGGGTTTAGGATTTCGGGGTTTAGGGTTTAAGGGCTCAGGGTTTCAGATGTTGCTGCTTTTTTAAAAGCCCTTTGTTTTCAAGATCTGGTCCTAAACCCGGAAAATGCTGTAAGGGCACGCTGCCGGCAGCCTCTGTTGACAGAAGTGTCCCTGTGTTCTGCTCAGAGTGGAGCCGACACGAACGTAAGATTTTACGTTTTTCGGAAACCGTCACGGCTCGTACTTCGGGCGACAGTCCAATCCTGTAGCAGCACTGCGAAGAAGCGCTGGGAGTTGTTTCAAGGCGTATATGCCCCAATCTTGCTGAACCGTTGTACGTCGAGGCCACAAAGTCCTACAGCCCTTCCCGTCTCAGGAATGTCCTACACCTGTGCTGGCCCAGGACGCAGACTGCCGCGAAAAGGCACGGAGTCAGTTGGAAACTGGCCAGGCAAAGCGCTTTGGGGACTCTTCCTGCCACCTCTTAGGTGCGCAGGAACTCTTGTTCTGGGGTTCGTCAACACTTGTTTCTTGATTTGTGCAAACTTCCCAGCGACAGTCTGTAGGCCCAATGAACCACCCAAGTTTGGGTCCTTAGGGCCGTTAGGAAGACCCAAATCCTACCCGCCAATTTCTTAGCCACCAAGTGATCTGGGAGGTACATAATGCTTAGAACAAAGGTGCAAACAGCACGAATCTAGGCTCAAGGTTTGGGGCTGCAAGAGAGTCCTATAAGGGTTGAAGTTTCGGCTTATAATACAGTCTTTTTGCACGGCCCTGTTACGACCTGGCGAATTTCCGCTGGGTGTAGGAGCTGGAATCTTATAGTTTTTTTTGTTGAGCCCCTTTTTGCATCTGCATTCCCTTATATGGTTCAGGGCTTAGGGATTCTAGATAAAGTCCTATCAATGCTATAAACAGAGTCTCCTCGCTTTTATTGCAAAAAGTGGTGCAGGCACAGCCCCTGGCCTTCACAGCCAGGGTACTGATGTCATGTGACCCTGCTCAATTAGTCTGGTTTGGGACTTACCTGCCCAAAGGGTAGAGGTACCTAATAACCATATACTCCCCCAAATACAAAACTACAGAACTACTATCCTAAACTCGCTACTATCCTAAACTCGAGTACATTATTACTGGGTCCTTTGGACCCTTAGGGCTAGAGAGATACTAGGTGCTTACCTTCAACTGAGGCGGTTTTGGTGGAAATGCCCAAGGGATCTTCAGTCTGGGATTCAGTGCTTCAGCAAGGGTTTGTCTTTGTGCGTCTCATTCAACTCTTGAACTTGTTATTCGAAATGTGCTTGACTGATCATCTGCTAAATTTCGACTGAGCAGAGCCTCTTCGAAGAAGTTAATTAATTAAGTTCTCTGTGAGACGGCTGATACTGTACAATCGCCATAGCAGGTCGTATTCGGCACAGACCACAGCTGCAGCCGCAGCACTGCAGAACAGGTCCGAAAACAGTAGTCAGTGCGCGCCAGCAAGTGACATGGCAACAGATGTGGTGCAGCAGGTCACACCATATCTGCTCAACAAAGCAATCCAAAAACACGGGAGGGTGGCGCAACTAACCCTGCCATGCTCAGGAATATGGTTCGTGAGTGATCTGCAACACAGAAGCGGTCAAAATCCACCCTCCCAGCCATCGCTTAAGACGCAAATGACGTACCCGCAGTCGCCCTCAGGTTTGTGCTTTAGGCAACCTAGCCGGTCAGCATTCCATGCACGCAGCGTGCCCGTCGAACCGACTCTAGGGAGGCGAAGTATAATGTAGAAACCTGATTAAGAAACCCTGGGCTTAGAACCCCAAAATAGTAGGATTCAGATAAGGAACCCTAGTAAAGGCCCAAGGTTTCTTAATCAGGTTCCTACATTAGGGCATTGGGAACCTCAGCAGTTCCTAGTAGAAGGGTGAGGTTGTGGTGTATGCTATGCGATGAGCTAGTAAAGAACCCCCAGGAATGACAGCACTGTTTTTTCCTTCGTAAACGATCTTACAATATCAATGGTTAGTAAGTCCCATGAGTTCGTGGGTGGGAGGATCCCACAGCCATCGGGATGTGGGTAGCTCTCTGTCGAACCTAGGGTCCCCCACACTATATTTGGACCAAAAACAGGACCCTAATTTAGAACACTACCCATGTGATGCGAGTATCAAAGCATTAGCAGCCGCAGATTTTTCACCACTTAGGAGGAACAGAAAAGCTAAGTTCACAGCTGCATTGAATATTATAGCTGGTTCTTGCCCTTTTTGCAGCGGGCTTGGTTCTTGCCCTAAACCCTGAACCCTAAAAGTTCTTCTTCGTAAGACTATCGTTTTCCAGGTTCTCCCCTCGTAAAGGCTCCACGATTTTGGAACGCTGCGGAGCTGAATGTTCTCATGCCCACTGTGCTCCAGTTTTTTGGAGCTGATGTGCCTCAAAGTGCTTTGTACACATCACCGTGATTCTGTTGGTAACAAAAGGCTTCAGGGCGAGCACCGAAGCCACTAACGCAGTCTCTTGCGCAGGCCCCTTCCACAAGACCAATGCTACACGACATGATGAAGGACTCTGAGAGGTTAAAGGCCTGATTTGGTGTTTTGGTCTTTGGTTTAGGGTTAAGTGTGGAGGGTTTTAAACTTTAAACCATCGGCAGCTCATGTTCGCACTCTGACCCTAAACTCGAAATCAAGGGGCCTGCCAATTGCTAGGGTATTCACTCAAGACTCCCCAAGCCAGGTGCCTGCAACGAAGGGCGGTTTCGAGATGTGACTTTAGGTTACATACATATTAAGGGCGGCTTCTAGCGAGGGTTTTACGGCTCACGCATGGTGTTTTACAGTTTAGGACAAAGTTTAGGAGTTTAAGGGCTCAGGGTTTCTATTTCTATCTAGGGCTTTGGATTTCAGAATCAGGGCTCCCAGCAGGTGTTTAGCGGTTGAGGATCGAGGATTTAGGCTTCAGCTGATTCTGGCAGAATCTTACTAGCCCAATAAGCCACAGAAATAAAAGGTTAAACTTTTCGATTCCTACTAAACGATAAGAACCCAAAAAGTTTCAAGGTTAGGTGTTGGGGATCTAAGGAATGATAACTCACACAATTCTCCGAATTCCGAGTCGCCAACAGAGGCTTTTTTTACGCCGAGAAACTTGCGAGACTCCACTGTGCCACAATCGCAGCAATGCCCCCAAGGGTCCAAGTACCTAATAATCATATACTCTCCAAAATCCTAAACTACTATCATCCTAAAACCAAGTACCTGATTATTGGGTCCTTTGGACCCTTGGGGTGCTTGCAACGATCATCATGAACGTACATAGCAGCTTTTGTATCGAGCCTGCTTCGGAATATCTGGCCCAAGCACATCCCAAAGCCTCAACTCTACAACCCCCAACCCCAACTTCTACACGTCACCTCTTCAATCGCTTACCGTAAGCTGCCCGTCTCTTCGCCACGTAGGTCAGTAGAGTGCTTCAGGGTCGCTTCATGGTGCCTTTTCGGAGATTAATATACCCTCTCCCTCCAAAGCCCTAAACTTCAACCATAAACCCTCAAGGATTCCAGGTGTCGTTATGAAGGGAACCACGTCTACATTATTCACATTGCCCTGCATGCTGCAGAGTGGCTCGGCGAATTGACGGTTTCTGGACGATTACAAGCCACGCTGTACGTGTCATTAGCCTCGCTGTGACCCTAAACCCTAAACGGACCCTAAACCCCAAACCCCTAAACCCCTTAAAACCCCTAAACCCCTAAATCCCAAAGCGCCCCACAAGGCCTCATCAAATGTTATGCTTAAAGCCCGAATTCTTCGGACTCCCCCTTCCAACCACCGGGCTCTACCGCAAGCTCGCACGTGCAATCATCCATCCCCTGTTCGCTAAATGCCTCAATCCAGAAAGGGGGCACGAACCCCCCGAACTGTCCGTCAGCCCCTAAACCCCCCCCCCCCCACCCCCCACAGGCCCTGGTAAAACCCTGAAATGCACCCTTCCAGAGCCATAGACCTATGAAAGACGGCCCTAACACCCCCAAGACGCTCTTGAAACGGCCTCAGGCTGACTCCAGCTGCTTCTTGGCTTCCTAACGGTTTGGGTTTTGTCCGCGTTCGGCCGTGGCTCATCGTTGATGGGGCTTTCTGCCTCCGACTTCTTGGGTTTGGGGGCTTATTCAGAGGGCTTAAATGGGGTTTAGGGTTTAGGGTTTGGGGGTTTATTCAGAGGGCTGAAATGGGGTTTAGGGTTTAGGGTTGGGCGTGCTTTGGGGTTGAAGCTTTGGAGATGTTAGAGCAGGGGTGATACAGGACGTCTGGGGGGATTTCAAAGCTGGGGTGATACAGGGGGTCCAGCTTCAGGACCTTGGGCTACGGGTTGTCCGAATGCGAAGACCAATGGCCATGAACTACTTGGAGCAAAAAACAGGCATGTCTAGAAACATTGTGAAGTCCAGAAGAAGACAGATATCCTGTGAGCACTTCTGTCAACCACTCATTTGAAATTGAACTCAGCTCTGATAAAGCATTCACTGTGAGCCCTGACTGCTGTTTAAAATCAAGTACATTTAATGTTACTGAGTACTAGTCAAAATTAACCAATACTTTTTGGTTGTAACCAATATTAATGTAATATTACCCAATGATAGTCCGACAATTCATTCTAGCCAATATTGGGTAACATGGACGAATATTGTGCGACATTAAATACTATTTGGTAATATTACCTAATATGGGGTAATATTAATATTAACTATTGTTGGTTAATATCAGCCAATATTGGTTAACAGTACTGAACACTTGACACTAAACCGATGACCAGTGCCAGAACCGTCCTGCGCAGTGCAGCCCTTGGCCGTGGCAGCGATACTGATGAACTCACCTGGGCAGACAGGGCATAAGCTGCAAACCTTTGTACTTCGGGGCTGAGTACCCTGGGCCCCCCAAAAGCTAACCCTTTCAAGTAATCTTGGTAGGATTATGTTAACTCCCAAAGGTTAAAGGTTACACTACGAAGTATTTGATTTCGGAGTTGTTGCGCTTGTGCTTGCGGCAATACCACGGGAAGTGCAGCATATTCCTTATTATCATGGAAAATGCAAATACGCCAGGGAGACAAATTATCCCTGTCTTTTATGCGCAGACGAACGATCCTGTATCTCTCTCTCTCCCTCTCTCTCTCTCTCTGCCGTTGCATCCAGAGGGTCCAGCAGCGCCAGGCAACGCGTGAGGCTCAAGCCCTTGAGGCCCCTCACGAAACGAAAACAGCAACGATCCTGTATGCTGTAGCTCATTAGGCGCAAGAAGCACATTAGGGAGTTGGACTAGAGGAAGCAAAAAGATCAAGCAGTAGCGAAATTTTATGGCCATTACGATTGAACCCTGAGCCCTCGGTCAAAAATGCGCCAAAACTGAATTCACCGTAAACCCCAAGCAGGACACACGATTCGAGCAAAAAGGCACAACCCCTGCAACTACAAACCCCTAAAAGCAAAAAGCCTAAACCCAAAACTCACAAAACTAACCTGCAAAGCCCGAGCTCCGTCCCAAAACCTGTGAAGGGGCTCCGCTCTCAGGTCTGAAACCTTGAATTCAGCTTAGGCTTACCTAACGCGAAAACTTAGCGTTGAGGCTTCAGGCACGGGTGGTTCAGAATAGAGCTGAAGTGGCGGAATTCCGGTTGCAACACGAATAAGCTTCAAGCGAACCCTTCATGTCCTACAACAGTTTTGGGTACCAAAGCCCTAACAGAGGTCCTAAACCTGTTAGCGGTGTAAACTTTAGAGACCCTACACACCCACTAAAGCTTGAACCAAACCCTAAACCTCTGGCCCTTTGTGCCAGGAGGCTCTTTTGGAGGGCCTTCTGCACAATATCGTTGGCCTTCTCCGTCTTGAGTCTCTTCATGATGCCAACCCTCAGACACAGTGACGGTGGGGGGGGNGGGGGGGGCGGGTTGAGGGCACGTGGCAACCAGGTTCATTGTCAGATGAGGCATAGGTATCGGAGCTCTGCTTGCTGCTTACATCCCTACATGCGACCTACTCACTACGTCCCATGGGTCTTCAGGTATGGATTTGGCAGTTTCCGAAAGTAGGGGACCCTAGTATAGTACCGTATAGTACCCTAAATAGTAGGATCTTTGTCATACTGACCCCAGAATAAGGTACCCTACTTTTCGGAAACTCCCATTTAAGGCTGAGTACAGGCTTCCGATAATATACTCTACCAAACTACTAAACTAAACTATATTATACTATACTTTGCAAAACTATGCTGTACTGAATTTTTACAATTCTATACTACTTAACTCCACTGAACTACTTTACTATACTATTCCGTACTGTATTCATACAGTTCCCCACTACTTAACTCTACTAAACTACGAAACTAAACTATATTATACCATGCTTTACTATACTATGCTGTACTGTATTTCTACAAGACGATACTACTTACAATAAGTCACGATCTCTCAGGGTTCCGGGTCTGCAGGTTACCCTTGAAGGCCAAGGGTTTACGCTCTCGCAACTCCGACACAGCCAAACGAGGTTCTTGGTTCGCAGTCGGACTACAATCAGCTTATCTGAGTCAGGTTCACTTGCATACAACAACACAGATTAAAGCCAAGGGTTTAGGGTCCAGGGTTTGAGGGTTCAGGAGTGTAGGCATTAGGGCATGCTTTGCGTTAAGCGATTGCCCTGTAAGTGCGTGGTTCAAGGACTCCAGAGGTGGAACGAAGGTAGGTGAATTTGTCCCGAGTAAGAGTCCTTATATAAGGGTCCCTTAACCCTACGTACCTTCATCCGATTTTTTTGGCCGCATACCTGCCCAACAAGCCCAACCCCCTTTGCTTGGGGAACATACGTGACGATATGGTGGAGTGCTTGCTGTGATTGGTAGCACATACCTGAACATCGCATATTGTGTTCTTTCGGTGCTTGGGGCCTCAAGCTGCTAGCCTGCCTGTACCATCAGTTCTCACTGCAGCTTCGGAGCAGGAGAGTCCACCCTAGCCTTTTGTTGTCGTCATTGGAGACGAACGTCTGGAGGGCTTTGAGAACAACCTGCTGCAGCACCGTCTCATCTCAGGCCATGGAGGAGCTGCCCCGATGTCTACAGAAGCAGCATCCACTACCAGTCTGCAAACCTGCTTTGTGTATGCAAGTCAAGACTATATGCAGGCACATACATAACCATGCGAGCATGTATCCATACAGTTATTTATATACACATGCAGTCATTAGTTATGCATTCTTTCATTCATTAGTTAATCCATTCCATTCCATTGCATCCACTCTGTTCATTCATTCATTTCATTCATTCAACCATGAGTTTCATTCCATTTCTTTCCATTTCGTTCTATTTCACCTCGTTTCAATCCATCCATCCATCCATCCGCCCATTCATTCATTCAGTTCATTCATTTCATTTCAGTTCAGTTCATTTCATCCATTCATCCATTTCCTTTCATTTCATGTATTCATTGGTTCATGTCATGTCATGCTTTCATGCATTTCATTTCGTTGCTTTCATCTTCATGTAACTTGTTCCTTTCCATGGCATTCCAACTCCTTGCTTTATATTCCATTTAATTCCATTTCGTACCATGCCATTCCATTCCGTTTCATTCCATCCCAGTTGATTCCACTCTGCTTCACTCCAGTCCATTCTATTCCGTTTCACTCCGCTTCATTCCGTTTCTTTCAATTTCATCCAACTTCATTCCGTTCCATGCCATAGCATTTCGTTCCACTTCAGGTCATTTGATTCAGGCCTTTCGTTTCACTCTTTCATCCATCCATGCATGCAGTTCATTTCGTTCGTCCATTTCTTCATTGCAGATCAGATCATATCATAGCATGTCATTACATTGCTCTTCATTCATGCATGCATTCGTTGGTTCATCAATTCATTCGTTCATTCATTCATTCATTCATTCATGCACTCATGCTGTTCATTCGTTCCTCCCCCCAGTCATCCCATTCCGATCTCATATCTTTTCGTGGCATTTCATCCATGCAGCCATCCTTCCCTCCATTCCTCGCTTCCCTCCTTCATTTCGTTTCATCTCATGTCACGTCATTCTATTAAGTCTTCCCGACCTCCATCCAAAAGTACCTAATTACCCTGTTGACAACCGAACATACCATATCATAGCTCTCGAACAGAAACAAAAGATGTACGTGTGCACACCAGCTTGCATAGATAGGTGCATGCGCACATATGCATGAATAAACGCACAGTTGGTCGGATTTACAAAAAAATCGCTAAGGACGTACTTGCGCGTGTGCGCGCAAGCATTGCCGAGTGCCACATGAATTTACATGTGTGCGACGAAGCAAGAACACCCAGCATGGATTCACATGCGTTTTGCTTAGTGATGCCTGCACGGAACCCCTGCATGCATCCGGCATGGACGCTAAAACGCATGGGTGAGCGTAAATTTTATGCGGGTGATCTTTGTGTGTGAATGTGTGTGTGTGTGTTTGTGTGTGCGTGCGTGTGTCCCTGTGTGTCTCTGCCTTCACCCCAAAGCCCTGAAACGCTGCTCCCGAGGAACGGCGTTGAAGCTGTCACCCAGCATCAGGAGCCGAGCAAAAAGTGAGTGGACAAAGACGTCGGCAGTTGGCGTGTCCATCCTCGGGGGCTACAGTGAACCCCAGAAAGTTGGAACATGGGTTTAGGAGGATTGGTGCTAGGATCCCCTATACTTTACCTCAAGGGCATGGGGATATTGATGTTCCAACTTTCTGGCTTCTGCTGTATCCCTGTTTAGGGCGCAGGGGGTTCCTTTAAGGATTCTCGCATCAGTGGACCTTTAATTCAGGGTCTAGAGTCTAGGGGGTAGGTCGACATGTTGATATTTCCTTTGATCCCCTACAGTGCAGGTTTTAGGGTTTCACCATTCTGGAAGTAGGCCTCCGAATGCTTCGGCCTGTTTTGTTTTGGGGAAATGTTTCCATAATGGAAGTCTATCTGCGGACTCGTGGTTATATCTGCAATCTCGACTCTTGCGTTCCGGCACCACAGGGTGTAGGCGTGCATGCCTGTTGGGCTGTCTGGCTAAGATAGCAGAAAGCCTGTAACATGCCCATGCTTTCACGATTCAGGCGGCCTTACAATAATTTTCAAGGCTCTTGGCAGAAGTTCTCGATCGTCCAGGGGGTGGCAACGAATGAAGTTGCCGCTTCCGAAAACACAAAGGACCCTGCATGCCAGGCTTCCTAGAAGGAGCGGTAAACGATTTCCACATACCCAATAGGACATCGTTTCTTAACAAAGGTCCTCATCATGGGCATAAGAGCATCTAATCCTCAGCCCGCAAAACCCATGGAAAGCCGTAAACCGCAACACCCTAAAACCCCTAAACCCCATACCCTATACACCCTAAACCCCTAAGCCCTAAAAACCCAACATCAACACATTCAGCTGAGCATCTTCATGTCAGGGAGGCTGGCAAGGCTGTTGGTGAGGCTGTCCTTCGGCATCGCTTGAGGAGCAGGGAGCGGTGTCGCTTTATGATTACTGCGTATACTTACTACTGCCACTACCTCATCTGCATTTTAGCACTACAGTTTCATGAGTTTGCTTCTATCCTTGCAACCCTACAGCCCGAAACCCTCAACAACTCGCTTCCTTAACGTTGAGACCGTTATAGCACTCTTATCGAGATCTTCAGAACCCTTTCAGACCCCCTTCTAGAACACCTTTTAAACGGATCCTGCACAGAAGCCATGTAAAAAACACCATGAACCCTTGGTATACTACCGGTCCTTGAGCATGTCCCAAGGAATGAGCCGTCTTCGCACGAGCTCAACCATGACCTGGTCATGGATGGACTTTAAGGCTTCGGGCTGTGAGCCTAATGTAGGGTTTAGGGTTTTAGGGTTTAGGGTTTAGGGGGGCCTTAGGGTTTTATGGAGGTTCCGTATTGTATCATTATACTATATATCCACAAACCCTATTCTATATTAAGGCCCGTGTATCATGGTTTAGGGCGCCTAGTTTGTGAGCTTCCTGGCCCGAGATACGTGACACCTTTCGCACTGTAGACTCATCGCGATTAAGTACCTACTGAACTCAGCTACGAAAGACGAAAACACGGGTTCCTGTTGCAGGGTTTCAGGATCTGTTGCGGGTGTGCTGTCTTTGGAGTCTTTAGTGCCCTTTGTTCTTTCGTGGATCTCTAGAATCACCCGAAGATGCCGTAAGCCCTCTCTCCTATACCCTAAACCCTAAAGTCTCTAAACCCTGGAACCCTGAGGCTCTATAGAGCCTTAAACCCTCGAACTCCTTAAAGGAACCCTTTGAGGAACCCTTACTTATTTGCTGAGTTCATAAGCCCCCCAAAAGTGTACACTTTTAGTTTTATAGTGGGTGATATTATCCCAAAAAGTGTGAAGTGTATCCACTCAGCTGCTAAGCTTAAAAGAGCCCTAAGCCCCAAACCAACAGGGTCTCTTACTTTCATGCGGGCGCCAGGCCTGGGCCGTGACGTCCTGCTTGTTCGGGTCCTTGCGAAGGCACGGAGGTTCCGGGCTTAGGCTTTAGGGTATAGGGTTTGCGGCTCGGGGTTTAAGGTTCAAGGTTTCGGCGTTTGGGGGGATTCAGGTTCTGGGGCTTGAGGTTGTGGAGTTGCGGCTTCTTTGGGCGGAGGCCTTTGTAAGCAGAATAGGGTTTTACGGGACTTTGCCACAGTCAGGGCGAGCTGGATAAGTAAACCTTACACCCCAGGTCGAAAGTGCAGCAACGCCACGTCGAAGCCAGTTTCCAGCAGCCACTCCAAGCCTGTTGGATTCTGGCTTCGGGGTTTAGGCTTTAAGGCTTAGGGGTTGAAGCTTGGCGTATTCCAACTCAGGTTCCTTTGAGCCTTACAGGTTAAGGTCGCATGTGCAAGGTTGGGTAAGTTTGTACGCTTTTACTAGTGAGGCCGTGCCGCTGTTCCTGCTGCTCCTGCCTCCTCCTCCTCCTCCTCATCCTGCCCCATCCTCACCACTGCGACGACGACGACCACTGCTACTACTGCCAACGCTCTACGTGTAATTAGCCAAGCACGTTCCACGGACACCCAACTCTGCGTGGTCGAAGGGTTGGTCATGGGCCTGGGTGGGGAGGTTTGGTCTACCCATCAACAAAACAGGATTGCAACCTAGGAGCCTAGAAACGCAGCCGAAGAGTCTTAAACACCGGCAATGCAAACGGATCCCCCTGAACCTCTGAGCATCGAAGTAAGTAGGGGGCCTTGGGACTAAGTTGTTACTTGTAATTGTTGGTACAACCCATTATTAAAAAGGTCCAAGTATCTAGCAAGTATCACAATACTACCCTTACTAAAGTAGCCGACACGACTACTCAAGCTACTGTACTTAGCCCGGCCCAAACACCCAGTCCGATTGGTTGTTTCGGACCCTTCGGGTGTCAATACCTGCATTCTGCTTGCGAGGCACCCTGCTTGGTCTCCTCCTTGGTGGGCTGCGCTTTGGACCAGTCTTCCTGTCGATTAGCAGGGCTGCAGGCACTACTCATTCAGGGTCTCGGGCCTGGGGCTAAGGATTTTCGGCTTGGGCTTGTGTAGGGCTCAGGCTTGGTCATCGGATGTCTTACGTTCTGTGCGGTGTGGGCTGTGTAGATGCTTGCCGGGACCACCAAATTTACGTTAGAACTCGCAGAGAATTCAGACCCCGGATGAATGTCCCCTTGCTCAAGACGGTCACAGTATGCCAGCGACAGACCAAACTGAGGCAGGAGTGTGTAGATACCAGGAATCTGCACAAGACACGGTTGCGTTGCGTTGGCTTGAGGTCCCAAGACAAGGCTCGGGCATACATACTATACCAGTATCAAGAAACTGCTGCTAAACCTATAGCCAGGATGCAGAACCCGAGCCACCTTAAGAACAACGAGACTGGGCATCAAACTGCTCTGGCCCTTCAAGAGTAACATAAGGTGAGTTCTTAACCACGAGCTTACATTTAAGCTGCTTATGAGTTTACAAACCTGCGCTGGCTCCCAAACCCAGACCTAGGGTTTAGAGTTTGGGGTTTGGGGTTCCAAATCCCGGGAAAGCTGGCCCACAACGGCCCTGCCTGCAGTGTGTCACCCTGCTGGTCTTCGCCATAGTACTGGCAAATCTTCCTGGGGCCCAGGAAGCTGGCCAGAGGTATTTCGGTGTTTGTTCTTTGGTGGTGTAGGAATTAGGGCTTATCGGGCTTAGGGGTTTGGGTTTGCATTTTGTTGTGAAAAATTGCGTCGGCTCGTTCTTGGCGTCGCGTGGCAGCTCTGGAGAACCACCTTTGAAAAACCTTCACTCAGAAGGTTCCTCAGTGGCCCCTTAACAATGAGGGTATCCTTTTTACTATACTATTTGGTTTTAATCAGGGAACCCCTTTTTACACAGGCTTGACTGGAGCTCGGACGGCCAGGTTCGCCACTGCTCTGCAAACTCAACGTCCACTGTCGTTTTCTGTCTCTCTTTCTTTCCCTCTCTCTCTCTCTCTGTCTCGCTCTCTCCCTCTCTCTCTCTCCCTCTCTCTCTCTCTCTCTATACGTCATCTCTACCTGTTCGGGAAGCCTACGAAAATCGAACTCTTATTCTTTTTTCCTTGCACCTGGGCCCAGACCTGAAAGTCAAGCCTAAACGCCCCAAAACCCAGAAACCTCCATCCGACCGGGTCTCTTGACGTACTGCTTGTCGAACTTGGGCTTGGAAGCGCCGGCATCCACCTTTGGGGCGCTATCGGGGCTTTGAAGTCTAGGGTTTGTTTTTGTTTGTCAACGTCCCTCTTTCGTCTCGCAAGGATCCGGGATCCGAGAAGCGGTTTGTCCGCTGGGGTGTGGGGTGTGTGGTTTCAAGTTTGGGGTTTGGGGCCTGCATGTGGATAAGGTTATATAATTGGGGGTTGCTCTTTACGCTCCCGCAACTCCGACACAGCCAGATGAGGTCTCTCGGTTTGCAGTCGGACTGCAGGAGGGAATTGAAGCTGCTGCCACCTCTAGTTGCCATAAAGCTGACAAAATCAAACGGGTTCAGGGGTTATAGGGTGTGGGGCTTGGGCTTAGTCGGAGCCATGTTAAAAGTTTGATGCACTTTAGACAAACAAGGGTTGCGTTTGCTTTCAAACATATTTCTTCGCCTTTTCGAGCTTGTTCAGCCTTCGACAGTTCACAACTGTCTTGCATTACTAGGCTTGAGGGTGTTGCATCAGAAGGATCTTGCAAGCCGTCGGTTCGAGAGTCAGAATTCTGGGTTGCAGATCTGCAGGCCTTCAGGTCCTCTGCGCTGAGACTCTCACCCCTAGACTCTTAGACCCAAAACCAAAAGACAGCCTAGACCAACAGTATTCAATGGTTGAAATCAGGAACCCCAAAGAATATTATTACGTAGTGTTACCAACCATTCGTACCTCTATGGTATAGGAATTCCCTAGCAACCGCTCCACCTGCTTGGTCCGCTTCTTCGCGGCAGAGATCTCCTGTGGTGCAAGGCAGAAAGGTCTAATGTAATCTTTGGCAAAAGGTCTAGGTTTGCCCCCCCCCCCCCCCTTAGGGTTTAGAATTCGGAAGAAAGATGTAGTGTTACAAGACCGCGCTGATACAGGGCTTACCAAGAACTCAGACTTTGACACTGTGTAAGACGTTTTCCCAGGACCCTCCGCCTGCAGCTCCATCCCTCCCCCTCCCTCCTCCACTCCTTCTCCCTATCTCTGGATAGTCGAAAACGGACGTTCGGTTACTATGCCTTGACAGGTTATAAATAGGCTCGAAAACCTGCAGGAAACCTTGAAGCCTCAGATACTGGTTCCTAAATCCAACCTAGAGCCCTTCAACAATTCATACTCCGCGGTAGCTGTAAAGGACGCAGAAGGAAACAACACTAATAGCAAGCCACACGCTCTGCGCCAAGTTTGGTTCATAGTATGCTTACCACAGGGAACCTAATGTACAAGATCGGCTTGAATTCAGGCGCTATAGTGGGCAGTCCAGATCCGAGTCTGCACTGTAAAACTCACAGTGCCAAGACAAGGGGCATCCATGTAGGCAGGTCGCACACCGACGGTCTGGACGGAAAACCTGACAACTGTTCTTTGAAACGGATTAGGGTTCAGGGTTTCGGATCTAGACGGCTTGTTGTCAACATCTAACTTTGGGAAGAAAGTTTCCGTGCTTCTGCGGCTGCAGAGCCTGTCGTCTGAGTGACACGAAAGCAACCCAAAGCCTCAGCCCCGAAATTCACGCAACCACCACCACGACCCAAAGCCTTCTACCCCAAAGCCTATAAGCCCGTGTAGCCTTAAACTTACCGCTTTACCCTAAAGCCCCTGCGCCCCGACACTGTTGCTTTCGAGCTTCCACTTCTTGGCGTTAGGCCAAGGGTCTTATGAGCCTGATGGTTTAGAACCGTTAAGCCGCTAAGCCTTCTAAACAAGAAATCAGCACCTAGTTTCAAGCTGATGGAGCCCTCAGGGGCATCTGTAGTGCACGATATGGTAGGTAGGTTTACAACATTAAGAGCCCACCCCAGAGACACGAACACGCTTTGATAGACGAACAATCTTGGCAAAATATCAAGGAATCCTGTCATGATGTAAGATCTACGCCCTATGCGAGTTTCAGAAGGTAAAAGTAAAAGAGATCCGCAAAACCTTAGACCGAAACCCTAAACCCTAAACCGAAACCCTAAACGCTAAACCCTAAACCGAAGCCGCAATGAGCCAAGAAGCATGTTGTCTGGTCCCGGAGCCCGACCATGCTGGCCTGAATGCAGCTGAGGCCACGGTATTGACGGTTTAGGGCCGTTCAGGGCTTCGGCGCTCACACTCGGACAAACCCGGCGAGGCATATGGTTCGAAGTCTGCTGAGTGAGACACATCTAAACGGGAGCACATCAAACACCCAATCCACCAGATCTTGTTAAACAGGGGTTTGGGGTTTTAGGGCCAGTTTTAGGGCTCAAGTCTAAAATCCCTGCAGCCACTACCTAGCGCACAAAGAGAAAGAGAGAGAGAGAGAGAGAGCGAGCGAGACCAAATATCGGCACTTAGTGGCTTATAGGGGGGCTACCGGAACGCATGGCCCTGCCCTGGCGACTGTACGAGGACTGCACATAACCTACTCAGTCTGCCTGCAAAGGATTACGAAGTGCCGAAGCTATTCAGCAACTGCGTGGGTTTGTAGGAGTCAGGATTAGGTGGACCCTTGGGGATATAGACCCTCTCAATAAGGTCCCTTGTAAGAGAGCCAGAAGTAGGGTCAAGCAGGGTCCCCTTGAAGGGGTCTCCCTAGTACTACCTAGGAGTTTAGGGCTGAGGGGTTTAGGGTTTCGGCGCTCACACTCGGACAATCCAGGCGAGGCAAGCGGTTCGAGGTCAGGTGAGTGAGACTGGTTTACGGAGCCTCACGCAATTGCGACCGAATCCTAAAGTCTCAACCATCTTATCTACAAGCTTGCACCTAAAAGAAACACACGCCTTGTGTAAGGACGCAATACTTCTTTGGTGTCACTTCGTACTCTTTCACTAAGTACCCCGGCACAGCAGAGCCTACTCAACCTTCAGACACTGAAAAGGAAACGGGAACTTCCACATCCTTGACTAGTTTAGGCACCTTAGTTACGGTCATAAAACGATCGGAGAATATTCATGAGAACCTTAGCCCTAAACTAAACCCGAACTTCGTCCAAGCGGCGCTGCTCTCGCTCTGCCTCCTCACGGACTGCGTTCTTGGTCTTCGCCTGCTCCTTGAAGAGCTTCTTCCTCCAGCCAAAGTCAGGTTTTACAGTAGAAGCTAGAAAGTTGGAACATCATTAGCCTCATGTTCTTAAAGTAAAGTAAAGGGAATCCCAGCATGAATCGTCCTAAATCGATGTTCCAACTTTCTGGCTTCTACTGTATAGCTCTGGAACGGCCGTTATGGCCTCTTCTAAGGTTTTACGGGTTTAAAAAGGTTCCACAGGGTTCTTACACTTCTTTCCTCAGCCAAAGTCAAGATGAGTTTGGTTTTGTAGTTTTCAAAGGTTGTATGAGGTTCTTACAGGGTACCTCCCGTGTCCCAGTCACTCGTAAGGCAGGTAACTGTTCTCTACACATACGTTATTGTCCACAAACATAAATATATATATATATACATTATCCTAAACCCTAGATCAAAACTCCGGAGACCTAAAACGTGATGACACCAGTCCGAAGAGGGGACGAGAGCTTCCGGCAAGTTAGTTTCGGCTTTGGGGTTTAGGGGCCCGTAGCAGCCAGAACAAATCCAAAGTGCGATATAAGCACGTGCTTGTGGTTTAGGGCCAGGGGACAGTATGCCTGAACCTTAAAAATTGAAACTGCTTGAGGGATCTGGGAACTTAGTAAGTTGGCTGTGAACAACAGTTTTACAAATCCACTAATTAGTTGGAAGGTTGGTGGTTACAACCCTACTAAACACCTACTTCCCTGATCTCTTTGGTATGAGTACAGCCCTATGTCGGAAAGCCCTGGCACCAACCTCTAAACTTTCCACTTGCATGTAGCTTCAAAACCGAAACCCCTACAGCTCACACTATTGGACCCTTCCCCTGAGGCTGTGGCATCCACTTGGCCTTGCGCAGGTCCAAGAGTCCGTCGATCCTCATCACCGGGGGACTTGTGCTCTCACAGGGGTTTAGGTCTATGTGGACGAATACCACAAGAATTACGAAAAATTAGAATAGTATAACTCAGCATAGCAGCATATCCGCAGCAGCAATCAAATCCAAACTAGTATAAATGAAACAAAACTTTTCAAGGTACTCAACAGCGATGTGATGGCAGTAGTGCTGAAGATACGAAGCACCGCAAGAACATAAAATATGAGAATCACTAGTGCAGTGATGCCAACACCGGAATGCTCAAAAGCAAGTTAACGACGTCCTGGGCTACGAAACAGCACCAAGCAGTTCTATGAACTGGTGCAGGAACCTTTCGACACCGGAATGAACATGCGAGCATTTCCCCAAGGAGCTCTTGTCAAGGAACAATCGAGACCCTCTAGGTCGAACCAGAAGATGCCCCTGACTTGGAGCCTTAGCGAGCTCGGTCGATACTCCCCAACCCTAAACCCGAATACCCTCAACCATCACCCCCACCCCTACAAAAAAACAAACAAACACCGTGCACCCTTACCCCAAGCCCCTACACCCTCGACTGTCTGCAGCAAAGACGCTGGAACTGAATGCCTGGGAGCATGGCTTGTACTTGGAGGCTAGCGGGTCTTAGAAAGTAGATTGTATGTATATAGCCTTTGTATATAAGTAATGAGTAATAACCCTAATTGGTGTTATTCCAACTACAATCATAAACATACTCGAAACTTAAAGCCTACTTGCTAAATCCACTATCCCTTGAGTAAGGAACTGGGCTTTCACTCTCACAACTCAACAATCCAGGCAAGGTCTATCGGACGTAGGGTTTAGGGTTTAAGGTGTTGGGGTTTAAAATGTCCTCAAGGCTTCAGCTCTCAAGTGGTGTCCTTGTCAAGAAACTCGGGTTTAAGCCAAGGGCTGTCGGGCTCTTACGGACCGCCCATGCTCACATGAATCTACGGCAACAAAATACTAAATTAACCAAAGCACATGAGATTGCGCCAAGGACTGGAATCGGGAATCTATACCGTTATGAAAGTTTTTCTACTAGGCGGGTAAAACGAGTTTATGGATCAAACTGCGCATTCGGTGTTAAAGTTAAAACCCTAACCCCAAAACCCTTTTTTGCACAGACTTGTATATGCCCCAAAACCCTAAACCCTGTTAAGCTTCCTGAGCCGAGAGGCGCTTGCTGTAGGCATGCTTGCCGTTGTTGCGCACCCCGGACAAGTCTTTCAGGCGTGCCGCGAAGGAGTTCATCAGCGACTCGCCCTGTTGCGTCTCCTTGGGTTGCCATTGAGATCTGCTCAAACCCCAAGGGTCCAAAGGACCCAAGAATCAGATACTTGGTTTTAGGATCGTAGTTTTGTAGTTTAGGATTTCGGAGAGTATATGATTATAAGGCACTTGGACCCTTGGGGAAAATCACGGTTCCGGTCTGCAGGGGCTCCTTGTATTCAAGAGACTGCTACCTTTTGGTAGCCTTAAAAAGGTTTCCCATTTTCTGAAACTCTCGCTAGAGACAGCCCACAAGGTGCCAAAACAGGCACCCAAAGGCCAGGCAGTGCCATCATCAGCCCCCCATTCATATACACCACTGAACTCCAAACGTGCCGCCCCACACTAAAGCTGATGTTGGGGGTGTCTTTTTGGATCCCTAATCTGAGGAAAGGGCCGCAGAAAGCCTGGCATGGGGTCCCGAACTCCAGCTTCGACAGAACAGTTCTCGGGTGCTGTTGAAGCCTGCTGAATTGGGTTTAAAGGTTTTTAGGGTTACCGGTTGGCTAGAGAGTCTCTAGCACTGAAAACGATAGGATGCATGCCTGCCGCCAAGGGACAAGAGTGAAGCCCTAAACCCTAAACCCTGCCACCAGGGGACATCAAGAGTGAAGCCGATGGCCTGGAGAAGCTCGCACACGCACTCGATCATATGCTCTTCGGGCAGAGGGTTTTCTCCCTGCTTGATGCCAATCAAGTCGTGGACGACCTCGCATGTCACAAGAGTCGACGCATGGTCATATCACGTCAAACAGAACCCGAACATCTCTAACTCTAGAATACCAAAGAAGACAGGCCGCCTTCAGATTTAGGTTCCATGAAAATTCACGGCAAGTGCACCTACTGAAGTTCGTGCTTGAAAAGCAGTTCTAGGCAGGGCATACATAAGTGAAGCAACAAGGCTCACAATTCACCAGCGACCCCGGGTAGAGAATGTAGTCGTAGCACTATTTGCAGCCACCGAGGAACCTCTAATTGTAAGTAAAACACAGGACCCCCCTAACCAAAACTATAAAGCCTGGATCCAACCGCAACGCTCCCCCCCCCCCCCCCCGCCCACAGACATTAACACCCAAACCACTTCGCAGACAAGTGTCGCGCGGACATTCATGTGTCTGAGNAAAACCCCACACCCCCCCGCCCAAAACCAAAAAACCCGGGCCCCACCCCCACCCCCCCCCCCCCCCCCCCTGGCCGATGACCTTCACAGCCAACAGCTGTCGGAGGAAAAGGTTGCCGATGAACTTCATGTTGGCAAGCATCCTTTGTGCAGAGAAGGGTCGAGGGGCTCAGAGTTCAGGGTAAAGGCATCGGGTGTGTTCCTGACTATGGCTTCCTGTCGTAAGGTTTGAGCGGTGGGCAGGTCTCCTTTCGGGCTGTTCTTGAAGAGTTTCGGTTCGGTTTTTCTTAGCAGGCATCTGCACGGCTTAGAGTTTTAGGGTTTAGGCTTTAGGCTTTAGGGGGGCTTGAACGCCCCGTGCTTGCTGCGAAACAATGCTTCCAGATGCTTCCAGGGCCCCAGAGGCTGCAGCACAGCTACTTTGAGGAAAGCCCTGAACCCGGAACCCTGGAGTCCATACACCCGTAAACCCTACCTAACCCTAACCCTAAACCCTATAACCCTCAACCACAAACCGAAGCCACAAGCCCTGATCCTCGAAACCAAAACGCCCAAAACCCTAAACCTCAAAGCCAAACCACCCGAAAGATGTCTTCGAGGTAAACAGCCTAGACCCCGAGCCCAAAGCTTATTGGGCCGGGTTTAGGGTTTGCGTAAGGGTGTTTGCTTAGGGGGATACTTACACATACCGGAAATACATCTCCTAATAAGATACAAGACCCGCTATCTAATTACTGTGTAGACAGTAGGTTTCGTATATTATTAGGAATTGCAGTTATCTACTGTGTAGGTACTTAGTTTTGGGGGGGATCCCTCGGGCATGCCCCTACAGTAAACCCCATAAAGTTGGAAACCGGATTAAGGCCAAATAGTGCTGGGATTCCCTATACATTGCTCTTGGGGATTGAGGCTATGGGGTTTCCAACTTTTTGGCTTCTACTGTNCCTACAGTAAACCCCATAAAGTTGGAAACCGGATTAAGGCCAAATAGTGCTGGGATTCCCTATACATTGCTCTTGGGGATTGAGGCTATGGGGTTTCCAACTTTTTGGCTTCTACTGTAGTCGATCGAGTCACTTGCCCTTGCGCTTCTTCATCTCGAGGTTAAGATCTTCGGTAGACTCGAACTTCTTGCGGTCCTCGCAGGCATGCAGGGGACTAGGGGTTTAGGGTTATTAGGGGGTTTTAGGGGTTTATATGGGGTGTATAGGGTTTAGGGCCTAGGGGTCCAGGAGGGATGTCAAGTTAAGCTGCTTTGAGGGCTCAGGGTTGAGAGGCTCTGGGTTGAAGGTCTGTGAGGCTCTGAAGTTCTGAAGGGCTACTCGCAGGTTAGGAGTTAGGAGAAGCTAAGACCCAGACAGTTCAAAGAGGACGGTGATGATGATCAGACTGGGGAGAATGCTCTGAACAGTTGCATTGAATTGGGTGGGTTCGATCCGTACGAATGGATCAAGTTCCCTCGCGGTTGGGCGCTGGGCTGACTTGCGAGAACGCCTCGAACCCGAACCAGAAAAAGCGCAATCACCAGCATGAAGCAACAAATTGGTAGCCAGTCTTTCGGAAGACCAGCAGTCAGACGGTGAGTTCAGGGTTAACCGCCTCGAGAAATGCAGATTTAACCACGACAGCCCAGGAGGCTCGACTCGTGTAGCTACCTAGAGGCTCCATAGTAGTTAGTTCCTTTTTTTTTTTTTTTTTTTTGGGGGGGGGGGGGTNTTCAAGCCTGACACCGCGTGTTGTGCTGGCCTTTCCTACACTTCTGGGGGTTTTTTTGTTTTTTTTTTTTTTTTTTTTTTTTTTTTTGGGGGGGGGGGTCATATTTAGAATTGCATAAGGCAATCCCACAAAGGAACTAATATGTAGCCTATGGGAATCTAGAAAGTTACATCCTCCCCGTTCCCACGCTCTCGCAACACGGACAAAGCGAGGTGTCAGGGTATCTAGTTTGATGGTTGGCTGTGTTATATAAAAAATTGCTATCCTAGAAAAGGGTAGGGTATGACTCCCTAGGTAGTATTTTGATAGGATCATGTAGGGAGACGGAGAATCGGGGATGACTAGGTTATATAATGTACCACTGTTTCCCCCCTTGGACCCTCTCCCTTTAGGATACCATATAGTTTCTAGATTCTTACAGCAACAAGTCAAACGAAAGTCTGCAGTAAGCAGGGGCAAACTTCAATCGACTGCAACATCAACCCTGGGGAAGATTCTCGGGTACTTGTAGGTAGGAGCTTTACAAGGTAAGTACATGCTATTTTATCTAAGCCCCAAGGTCCAATAATTAACATCGGTCTTGTCAGAACTACAAATCAGCCGTTAGGACGGCTCGAGAAGAGAGTTGAAGTTCATAGAACGCATCGCAAAGGAACGTGCTTCCTTCTGGAGCTTTCTATGCATGTATACACATACACACCTATATAAATCCCAAAGCCTTCATTGAACAACTAGTCCTCGTCTGTCGGCTCGAATGTGGTCGGAAGGCTCTCGAACTCATTCTGCACCTCAGTCCAGAGCACTTTAATCAGCGAAGATTCGCTCGGGCTGTCTAGGGCTCTCGGCTTTCATTAGGGGTCCCAGTGGAGGTCTGCAGAAGCCTCATAGACTGGAATAGGATTATGGCCTGCAACAGTCGTCCAGGGAGCCCTTCTTTCCGGGGAAGGAGGGTTCTGAAATTAAAGATACGGAATAGCATCCCCAGAGCTCCCTATGCTAAGGATGCTACTACCTTGGCTTGGATTGGGATCCCCTTTTTGCAACTGGAATTCGGAAACCCTACCCAGAGAGCCCAATGCCATCCAATGCCCCTCAATTGAGGAATATGCCTGAAATCGTAAGGGGCTTCATATCACCGTTCAGGCTGTGTTCCTTAATTGAGGGGTACTGGGCTCTCTGGACATTCAAGTCTGGAGTTGGAGATTCTCGTCTCTTCCCTGAATCCGGAACTCGCATTCCCTTTTGCATGAACTAGACAGCTTGTCATGTCTGTGGGCATCGTCGTCGTTATTACTATTAGTACGGCTTTTGCTATGTATGTAGTAGTTGTTATTAATCTAATGACGTTTTACTCTTATTCTGAAACTGCTAAGTCATTACCATGTCAGCCGTCACAAAACCGAGTCTTGACTGCAATCCGCAAATCTTGGCCGTCTACCTCCAGAAAGGTGCACTACAGTTACCGTAATCGTATCTGAAAACCCTCCAACCAAGCCCTGGGCTAAACGGTTCACTGCCAACGATACGGCCGATGCGGTATGCAACTCCGCAGTTACGCTCGTTTCTTCCCAAACAGCACATGCGGACAAGCACATGCCGTCACCAAAGGTTTTGGGCTAGGGGTCATTCAGTCAGATAAGGGGCTGTGTTGAGCAGCACGCGAGTGAAGCTGTGTGGCTTCTCGCCCTCGTTCTCCGCTGGGAACTCTGGGTAGCGAGTTCGGAGTGCGAAGACCATGTCTGCATAGGTCTCGCCTGCAGGATTCCACTATACTATAGAGTTCACAACAGTACGCCGAACCCTCTGCCCACATCTGTACATCCTAAAAGGAAGATCCTACCACAGCCAGTCCTGAACCCTGCACTCGAAAACTCTTACGCACCAAATCCCCAAAGCCTCGATCGTGAGAGCATAAACCTCCAAGACTTAAGCCCTAAAGCCGTGAACCCGGTATCTCGAACATCTCTGTGACCCAAGACCCGTTCACGAACATTCAGAATGGGCTTTCAAGTGTGCTTTCCCATACTTATACTCGGAATGAAGCTATATGATTAAAGTAGAGTGTTTGAGCTGTGTAAAGGTTTGGGGTGGGGGGAGGGGTGCTCGGTCATGCACATTTCTCTCTCTCTCTCTCTCTCCCCCGCCCTCGCCCTAGCTAGCTAGCTAAATCGGCGGAGATGCATAACAAGTGGCCAGCGATACAGTCTGAAAAGTGCAGCGGGAAACAACAACAACTCTAATCCACCGTACTTTATCCTAGGGGAGCTAAAGGTTAACAAATGGCTGAGAGGATGACAAGAACACGACTCCTTAATCCAGTGGCGAGAAACCTTACAGTGCCTGGTAACCTCCCTGCCAAACCTGGTGAAGACCTTCTACAATCATTATAAACAGAAGCCACTATAGAGTTGGTTTGCACTTTCCGTATTTCTATATTAGAGCTGTTTACGGTGCGGTGTCATGTCTGTACCTAATACTGTCTCAAAGACGATGACGGACCAGTCTATTGATCCGAGCTGTGAGCATGCGCGTGAATGCTGTTGTCGCTGTTATTCTTGTTGTTGGGAGCAGTGAGATGGCCGTGTTCATGTTGCAAGTACTAAGACTAGGATGGGGATTCTTGCATGTCGCTCAAAGCCCCTATCGATGAGCCTTGTCACGATGTCTTCGCGCTTCTGGACTTAACCCGAAACCCTGCCGGCAGGTCCGAGTGACAGTAGTGCGGCTCCACAAGGGCTTTGCCGAAGATGATCTTAATCACAAACTCCAGCTCCTCAGCCTTCTGCAAGTCAATCTGTGCCTGGGATGTCTGGGATCTTTAGTCGAATTGGGACGGCAGACGACAGGTGTAGGATCAGGGCAGGCTAACCCAATAAAGGCATTTAGACCCTACACCTGCCAAGTCCTTGGAGCTTCTTACAAACCTTGACGTTCATCCTGTCTCCTTGCACCTCGGGGTGTCAACCTGAAATCATAAACCGCAAATTCCTGAATGAGAATCTCGAGCGCCAAGAAATCGAACCTGACGCGCCGCCTGAAGTTCTACAAGATGGAATCAGGAAAAGCCGAGACCCTGCGCCTAAGCCGCAGATTGGAAACCGAAACCTTGAATCACAACTGAATCAAAACCCTTACCTCCGTACCTGCGTCTCACCTAAATCTTGCACCTTAGTGTAGCAAGAAGACACTGCAGACCCTTACCCCAAGACATCAATCCTTGAATTTGAACATCTTTGAACGATAAGCCCCCCTCCCCCCCGCCCCCCGCAGGCAAAACAACTCCACAAAGAAGGGCGAGCTCAAATCAGCTGCACCCTGAACGCCTGAGACCTCGACAGATCGGGACGCAAAGGAGCTCAAACCCTGCCCCTAAAACCAAAAATCAACAAAACCCTTGACCCCAACACCCCAAAACCACAAACTCTCTCCCAGTCACAAACCCCAAACCCCCCCCCCCTTTTTTTCTAAACCCCGATAACCTAAACCCGGCACTCCCAGCTCCTAACCCCCTTACGCCCTAAACTCCCTAAACCCTTTTAAACCTCATCCACGAGGCCAGAGTCTCCACGATCGTCTTCAGGTTGTCGGGGCAGATCTTGTTCAAGAGTCCGCGCACCCTTCTCTCAAGCTCCTGTCGCGGTTTAGAGTTTAGGGTTTTAGGATTTTTTCCCGCCTACCTAGCAAGGACGAGCCCGCAAGGTTTTAGGATTTGGGTTTAGAGGTTTACAGTTTATGCTTGAGGGGTCTAGGGTTTGGGTGCTTTGGGTTTAGGGGTTTAGGGGTTAGGTGTTTCGGTTTCATGTCTCCTCCAAGCGTGTCTGCGGCTCGGTGATCTTGTATGCGTTCTCGCCTTGCTTGAGCACCTGGCTCCGGGCACACTTGGCCGCAGGGCCTAATCCTCACAACTCAGTTACCTACGTTATAAAGTAGGTTGCTGGGCTGTGGGTTAAGTTATGGCTACTAAAAGGTCTTGGTAGGGTTTTATGGAACAGTAACCTACTTTATCGGTGACTGTGTTCCGCGGGTAATCTTCTGTTCTCCAGGCACTCCTGTAGCCGCGCCGCATGTATTCTACGAGGAGACCTCACAGTCTCCTGATTTCCCAAAGAAGCAGTACACCACCATCCCCACCGAACAAAAAAGAAGTAACTATTCTGTTGTGTTTGAGCACCCTCCTAGTACCGGCATAGAACTTGTGTCGACGAGCTGAGGGTTGGACAGTGGCCAGAACCCACGAATATCGCAAGGACAATAGAATGAATGTACACGCATCGCAAACTTATGCAGCTTGCACTAGATGTGTATCTCACATTCCGGAATCCGACTTCAGGGGCCTTGATAATAGAATGACGGTGTAACTTTCATAATACAAGGACCACCCCCCAGATGAAGCTGTCCGAGCGCCGGCTCGCGGGCGCGCGTCGGCCGACGGATGTCGTTTCCAGACGACACGGTTGGGCGGGTCGTGCTTCCTGAGCTTCCTTAATTCATAAATAATGGGTTCTGGACGGGATCTGTGGGGTTTCGGCGCTCACACTCGGACAAAGCAGAGCAGGAAAGGTTATCAGGGTTTTGCTTTGGGGTTGTTTTGGGGTTTGAATTCCCAGTGCAGGATCTAGGGCCCCTAGGGTTTCCGGTGTCCGAAAATTGCAAGGGGCGGGAAAGTGAGTGATGTTGATTACTGTTTGGGGATCGAGGATTGCCGGGAAAGGACTGGATGGTCACTACCGAAGACCTGCAAAAGGGGTTTAGACACAGCCCTGAAACCGAAGCTCAAAACAGTAAGCCCAGGCAGGGTGTCGGATTACGCTGACCTACTGAAGACACCACGAGCCCCAGAAGGCAATGGACCGGGATTGATTCCGGTTCATGAGACGTTCACCGCTTGCTGCCGGGCTCGTCTACCAACCCTTGCCGCAAGGTTCCTTATTCCTTGCGCCTTTACTCAAGCCATGGTCCCAAAGTTAAACTGGTACCCCAACAGGGGCCGTACTGATTTGAATAAGGTTTTGGGGGATATTGTACTATGGTCATATTAAGGGTTATGAGGGAATCGTATCTTACCTTTTCTATCAAGCCAGGGTCTCACAGTTCCACTAGTACCCTGGTACCCTGAGCGCGACACCATGAAACCACCCTGCTGCACTAAGCTGCGCCTAGCATGATCCTAAACCTTGGGTTTTGGCCCCAAACACACGCCTCAACCCCAAACCCAAGGCCCCATGCATAGACCAAATAAACCCTATGGGCGCCACCTGAACCCGATAACCTCAAACCCTAAACCCTATCCCACCTTAATCCGCAAACCCTAAGCCCTAATTACCTAAAAAACCCTACACACCCAACCCAAGCCCCAAAGGCCAGATGTTGATCCCAAGTGCGGCGGATATCTGGCGTCGCTCGTTCGCTGGGCCTCTCGCCCGTACCGAGGCCAGAGACCTTGAAATTTGTGAGATCTTGGGTGATGTGGGGGAACTTCTCACTGAGATCCTACTAACAATGTAGGATCCTTTGCATAAGCATCCTTCCATAAGTTAAACCCTAAACCCTATTTTGTTTTCTGAAACTCCCATCTTATGTCAGCTCAATTTCTTGGCACATGAAGTGTCCCTCTCGCAGCTCGAGCCCTTCTTCCACCAACCCGTCTACGACCCTCAGCCCAACGATCCACTAGGAACACCCCTGAAACCCTAAACCCAAAAACCCTAAATCCTTAAACCCTGAATCCTTAAACCCTGAACACTGAACCCTATAAAACCTAAACCCCTAAACCCTTACCCTGAACCCTTAAAAATCCTTCAAGCCTGAACCCTTAAACCCTGAACTCCTAAACCCCTGCAGCCGCAGATCTTAGGATTTAAATTTCCCCTAAGCCCTAAGCCCTAAACCCTGCAATGCGGACTCTTCTTGGCCAGGTGGGAGGCAGAAACAGCCGAGACGCGGAGGCATGCTTCTCGGAGCGGTGCAGCCGCCAAATGCGGAGCATCAACCTCGGGGCACAGGGGTGTAGGGTTTAGGATGCACTTTGGCCTGAAACGGCTTCGTATTTTAGGTACATTAGGCATGTACATATCATATACTGTATAGCATAGGTATGTGTAGGTACATGGGCCCCTTGAGAACGGTTGCCGAACCGGCACAGCTTGTCGGCAAGAGCCTGATATCCCAGCATGCCGGTGACCGAGCTCCTTTATCTCTTGACGTGTGAACCCGATCGGTGCTAGACCCGATAACACGCCGCGAAGGCTCAAATCCTTTAAGACACAACGATATAGCCCTGTTGAGCCCTACACAAGCCACCGTGCTTGCAAGAGCCCACTTCCGAACGTTTGGACTTGCGGACAACCTATACTGAATCCTTGAGCTGCTGGGCTTGTCCATAAACCCTAAGGGTACATGGAACCATACAGTTCACACTTTTGCCCTGGGGTTCCTTGTTTAGGAACCCCGTATGGGCTAAGTTTATACTGCATAGGTGCTTAGGCCCTTATACTATAAAGCCTTATACACAAAGCCCTAGATCCTTATAGTACTCACATGGGACTCTTCAGGTTATTTCAGGCACCCTTGACCCTAAGCCACAAAACTCAAAAGAAAAGCCTCGAACCTTAAAGCCCTAAGCCCCAAAACCCTAGAGAACACCCTGTTTTAACCCGTAATGATGCCGATGCGTGTGACGGGAGAGAGCGTGCTCCGAACAGCTCACAATAAACCCTAAAACCCTGAACCGGAAAATCATCTCCAGGGAACTCGCGGTCAAGAACCTTGTTGGCTGGCATCAGGTTCACCTTCCTCGGTTTTAGGGCTTTGCGGCTGTAATCAAAACACTTGCTCCAGGCTTCCATCATAGGCTTTGGGGACAAAGGTTTTTGTTCAGAGAGCTGAAGCGTATCGTACTATGTCAGCCACCTAGGGGTGAAATATAGCAAGTTGGGGAAGGATTTGGCACTAGTGCTCTCCGCTGGGGTCTACTTACTCGTGTGATACTGTGATAGGACTTCGTGTCCGGGATTCAACCGAGCTCGCAAGAAAGCACCAGAGTGCACACTATGAGAAAGCACAAAACAACGCAGTGGAGGTGTCTTATTGGGGAAACTCGCCGCGGGAACGGTTCGCAGCAGAGTCCACAGATACGCGAAACCTCTTGTCGGTGTCGATGCCGTTTCAATCTCAGTACAAATGCCGGACATGTTTTGAGGGCACAGAGGTGCATGCGCAAATTTAGCTGGCCCATCCTGAACCCGAAAGCCCCCAAACCCGTGAAGCTCGAGGATCCTGAGCCCTAAGCCCCGGGC
The DNA here is from genome assembly GCA_003297005.1 of Symbiodinium sp. clade A Y106. Lineage (NCBI taxonomy): Eukaryota > Dinophyceae > Suessiales > Symbiodiniaceae > Symbiodinium > Symbiodinium sp. clade A. The sequence continues at coordinate 202,039 of BGNK01000361.1, read as the reverse complement.
TTTTGCATAGACTTGTATATGCCCGCCTGTCGGATGTCAGAGCGGTTGTACTCGTGGCAGTAACCCTAACCCTCTTAAGTAACTGAATAGCCCCACATCATAACCTTAGAACTCCACTTTAAGCCGAAAGGCCTGGTACACCGTAAGACTACAGCCCTCTAACCCTAGGTCCTAGGCCCTCATAGCACGTGGTCCTTAGAGAACCTTTATGGTTAAAAGCTCCCGGGTTCATGGTACTGGAGCTCCTGCCCCTGCAACAGACAGGGCTCTTCTCGGAGGTGTCGGTGATGGCGATAGGAGCCGGCTCCTAGAATGAACATGCAGGTGGGGACACGGTTCAGCGTCCAAGGTTTTCAGGTTTTGGCTTAGACTGCATGACTGCACACACTTGCGACTAGACGATGAACACATTGCAGTGCTTTCGGGCACTACATCCTGCTGTCGTGAGGGCTTCAGAGCCTGCGTAGCGAGTACACAACAACCCTAAACTATAACCCCTAAACCCTGAACCCTAAACTCTTTAAACAAACTCCTAGGCCCTAAACAGCTGAGTTCAGGCCAGGCTCCCGAAGCAAGGTTTCGGGTCAGACCCTGTTGCAGACCGTTCAACATTATAGAAACATGGGACGCTATAAAACAACAAAACAGGACAGTGGGCGGGATGCAAGAGCTACCAATCAGAGAGCCTAGGTGCCGAACAATCCGGGAGAATGCGAACCCTAAACCCTAAAGTCTCTCTCACTCTCACTCTCACTCTCACTCTCTCTCTCTCTCTCTCTCGCTCGCGAACTCAGAGATCTGAGGGTACCTCAACATCCAAAACCTACCTCTCTGTAAGGTCAATGGTGTGCTCCTCCACCACTTGAACCACAGGAGGCGCCGGTGCCGGTGCTGGCTTCTCCTGTGCAATCTTCCAAGGTTTCTGGTTGAGGGTCTTTTGATTTTTGGTAATTTACATCGACCACGAAAGTGTAAACAGAGAGTTTCAGGTTTAGGGTGTTTGGTGTGGCAAGTAAACCTCTAGAAAGCAGCCTCATTAATTACTGGAGTAATCTCCTGATAATACAGATCACGCAAATGGATTTTCCTCGGTGCAACATCCCCGCGTCCACACAACCGATTTCCCTCAAGAAAGGAACCCTACCAACCCTTTCCGCAAACGCGACAACTCCCCTAGACCATCCTAAACCAAAACCCCTAAACCCACTCTACATCCCACAGAAGTCAGCTTCAAGCACCTACTCTGTAGCCGCGAACTTTGAGGCTTTGAGTTGATTGCAGGTGGGTTTACATAAGTTATGGCTGAGGTTTTGTTCGGTGTTGGGTGAGGGCAACTTGACTTTTTGAGAGGAAGGGGTTTGGTTTGGTCTACCCTCTGCTGTAGCTAAATGCGTGCGATTAGGGAGCATGTATCCCACGGAGGGTCCCGGTACTGCATTCCCAAAGCTTACGTCAAGAGCCTGAGTAAATAGAGGGACCTTAATAATTAGAATAGGGTAATCATAATATGCCGAGGAATCAAATTTGAAGTTATTCCGGCCTCTATAATGCTTCCTACGGTCCTCTTTGTTCTCGTCGGTCTCCGTCTTCGTGGTCGTGGGCTTGGTCAGCGCAGCGTTCCTCACACAAAGCTTGTCGAGTTGCGAATCTTCCGCGGCTTCCCTGGTCCCTGAACCGCATAAGCTCCGTCAGTCTATGTGAAGCCTTGGACCCTAAACTCTAGGTTCTTTTCTAAATTACTAAACTCTCAAACACCCGACCCGAAGTCCACAGCCCTAGATCCTAAATCTTAGTTCATAAAGCTGGAGCCATGGCACAAAAGCTTAGCAACGCCTTGAGCTCATCTCCACATTGCAGTGAGGCTGCATGAATACGTTCTACAGGAAACCACAATCCCTCCCCCAACGCCCCAAACATCCCCAGACCTTGCCCGGAACCCAAGACACCAACATTTGTGTGGTTTCAATTCTCAATCTACATATTGTTCCTTCTACAGGTAGATTTCGGGGAGGTTTAAGGTAAATGCTGTAAACCCAAAACTCCCCTAGGATCCCCGGTAATCTAGGAATAAACGGGGCTCCCTCTTTGGTATAGAATTCACCCTATAAGGACCACGAAAAGGAGAAAAATAACATGCCCCAAATACCCACTGTTAAGGGCCGTAAGGGCTCTATTAAAGGGCTCTTGGGGGGTCCTAGCTAGAAGCCCCAAACTCAGAATGCCCCTAAATCCTAAGCCCCTAAACCCCCTCCCCCCAAACCCTGAACCCTATAACCACAAGCCCCCAAACCCAAACTGTCCGAGGCCCTAAACCCTAAACTCTAGAAACCCTAAATCCTAAACCCTAAGCCCTAAACCCAAAATGTCCGAGGCTAGAATAGAGTAGGCTTATAAGGAACCTATAGGGATAGTCCCTAAACCCTAAATCATATATAAACCCTTTTGCTGCAGGCTTGCACGCAAGGACGCCTGGTAGATATACCCGAAACCCGCAACCCTGAACCCTAGAAACCCCAAACCCTAGAAACCCCTCAACCCTAGAAGCCCCTAAACCCTAAACCCTAGAAACCCCTATGCCCTAGGAGCCCTAGCAACCCCCCCAAACCCCTAAAGCCCCTAAACCCAAAATGTCCAAGGCTCTTCAGCTTGAATCCTTTTGCCTTGCCTGCGGTGCCGGTGGCGGGCAGAGGGCTCTGGGCTGCCGGCGCCTTTGCTTCGGGCAGCTTTGGGGTTTAGGGGTTCGGGGATTTTGGGGTTTAGGGCTAGGGATTCTTGTTCCTTCCTACTTGGTTTAAGGGTTTAGGGTTGGCAGCTGGGGATTTTCCTCTTTGGGCTTCAGCTTAAGGTTAACGATTTGGGATTTAGGGCTTGCACGCAAAACCCTACTTTAAGGCTGCAGGGTGCGAGGATACTGCAGGGATACTGTATAGGGTTGCGAAGTATTGCAGTTATTGGCCCTAGAAGGCCTACTTTGCAAAAGGTAGGTTCTGGAAGTATGGGATGCTTATACATGCCTGAGTGAACTTATGAACTACCCTAGTTACCGCCCGTAATGTCTATAAGCCACGTACAACTTCGCTAGTCAACAATAACAACATCGATGGTAAGGCCCCCGATCCTGGAGTTCTTGTCTACGGGCTTAGCTGAAGGGACGTTGAAAGCTCGGGTAAGCTACGATCGCCTGCTACGGTAATGGTGATGGTTATGTGTGTGCGTGTGTGCGTGTGTGGGGGGGCGGGGCGCGAGGGGGGCCGTCTGTGTCGTGCTTTGTTTGGGTTTTGTAAACTCTTAGAATGTTCAATCCTCGCATGAGGCAGTTTTCAAGTTCAACGGCGGCGTAAGACTGCTCTTGGTGACGACCTGGCACTCATCGTCGTCGTTGTGATTATGTTACGGGCAGCCCAAAACATAAGCACGCTGGAACTAGGAACAACACCCAAACGAACGACACAATGTCAACAACAACAACAGCAACAGCAACAATCATTAAAAAAACATGACGGTTAAACACCCCAGCCTGAAACGTTAAACCCAAAAGTTGGGTTCAATCCAAGAGGCAGGAGCAGGCGTAGGGGCTGGCAGTGGCTTTGGCTGCTCCTGTGCGGCTCATGCTCTGGGTTTAATTTAGGGTTCTATATATATATATACACATACACACACAAACTGTATATAGGCCTGCTAACATGGGATTTTGAAAAACCATATAGATTCAGATAAATATATTGAATTTGCCAGGCCCCGACATTACCCCTGCCCGGGGCCAGGGAAGCCCCAAGAACACCACAACATGCCTCATGTTTAGTCTGCACTTCAAATCCGACGGGAACTAACAAAACGTTCAGCCGAGGCTTGGAAGGAATTACCAAGTTGCAGATAGCCGTGCTATCAAGTAGGCCTGGTTTGGTTCGGCTTTTAGCGACGAGGATACCCAACATCCCGAAACCTCCTTACCGAAAAAAACATGTTTCAACGCGAAGCCCTCAACCGCAACAGTGAACTCCAAACCTACAGCTCCAAACCCAAACCCGAAACCCTTCGGACAAAAACCCGTAAACACCTGAAACACTAAGGCTCGACGCTCCTGAGGCTGCACGGAAGCCGGAGTCCTGCAGCTGTCTGCATGGAAAGTGGGAATTTGAACAGGATTATGGGTTGAGGGCTTGAGAGGGTTTTGCTACACCCGGCCTCAACCCGTCTGGGTTATTAGGTTGAGTAAGAGCTTAGGGTTTACCTAAACACCCACAAGCAGACAAGGTAACTGCCCAACACCTATACAAAGGGCTATTATTCTACATACGTTGGGGGGCCCTCTGCATTGAAGGCAAGCATCGGCGACGATTGCTGTGGCTGCGGCTGCTGAGACTGCTGCGTCTGCGCAGGCGCCTGCGTCGCGGATGCCTTGTTGCGAGTTTGATTTCACTCTAGCTCTGGTCGGATAAATCCCGTCCCAGCATCATCGGTTGAGGATGGCTCACGGAAAAGTACAAATTGCGGCTCAGATCAGGGTCTAAAACCTACCCCCCGAGCTCTGAATCCCAAATGCCTAACACATACCTTGGACACCAAACCTTAATCACGAATCGTATCATAGACCCTATGTGGCAAAGCCACCGAAACGGAGACCAACACGGCTAGGAAGCCGGAAACTAACCCTAGACAGTAAGCCCTTAAACGCACTCTTTTGGCTCAAGAGAAGAGGAAGCTCCTCTGAAAAGCTTTAAACAGCTTTTAAAAACCCACGGTAAGTCGGAAGACCTTTAAAACAGCCTTTAAATACCGGAGGTGAACCCTAAACCTACAAAACAAACAAAACATTGCCTTTAATCTAACAAGGAAGCCGGGAGCTCACCCTCAACCCTGAACCCACAAAAAAGGACACTGTTCTTCCTCGCTAAACCCTAAACCCTAAATAAATCCTTTTAGAATCCCCAAAACCTCAAACCCACGAGAAAAAGAGACCCTAAACCCTAAACCCTAAACCGTACATAACCCCATATAACATCACCCAAACCCTAAACCCTCAAGAAAAAAAAGCCCTAAACCCTACATAAGCCCCCCATACAACCAAGCAACCACTAAACCGTAGACGTACAAACAAAATCAAACCTAAACCCCAAAGCCTACAAAAGCCGACAGAAGCCCCATATAAAATCAAGCACTAAACCCTAAACCCTAAAAAAGAAGCACTAAACCCTAAACCCTAAAAAAGAAGCACTAAACCCTAAACCCTAAACCCAAACCTTATTTGTACAAAAACACTAAACCCTAAACCATCAAGCAAGGGAGCTGGGAGCTCGAGGGGCTGCACCGGGGTCCGCAAAGGGCGACCGTTGGTCTTCGCCGGCTGATTGTTGGCACCTGGAAAAGAGGGCCATTTTGGGGCTTTTTGGGGGCTTTGGGGGGTTTTGCGGTGTTTAGGGTGTAGGGTTTTGAAGTTTAGGGTTTTAGGATGTGGGGTTTATAGGGGTTTAAGATGGTTTAGGGTGTAAAAAGTGTGTATACTAAGGCTCCTGTAAGAGATCTATTGAAGGGGCACCTGAATACGAGAGGGCTATGACTAGGATCTTAGGGTTTAAAGAAGTTGTGGGTTTGGGGTTTCCTTGAAGGCATCTATAGAGGGTCCCATTTAAGGACGGTTAGGATTTCTGCATCATAAGCGTTTCGGACAGCTTAGAGCCACGCTTCTGGCACTCCTTCTGGGTGATTGCTGCTGTTGCGTCTTTGGCTGCTGATCTAAAACCAGGAACCGTATACACTACACACCCTAAGGCTAAACCTTTTGTTTGTGGTCTCCGGCTCTTCTGGCGCGTTGATCACAGCTCGGTCTTCAGATGCGTCGAACATATGGGGGGGGGGCCCTGACTAAACAGAGATAATGATATGCATATTATTATTATTGACACTGATACATTCTAAGGGGGTTTGGGGGTATGCTATACACTAGCTATAATAACGCACTTCGAAAATGATATTAGTTCCACCCATGTTTTAGGGTGAAGGGTTTCGGATTTGAAATTAGAGAAAGAACCTAGAACCCTAAACCCTATAGTACCCTTATAGAACCCTTAAAAGGAGCCCTCTTATAAGGAACCAAGCGGTGAACTTCCGACAGTTTCAGGCCCTAGAGTCGATCAGCTCTTGCCAGGCAAGTGACGCATTGGCTCCAAGTTCAGGGCCTTGATGGATGAGGCGAAGCCTTTGCTCTTCAAAGGGAGTCGCGGGCTCTGTGTTGGGGAGAAGGCGCGAAGTTTATCTATCTATCTATCTATCTCTCTCTCTCTCTGCCGTTGTAGTTTACCTGTCTATGCTGTGCTTTTTCCTGTCCCTCCGATTCCAAACTCTTGCGAAAATGATAAACATTGAAAGCTTAGCTCATACCGCGATTTGGTGGCTATTGCCCCCAGGCTACATAGTAGTTCCTTTTTGGGATTACCTTTTGGGATTCTAAATATGAAACCCCAAAATATGGAGCCTCTAGGTAATGCTTTTTGGAAGCTGAGAAGGCTTGCAAAACGCAGCTAGGCCTGAATCAGCACCGGCGCCCCGATTATGGGTGCTACCTATAGGCCCCAAAGTAGTTCCTTTTTGGGGTTCATAAATAAGAATTCTATAAGGGAATCCCAAAAAAAGGAACTACTTTGGGGCCTATGGCTAATTACATCTGATCCCATTCGCCAAAAGCCGGGCCAAGGCCCCGATTCGGAAAATCGCTGATTTTGTTTAGGGTTTATGGGGTTTAGGGTTGTTTGGCGGTTTGCAGTTTTACAGACATATGCCCAGCCAAACCCGAAAGACTCATACCCGAACATCAGTATGTCAGTGTGTATTTATAACAACTATGTGATTACATACGCAATGTCTCACACATAGATGTCAGCCATACATGCATACATACCTTGATGCACCGATACACTACATAGGTTACTATACGTATACATTTATGCCTACCTACTTCCCTACCCTACTCTAGCGAAAATGCATGCATGCATACGTGCATATGTGAATACGAACAGATCAGGACGCTTGCAAATGCACCTTGTAGGTTGTAAGACACATAGGAGATGGCGGTCGACATATTGACTTATCTTATTGGGATTGGCCGTTTGATAGGCTGAGATGTTTAAACGAACCCTTGCTTGTCATACTCCCTGTTCTATCTCTGTTTAGACTTATCGGCTGCTTACATAGTGATTTGCCATCCCGACTGCGTCTCCACAGCTATGTAAGTGTGTAGTGCTACGTGTCACTACTGCTATGTCTTCGGCTTCGCCCATGCTTGCAGTCTCGTATGCAGAAAGACGGTACTCCTTGAATGCACCTGCGTAAACCGTAAACCTGCCGTGTTTGCTTGGGACACGTGCTCACACGCTGCATGCACCCACACGTTTACAACTCCATGCATGGACTGCTATACCTGGAGCTGCTGGGGTTTCGAATGTAGGCTTCCGCACAACATGAACATCGTTCGGGCAGCTGTTCTGCTTGGCACTCGCGTTCGGCACGCTGGTCCTGGCAAGGGCTCAAGCTGACCGCTGGTGGATTGCATTACGACGACGGCCACCACAGTCACACCACCACGACGCTTCCAACCACTCTGACGACAACCTCCTGCTCACCAGGGCTATTGGTGTTGCCTCTACTTGCTGGTGCTGCTGCTGCTGCTGCTGCTCTGCAACTGCGACGACGGTGACGACGACTATTACTACAGCTCATGTAGTACTAGTAACTAGTACCAGTACTATCTGCGACTGCTCTTGGCTCACGCTGACACTGCCACTGCCACCACCACAACAGCTCATACTACGACAGATTTCAAAGTCAAGCACCGCAGTCCAAACTGTAAACGATACCATCGAGGAATGACTCGAACGTTAACAACAATACTGTTGCAAGTGCCAGCCTTTCGCAACAACGCCTTTGCACAGCAAAGACCTGCAACCAGAACTCACAGCCTTGAAGATTTCAGCTACATTTAGATTTTTGCACCCTCATTAGACCCTAAGGCCCTTGTTCCTCAACTCCGTAGACTCGAGGCCGGCGGCTGCAAACTACCTTCATACTTCGATCGCAAACCTTACGCTCTCCACCCTATGGTTCGAGGTTCCCTGTTTTGAACCAGCGTGGTGGATGCCTATCACATCAGGATATCATCAGTCCCTCCAGTTTTAGGGCTTCCCTCAACCATAAACCCCAAACCTTACACCCGCAACCCTTACTGGTCTTTTAAGTAACCAGGGAGAAAAAAGTATAAACTTGTATTTCATAGCGGTTCCATTAAGAAAAAAGTATTAAAGTATGGTACTCCAAAGCCCAGCTTACTGGTAGGAGTAAAGGCAGGACGGGGTCCTCACGTCGGGCCATCTACTCACTTGCCCGGATGTGGTGCCGGATTCAGTGCCTGGGATGGCATAAGACTTGGGTTTAGGATAGGATTTGCGGTTTAGGGTTGACTTCTATTGTAGGTTGATAAAAGCTGCATGTTCGGCGGTTCGATGATTGAAGAAGACGTTGGTGTATCTTGCGATGTGACTGTACTCATGTAGAGGCTAGAAGATGGGAACTACTACTACTACTACTACTACTCCTGCTGCTGCTGCTGCTACTACTACTACTACTTCAAGAATCAACCAGGGCTAGATTCATCAACACCCCAGAGACCCAACGGTTCTAGGATTCTGGAGTTTCGGGAAGGAGCAAGGTCTATGAATTCCCATACCCCTTCAGGCGAAAGCCCCTTAGAGCATTTAAACCTATATACGAACTTCGTTAATACTGAATTCTGAACCCTGCTATTCTTTTGCAGCGCGATACCCTACGCCGTGCACGGCTTCTTTATACCCCACGCCCTAAAACCGAACGCCTCATTCACCGAAGCTCTACAACCACAGACGCCGCATTGCCCTTCTGCATCCCTCCAGAAATCCTTAAAGGAACCCTTCGTAGGAGTTAGGGTTTAGGGGTCTGAGTCTAAGATTCAGGTATGGGACTTAGGATTTGGGATTTAGAGCCCCGGGAAGCCCAACCCCGGCGGCGCCCGCAAAGGAAAAGCAAACGAGGCGCCGTCTTGGCCGGCAGGCCGGTCAGCCTCCTCTGCCTTCTTCAAACCGGGTCTACTTGGAGGTTCATGGGTAGTTATAAGTGGGGTTATAAGTAGGGTAAGTTATAGTTATAATACGTGTTAGGGGACGTATAACTCCATTTATAACTACCCATAGGCCCCAAAGTAGTTCCTTTTTGGGGTTCATATTTAGAATCCTATAAGGGAATCCCAACAAGGAACTACTATGGGGCCTATGGGTACCCATGAACCTCCAAGTCGGGGTTTCGCGGATTTACGGTTCAGGGAACTTAACTCAAAGGATCAACATTTTCTGTTTTTCGGTTTTACGTTAGGGGGTGTTTAGGATCTGGCGTGCAGGCTTTCGAGGATCATGGATTTTAACATGGACTTAACTTAATTGGGGATAGAATTCTGTTTTGGTGCAGGGGCTCAAGCTTTAAGATCATGAGGCTCATACGGGTAGTGAGTTATGTGAGTCGAGTTTTAAGTGGGATAACGCTCGTTGCACAATCTCTGAAAGTGGCTTTGCACGGATTTCAGGGTGAGGAACCCTAAACCCTAAACCCCTCATGTCGGTGGGTTCGAAGGGACTTCGAAGTTCAGAGCCGTTTCGTGGCTTGAATGCTTACCCAAAGGCCCCAAAGTAGTTCCTTTTGGGGGTTCATATTTAGAATTCTATAAGGTAATCCCAAAAAGGAACTACTTTGGGGCCTTTGGGTAAGGAGTTTCCTGCATGGCGAGACTTGCGCGTGTAAGGGCTTGCGGTGTATCTCTTTTCGTTGATGTGTTGCTTGTAGATTGGACTTCGAGATTTCAGGCCCGCGATCCGGAGAAGGGCACCCAACGCCCAAAAACCCCAAAGCCCCAACCGCAGAACTCCTGAACACAAGTCCTACAACCTGCATCGTACACTTCGTGCCTGCGCCGGGGCAGGTGCAGGAGTCGACGATTGGGCGGGAACAGCTGCTGTCGTTGCCGGTGCAGGGGCACCTTTGAAGACTGGGCCGGGCCGGTAAACCCTAAACTCCTAAACCCTAGATGCGAGAACACTGTAATTAGCTCAAATCCTTAGAACTCCGAACCCACTCCCAACCCCTAAACCACTAACCCCCGTAAACCAGTAAACCCTATATGCTCTGAGCCACCAAACAATAAAACCCCAAAACCAATATACCCTCAACCACGAAACCCCCAGAACCCCAGTAAACCCTTAACCCTGAACCCCCTCACACGACCAGGCGCTGGCTTCGGCAGGTGTCGGCTCCTTCTTCTCCTTGGGGCTCAGGGCTTTAAGATTTTGGAAGTTTGCAGGTTTTATGTTTTTTTTGTATTTTAGCTCCTTTTTATTTCTGCCCAACCATCTGAGGTTTTACGCTCTCGCAACTCGGACAAGCCAGACGAGGTTCTTGGTGCGCGTCGACGAACTAGTCATCGGAGGTTTTAGGCTTTCGGGATTTGGGCTGTTACGCACAAATTCGAGATACCCGAAAGCTGAAACTTCAACCATGACCTCTTCATACCCACAAGGAAAACGCTTAAACAACAAACTGAGCCCACAGTCGCAAAACAAAAACAGAAACTGACGCTGCGGGCCGGGCAGCTGTGGCCTTTTCCAACTTCTTGTTGGCTAGCCTGGGTGGAGGAGTCGGGCTGGTGGGCTTAGGGTTTAGGGTTTAGGGTTGTCCAAGGCATCTGGTACCGATAGTTTCGGGGTGCACGGCTCATTGTGGGGCGTGTTTTTTGGGTCTTGGAGTCTTGGGGTTTGGGGCTTTATGGCTTAAGCATCAGGCTCGAGGGCAACGGCGTACACATGTATGCTACACACACGCAGTATGTGCATATGCTTTAATGCATCTCTATCTGCATACATATACATATATATATATACATACATACACACACACATATATATATATATACACATACATACATGCTGATGTACCATGACACGCCAAGCGCAGCCAGGACACCCTTTCTTCTTGGCTCCTGCCTTCACAGCGGGTGCCGGAGCCTCTGCCGGCTGACTCGCCTGGGCTGTCCGCAAATGCTTGGGTCTACTTGGAGGATCATGGAACTTAGTAACTAAAGTTATCAGCACCTTACTTGGAGTCATAAGAAGTTGTAACTGCAGTTATCCCATTTATAACCCCTAGTTACTAAATCCCATGATCCTCCAAGTGCTGCAACAAACTAAGAACGCAGTGCCCTAGTTGTACATGTTGTGATGATATTATGGACTTGTATGTAAGTTGGTTTGTTTGTAACATGCACATCTAGATGCCTAAGTACAGCATATTCATACATACCCATAAGGGCAGCATAAGTCTCCATGTATTTTCAAATTGATAGATAGGTAAAGTTACGTGTGAAGTGCGTGTACAGTAAGTGTAGGTCCGATGGTTTGGGGTCTAGGGCATTAGGGGTTTGGTCTTGCCCTCCCAAGGGATTGAATCCCCACTGCAAGCCCCAAGCTCTAAAGCCCCCTCAAATCCCAAACCACAAACTCCAAGTCCTGCAACCCCCAGATAACTTGAAGCACTGGAAACCGAAGCTATTGTGTCTTATCTACCGCCAGGAAATAGTGGAAATATCGCGCATGCTCCTCCACTACATGCAGCGCAGTCTCTGAATTCGCTTCCGCCTCGTCTTTGCCATCTGCCTTGGTGACTGAGCCCTGGTGGGTTGCGCGTTTAATTCTGTGAAAGGCTCTGCGAACCTCCACACAACTTCTGCAACGATCGACCGTCAACAGAATCCGACTCTGGACATCGAAATCCAATAATACTGGGAATTTAAGAGGTTTTGGGGCCCATTATATTATAGTATAACTGAAATAAGGAACCTTCAAAATAGTATAGGTGATTAGTAAGACCCCTATAGTATCTTAATCCTTCAGCCATGATCCTGAAATGCTAAACAGGAAGCGCAGCTCTTGAAAAAAGGGTTCCAAACCCCAGTCAAATCCTAAAGCCTTAGCCCCAAGGGTCCAAAGGACCCGATAATTAGGTACTCGGTTTTAGGATAGTAGTTATGTAGGTTAGGATTTTGGAGAGTACTTGGACCCTTGGGGTAGCCCGAACCCCGGAAAGCACAAGCTCTTCATGAAAACTGGGCAGAAAACAGCCTAGGGGCCTTGAGAGCTGGAATAGGCTGGGGTTTAGGGTTTAGGGTTTAGGGTGTTGGGGCATGTTAGGTATAAGATATTTTTCAAGCAACTAAGTCCTGCCAGCTGCGTCAGATCCCTATGGTAGACTTGTGGTCCTTCTACTCTCTGAAATGCTAAGGCCAGGTGGGCTCAATATTTTCGGAGCTTTGGAGACGTGCGAATGCAGGCAGAGCCTTGCTGCATGCTACCTGGGCCCTGACTCACCTACTTTTTTGAGGCCTTATATAAGGAAATAAGGGGTAGGTTCTATAGGGTCTAGGTAGGGTCCAGTTAGGGACTTTTGTTCGAGATCTTGTACCCTCGTTTAACTCGTGCTGCACACTTCAGTCGAAAAGGAAGGAGCCCGGATGGCAAGCAGTTCAGGGTTTGGGGGTAGTTGAAGAGTTTAGGGTTTTTGGGGATCTTGGCGAAGTTCTAGCTTGTGGGTTACATTTCTCCCAAGCCATGGTTGTATGTAGTTCCTGCTTGGGTTAACAAATTTTGCATTTAGGATCCTCTAAAGTAACACCAAAAAAGGAGCAGCATTGGAGACTATAGGTACACGACATGAAGGATGTCTCGAATGGGGGTTTAGGGTTTTTTCTAAACCCTAAACCCTAAAGGGTTTAGGGTTTCAGGTCTAGGGGTTTAGGGTTTGTAGGGCTCTGAAAGGAAGGCCCGAGCTTCCAAGGGCTCCTTGATCTGTTTTAGGTACATATGGGAGGTTCCGAAAATAGGGGATCCCAATATGGTACCCTAAATAGTAGGATCCTTATTATAAGGACCCCAAAATAAGGTACCCCTAATTTTCGGAAACTCCCATATCCTTCCGAGGTCTGCTCCTCAACACGACGGTGCTAGATGCCTAAGCCCCAAACTTCCTGAAAACACTGTCAGTTTCAAAAAACGCCAACACACATGTGAAGAAACTAACCCCCTCCCAAACATTGAAGCCTGAACCTTAATGACAAAACATCATAAAGAACTCAACAACCACAACTTAATGGCCAAGCAGCGCGGGACGGTCGCATCTGCTGCATCGAGGACTGCTGTTGCGGCTGCTGCGGCTGCTGTTGTTGCTGCTGCTGTTGCGGCATCTGCCTGGATTGGAGTTTAGTAGTAGGGTGTTTGACATTTTGGCTTCATCTTCTTGGAGCTTTGGTTTACCTATAGACCTCAAAAAGGTTCGCCCGCAAGCCCTTGACCACAACCCGACACCTCGGCACGCCCAAGCACTTAGGTAAGCAAGAAATGGAAAGCATCTGCTATGAACAACTCGGCTGCTGGAACTGCTGCTGTTGTTGAGGCTGGAAGGCCTGTTGCCTGGGCTTTTAAGTAACCAGGGAGAAAAAAGTATAAACTTGTATTTCATAATGGTTCCTTTAAGGAAAAAAGTATTAAAGTATGGTACTCCAAAGCCCTGTTGCTGGGGCATCATCATTGGATGGCCTCCCACCTGGTTCTGGCCTTGCTGGGTGTTGGCATCCTGTCCGCCACAGGCCCAAGCTCCCTGCTGGTGGCCCTGGTCCATCATCTGCTGGCCCTGCTGGTTAGGCATACCCATGACCAGCATCACCTGCTGACCGGGCATGCCCATAGCGGCGCCATTTGCGGCCATCATGGGTACCTTACTCCCCCAATAAGCCACAGAAATAAAAGGTTAAACTTTCCGATTCCTACTAAACTATAAGAACCCAACAAACTTAAAGGTTGGGTATTGGGCCCTAAACCCGAAACCTTAAAGCATCCCTTAAAGGGATCTAAGGTGCCTGGCCCATCTGCATGTTCATCCCGTTGTTACCGTCTTGGGCCTGCACGAAGCCGTACTGCTGACCGGCCATGAAGTTCCTAGGATGCCCAGGAACCTAGGGATAAAAAAAGGGCTCCCTTTTTGGTGTTGGGTCACTCTATAAGGAACAGGGGTTTAGGGTTTTAGGCTTTAGGGGTTTAGGGGTTTAAGGGTTTAGGGTTTAGTCATACCACAAAAAGGGAGAAAGAGCCCACTGGGAGGCCCAGGTTCTGCATCTGAGACTGGTCCACGAAGTTGGGCTGCTGCATGGCTTGTCCCTGCATCTGTCCATCCTGAGGGTACTGTCCCTGGCCTTGCTGCGGCATGGTGACGTAGTAATACCTCAGCTTGCCGCATGCCAGGACCCTGTCCAAGTTCTCCATGAAAAAAGAAAGCAAGGCGTCTACGCATGGCAGATCTCCCTTCACAAGATCATGCACCAATGCTACAGTACGTTGTCTTGGGCTTCAATCTTCAATCATCACTTCACAGAAAACACACGGCGGTGTCCAACCCAACTTACAGACTGAACCCTCCAGCCAAAGCCCCAAACGGCCTAATAAAGACAGTGCTTATCGTCAACCGCCATCATCTAATATAGTCCATCACAACCATCATCATCAGCATGACCACCGCTAGAGTAGAGACAAAGGCGCATCATCTGAGCCGGCGCCTGGTTGTTTGCCATGGCTTCAGGGGCCAGGCACGGCACGGGTGTGAGGCTAGTCGACTAGCCTTGGATTTGATCAAAATAGCTTTCTGGCGGCGGCGAAACAGTGAGATCCCGAGCATTTGCGGCTTGTGGGGGCAGAACGTCTCAGGTTTCGCGAATTTGGCTTCCGGGTTTTGCGGTTTTGGGTGTAGAAGGGTCCAATGTCCAGTCGGATAGTAATAGTACACCCCAACGTACTTAGACGCTCACGGGACTTAGCACCTTTTGATTTGAGGTACTGCTAGCCCAGAGCGTTGTAACCAGAAACCCGGTGCCGAACCAGTCTTTTTGCTCTCTCGCCGACGACCTCAGCGATTGGCCGTGCCACGGGGGGTGGCCATCCTCGGTTCTTTCTTTTGGGATTTGGGGCTCTAGGGCAGTAGCGTGTTAATGGCCTTCGGGCTTCGGGTTGCTAGAACTATTCTTCCCGTTTGGGGGAAAAGGTTGTTATACAGGTCCGCAAGGTTTGACACGTATGTTGCATTGGACTGACAGCGCCGGATTGGGAGACTACTCTCTGAATCGGTGAGCTACAAGGGGACAGTTCATGGACATATTTTCCCATTGCTGTCGTTTGTCTACACTAAATGCATGACGATTGACTGCGATGCTGCTGCATGTTTAGTAACTATTAGCAGCTTACATTATCTGCCGTGCTAATAATGTTTCTATCAATTTCCATGCCACCACGGCAATGATGAGTGTCGCCACCACTCCAGCTCTGACGACCCTGTCCTAAGCCGCAAAAGCTAGAACGCCCTAACATCCCAAACCCCAAAAGCAGGCGTCCCCTAGACCCATCAGATTGGAAGAAGCTTGCCGTCCTGTTTGGTTGCTATTGTAGAACCATAACCCTAACCAGAAAATTGGTTCTTTAGTTCGTTGAAAAAACTTAAACCTACATGGGCACCTCATAGAACTCTTACACACGCAAAGCCCTAGTACCCACCATGCGGCACCCACTCCGAAAAACCCTTCATGAAATCGTATAATATCCCTGCGATAAACCCGAAACCCAACGACCTACAACCCTACTATAGGGGCCATAATAATTAGAATAGGTAGTTTTTAAGGCCCCTATACTACGAAGCACACCGAGGATCTCCAAGTATTCTGCCTCAGCCTCGCCATTCGCCGTGGCTTCGACAGCAGCGCACTCCTCTCTGTCCCCACGAGGTCTCCGAGTTCTTGAAGTCATTAACCCTGGCTTTGGGGGAGCCCGTGACTCCGAAGCCCCGAAATCGCCGGAACCAAAACGACGCCCCGAAAGACACGGCATGAAACGAACCGTCCAGAACACCGCCAAACCTTTTTTTGGAGGAGGGGCTTCCGTGCCGATGCCCTCATGTCGGTTTAGGGTTTAGGGTTAAACCCTAAACCGGCCTAGCAACCTTTTGCATCCAGGCCTATTGCGCCTGACAACCTAAACCCCCCAACCCTTCGGATTGAAGCACTTGAGGCCCTACCTTAAACCACCGTAGCAGGGTTCTGAAGGGCCCCCGAAAAAACGACATTTAATAACATTACATATGTATATATATACACATATTATGTAATAATATATTATATACACATATAATATACTTTTCTGAAGAAAACACATGGCATTAAACCTTGAATTCCCTCTTGCCTCAAAGGCCGTCGCCCGCAACTCCCGCTGCTTCCTCGCTGTCCAAAGCTGCAAACATCTCTTCACTATAAGGGTACCAGAAGGCACATTTAAGGATGTTATACGGGTCACGTTAAGGGATCTAGGGCTTTGTGTCCAGGTGCAGGGTTTCGAAACACCTCTTGCTTGACTACCGGAAGAGACGTCCATTCGGCAGGGGTCTACCTTATGGAACAAGTAAGCTGCAAATCAAGCAACTGTCTTCGACACGCTGCATTCGGTTAGAGACTAAAGCCGTCACAAGGATAACGTAGGTAGCTAGGGGATGTATGCACTGATGCACGCACACACACACACACACGCTTCGACAGGGAAGAGGCTTGATTGCACAGTTGCATCTGTGTTCGGGATAAAGACAGCATTGGGTTTACAGCATTAGCCTGAATTATGAGACGAGACCAAGACATTGCCACAAGCTCCCTCCGTGCGCCAACATTGGAAGCCCTTTGCCTTCGAGTTCTCTCTCTCACTCACTGCCGTGCCATCCTCAAGGGTCTCGCTATGCAAGGGCACATAAATGCAGACCAGACAATCAGGAGGCATAGCTTTGAATTGGACCTTAAGAGGGGATGTTATTTGAGGTGTGCACACAATGGACTCTCTGCCTTTGCTCGACCCTGGCCGTATAGCCAAGGAGCCACATGCACGCGCACCTGAACCCCAAGATTCACCCAACACATACACGGCTTAAACACTCCTAGAAGCCCAAACAACCACAAATGCCCGAAAGCACAGCGGAACATCGAGAACCGGAACAAAAGACACTTCACGTGCTAAATACCACTCATGGTTGTACAACGCTCTATGTAACTATATCAGAATATGTGGAGCAAGCCAATTGCAATTGTCCTCCGCCTAACGAATACTACGATGCAGCCGACCACCGCCGTGGCCAAAGAGCACAACCTTTTGGGAGATGCTGCGCCGCAGGTCTAGGGTTTCGTTTGAGAAGTTATCAGTGACAATCAGAAGGATTCCGGCAAGGGCTCCTACAAGGACACACGGTTAGCCTGGGGCTGGAGGCGAACGAAAAAAGAGGCCTCGAAGAGAGCTGGAAGGTACATTATAGACAATTCCGACTTTACTACAGGACCTGATAACGGCTCCGGCTAGTTATTCAACCAGACCTCACAATAGTTACTTAGGCTAGACCTGCTACTTCTTTTGTATCCTTCTCCGTGCCAGAATCGCAGCTGGACAAAGGACGGTTACTAGGCATCCCCATGTCCCAAACCCTGAGTAGTAAAATAGGGGGGTTTGGGGTGTATATTGACATAGCATGATAGTGCGGACTATTAGTGGATATCATATGACTGTACTACTTTCTCAGGCCTACAGTATGTGCATGAAACCCCAACCCCTAAACCCTGAACCCTTCCGCTTCTGATTCTGCTGACTCCGTGCAGAGAGAGCAGCACTAAAGCTGCATGCGTCGCGAACCTCTTATTTCGAGTTCGTTCGCGTTCGCCTCGGTTTGCAGGCATAAAGAATCTTAAACACAAAGATGTGGTTGTTCCCCTCTTTGTGGTTCAGGCTTTTGAAAGGGTTTTGCCTCGCAGTTAGGATCGAGACCATAGGTAGGGGCGTCCTGCGCCTAGGAATCTCCGAAAGTCTTGTCGAGGGGATTATCCTGCTCGCCCCCCATACAGCCACATCCCAAATGTCTAAACCCTCAGTTCTCGAGTTCTGGGGTTAGTCTCAAGGGGTGTATGGGCTCTTAACTTAACACTAGGTCTCTACACAAACCATACGCAGAAAGCGGCCAGAGTATAGAACTCCGGCAAGACAAACCGGCATCACTTGCACACATGAAAGTGCCATGAAGCTGTGTTCTGCATGGGGGGTCTGGGAAGTTCATGCACTTGGGCGCATACACTTGTAAGAGTCATCAATGCCAATCATCGGAGGCTGCGCATGGAAACCAAGACCCTCAAAAACTTCAACCCCTAAACCCTAAACCGTGATTCAAGAGCCCGTCCCAGTGAACTCATGTTTGCCATTCGATGACCCAAGACCCCAATCGCGGAGCACCAAACGCCGAACTCTGCCACCCCAGAGCACTACCTAAGCAACAACAACCCCAAGAATCCTCAAAGTCATGCCAGAACGACACGAAAACAAACCTTCATCTCAACCGACTGCAAACCCTGAACCCTACACCCTGAAAGTTGCAGCCGAACTGTCTTGCGAGGCGCTGTGTGGGTGCGGTGCTGGCGCAGGCGCATGGTAGCCTGCTTTGAAGAATCATCGGACTGCACTTCTGGTTCTAGGATATTTGTAACGAGTTCTGATGATAGTAAAAACCTACTTCCTATAAGTTGGGCACGTCCGTAACTCGGCAAGATCAACCCAACGGATAACCAGGAAGAGGAGTGTGGGGAGCTCCATCGGAGACACCATAGGTCGAATCAGCAACGGTGTGGGGACTTTGGGCTTAGCAGTCTTTAGGAGTTAGGGTTTAAGGCTTGGGGGGTTTAGGGTTGAGGCGTCGTAGACAGTTGTATACAGATTTGCATAGGGGTTGTAAGCTAGAGGAGCGATGCTTGATTGAGTTGCCGAGCCAAATACCGAAAGCATGTAGAGCTTCTGGGGGGATGTAGGCATGTACGGATTCATGTTTCTCAGTTTGGGACAGGAACGTAGGGGAAGCGGAGCGATGTAACACTGCGGTTTTGCGACGGGTCGGTTGTGGAGCCGTATAAGCACGTTGAGCTTCCAGCTTCTGGGCGGGAAAGGCGGTAAACATGCTGGAGCTCAGAATGAAACCTCTGGCAGGAATCTCCCCAAACCCCTAAACCCGAAACCCTTTTAAGTCCACTGTAGCAATGTCCCTCAGATCTTCTCCAGGAAATGCCGAGCCCTGTATCCGATTGCACACCCTAAGACCCTAAACCCTACAGGCAAGCCTAGACTCTAAAACCCTGCTGTAAGGTTTAGGGTTCAGGGTGTTTTGTCGTCGTGGCTCGTGTCGTGTAGACGCACTCGCGGGTTTAGGGTCTAGGCTTTTGGGTATAAACTCCAAAACTTAACCTTGGGTCGAGCCTTTGCAGGCATCGCAGCAGGTGACAGAGACGTTTGGCCCATGGTAGGGCTGGGAGCACATCCTGAGCCGCAGCCAAAACGCGAGACTCTTAAACCTTCAGTATCATGGTTATTCAGGGTTTGGGGGACAGCAGCGGTAATTCAGAATCTCTAAGGCTGCAGGTTCACCTGCTGCGATCAGCCTTACCTGTAGCTAAAAAACCACGTTTCAGGAAGTGCCTAGACTCTAAACAATTGCTTTCTTAGGGTTCCTCATTATGATTTCCTTATACAAGTCTGACAAGTCCGAAAAGAGGAAGGTTCTGTAGGGTTCAGGTATATCAAGAAACCTAAATCACGTTCCTAAATGAAGAGTTCGGGGTAGAGGTTCTAGTTCGGCTTCCTGGCCCGCACTTCACTGGTGCCTGTGATGTGGGGGCCTGCGCAATCAGTATAATTATCGCTTTCGGGGTATCTTACTTTTATACTGACTATACGATCTTATACTATAGTAGTTAGTAGTATAAGGTTACTAGTTACCAAGTAAGGACATTAATGTTGTACAAGAGGATTGCGCAAACGCGATCACAAATGAATCGTCCAAGTGTCTGCGGATATTTCCGGACGGTTTTGCAAAAGTCTGGATTCAGGTCCAAGCAGACTTCCTTAGCTGGACCGCTGTTCAAACTTGGGCTTTAGGGTATCCGATGCTCAGAAAATTGAAAGTCTGTTGTGGGCGGTTCGGGAACCAAAGGTATCCGCTTGATGGGAAGCACTCGTACCTAAATATTTCTTAAGTCCTAAACGCTAAAACACGCTCTCAAGCAGCGTGCCCTCATGCGGAAAGCTACCAGAATGTGTTGACGCATCGTGGTTTAAACACTTCTGTCAAAAAGACCCCCAGTAGAAAGAACCACTATTCTCAAGAAGGCCCCCCACATCGAAGCCACCCCACTCGATTTCGATGACAGCAGGAACGTTTCTGACACATGGTCTTTCCATGCCCGAGTCTCGGCCTGGCGTAATAGGCTACGAGTGCTAAGGATAACACAGTACCCTGAGGGTCCAAGTACCTAATAATCATATACTCTCCTAAATATTGAGCTACATAACTACTATCCTAAACCTAAGAACCTAATTATTGGGTCCTTTGGACCCTTAGGGGTAAGGCTGAATGCCTGCAAGAGGCTGACTTATTTTGCGCCGGTCCGGGACACGTGCCATCAATCGAATCTTCGGATGAAGGGCACAGCTGCACGAGACCGCAAACGCCGAAGGGAGATGGGTCCTGGATTAAGATGGAAGCAAGTCGCCCCAAAACGTCCCAAGTCGCAGCTGGATATGCTCACAAATGTAGGCAGCATGCAAAGACATCAGAATCCGTTCAGTTTCTTGAATGCCTGTTTTGCGTGGATACTATAAAGATAGAACCAGAAGCAAACAAGAGTCGCCACAGATGTAGGTGAAACTGTCAGCAGTATGCAGTGATGTCCCTGCAGCTTGCTGAACCAACGTCTCATCGGTCGCGCACTGGACGTTGTATGTCATGTTGGGATAGGATCCAACCACCACCTTAGCCATGCATCGCGAGATACATTTCCAATGGCAGCAACCCGGTGTGCGTGTGTGTGTGCGCACATATTTACCTGCGAATGAGACAGACAGACAGACAGACAGACAGACACACACACACACACCAGCACTGCCATAAGCTACGCATGTGACTTCCTCATGGTTGTGTCACTACTGCGACGGGTTTCAACTAGCTCTGGCACTGGTAGCAGCAACGGAAACAGTAAAAGCAACAGCACAAGTTAGTGTTCTTGTTGCTCGTAGTACTGATATCCGTGTCACCCCACAGCACCACCGAGCGAGCATATCGCCACCGGGAAGTCTGCACTGTACTAGTGAACTGGTGACGGATGAGTAGGTCCCGGAAGAAACCATAAGAAGTTTCAAGGACAGACGCATGCACGGTCAATAAGAGAGAAGCAATGCATGTGCACTCCTCTTTTCAGTATGTCGCCAAGCTGCCCACTTCGGGCAGGCAGGAACAGATCCAGCTGTCGTGAGCACGACCGGGTCTCCAATCTGAAAAGGCTCTTTTGCCATGTGCTCTTGGCATCGCTTGTAGGAAAAGCAATACCTCAGCTCTGGCGGTTGAAGGGCCCGAGCTCGCATCTCTCATCTAGCGTTTGGGTGTCTAGGTCATCGGCCTGCCCCAACATGCGTGTATGGGATCGCGAATCGCGGCGTGCCGGAAACTACGGCTTGGATTGTAATGAGTATTCAACAGTACGGCAACAGCAACAACCACTAAGCAAATGAGGTCGAAGGCTAGCAGTGTTTCATAACAATGGCTGTGGCAGCAGTGACAGATATTGAAAGCAAGCTGGAAATTCGATCACCAACTACCACAAGCAACATCATCATCACCATCACCATCATCATCACCATCATCTTCATCAGCGCGACCACCATCCTCCCCATCATCATCGCTGCAGTCATGGTCATCTTCGTATCATCATCACTACGATCTTCACTATCATAATCACCATCATGCTCCTGTTATGCTTGACCTTTTTCTTCTTCTTCTCTCTCACCATCAACATCTTCATCTTCACAAGTAGCAACCTGAATATTGCATGCTGTTGTGGAGCATGTACCGGGACAGCGTGAGCTTTCTTGTCGATGGGCCATGACGACTGCCAGTAAACGGCCTTGATATTAACAAACAGGTGATGACTGATCATGGTGCTGCTGATGGCGGTCGGGACTGATAGTTAAGGTTATGGACAGATGGCTCGTGTGATTCATCTCGGTTTCGGCTTAGGCTCTTCCTGCCTGCGCTCCCTGCGAAGCAGTTCGAACTCCAAACTACTACTGGGCAGTTTCCAGTATAGGTGTTGTCTGAGCAATCCGCCCTTCAGGCTTCACGTGCTTGCTAACTCAACCCACGCCACATCCCATGCTATACCCCTATAGCATGCACCCCCAAACCGAGTCGAGGGTGCATGTCGCGGCTGCACTCGCTGTGGCCTCGACACTGCTGGGTGCCGCCGGCGGGCTGAGACAAGACCTGCTCACCGAGCTTTACGGCTTAGGGCTTCGGGGTCTAGAGTCTATGGTTTAAGGTTTTGGGATTGGTGTTTAGGGGTTTGGGGTTAGTGTTTCTGGGGATGTCCTCATGTCCGGAAGCGCTGAAGAGCACCTTAAAACCCCAAGGAGAATGAAGCGATGCTATGACCACAAAGAACCGTCATGTTTCACGGAAAGGCAACACAAGCGAGCTTAGGGGGCAAGGGTTCAGTTTTTTGGTAGGCAGCTAAATGTAGTTCAGGCATGGCCATGTCAGTGAGAACCCCTATAGTTCTCAATCTGAACCCTCAATCACGGAATCCCCGATGAGTGTATACAACACGTACTGAATCCATACTGCTGATGGACAAAATCCTGCATGACCCTAAGGATCCTAAACTATGGGAATTATGGTATATTCCTTATAATGGGTAATGCAGGATTTTGTCCATCAACAGTAGGAACCTTTTCGGTGTAATAAATCTAACCCTAAACCCCTAACCACAACTTACAGTAGACCATGGTCAATCAAAGTTATCTATCCAAAAAAACCCGAAGCTTAAAGCCCTAAGCCCCGAAAAGCCCCGGACCGTAAGGCGTAAGGTCCAAGGCACCACAAGCATCATCCTCCAAAATAGAGGACACATGCTCTGCCCGGCGGCGCCCAGCTTCGGAAAAGCTGAGCTCATGCTCGAAAGTGTGGGATTTAGGGTGTCAGGTGGAGTTGACGACGTAGGTGTTAGGGTCTTGGGTCTTTGAGTTTGTTGTGATGTTGAGCTTATGGCTCAGGGTGTGAGGGTTTCGGGGTCATGGGCTTTGGGTATTAGTCTTTGGGGCTCAAGAGTTTAGGGTGTTCGGGGTTTGCGTGTTTTGCGCTTAGTTTAGACCCTAAACCCGATATCCGTTGTTGGATCGGGGTTCCGAACTCAGACGGTCGAAGCGCGGTCGCATAGCGGTGTTGGGTACGAGGTGTGGTTACTTAGGGGTTTAGGTCGAGTTTAGGGATTGGGGTTCAGGGGATTAGGGTTTAGGGGTTTGGCATTGGATTCTTGCAACGATCAATAGGGCTTAGAAGTTCAGGGTTTAACGTCTTTGGTTTAATGTCCAGAGTAGGAACCTTTCGCAGCTGTAAGCCACTAACATAAAGGCCAGAAGAGTTAGAATTGGGTTTTGCGTGATCTTATCGTATAACTCCAAAAGGACTATATGGTACGACCACTGCATTACTACCCATGCTAAGCCTGCAGCTCTAGAAGCTGTCTTGAAAGGACAAGCCACAGGCCACGGACATTAATCAATCATCGCGGTTGCCCGGTGCATCGTTTCTGCTTCGATTGAATGAGCTCGCACGCTGTAACAGCGTCAAAGTAAGTGGCACAGCATCTGCTTCTATCTTGACAGTTCTTGTTGGCGACAAGTTATTGTGCGGTAGCACACACAAGTTTTGATGGTTGCCATAACCACCAGGAGCCCAACCATACCAAATATGCTTTGCTTACGGAAGGTGTTCCTGAACTTAAGGCACATGGGTGCTCTGCACCTCGGAGTGCTAGAGTTCTGCGATTTTGTTTTCGCCTCTTTTTCCGGAGCGACTCAGGGCTCGCATCTCTCCGATTAGTTCCAGTAACCCCGGCCTCAAAACCGGCCGCGGTCTCGGAGTGCAGGGCTTAAGGCTTCCATTCCGATTTCAAATAAGCATGTGCTCCCTTCTCGCTTAGCGTGTTCCTGTCAACTGCACCTCAAACCAATCCAACAAGTATCATCATCATCATCATGGTCATTATGAAGTTATTTGAAATCAATACCTACTATAAAGCCCCTACAAAATCCTATGAACAGCCTTCCAGACCTCCTGTCAAGTCCGGGGGGTTTGGAAGCCTGTGGGTTTCCTCCTTCCTACTTGACCTGCGTAGTACAGTAATTCCCCCGGAATTCCCCCAAAAAGGTTTTCGGTTGCCTACTCTAACCCTAAGGCTCTAAGGACTCATGTTTTAAGGCTTTTGGGCCTAAAGACCATATAAGGCTTTTGGGCGATTTTGAAGAAGTCTTTAGTCAAGGGTGTCTAAGAGAGACCCGCCGCCTTGTGCAACGGCCTCAGCCTCTCCCCGCGCGATCCGCGGATTGCCGGGTGTGCTCACACCTGACACTTCGGTTCAGGGTTCTGTGACTGCGTAGGGTTCAGGGCCCTAGGGTGTAGGGTGCGTGTCCAGCGCGCCGCACATTGTGACGTTGCATTCAATAGGTATCGATAGCAAGGTGACCGATTGGAGCAGTGCCAGTATTCTGCCGGTGGCTGCTGTCGAAAATCGAACTACAGAATTCTGATCGTCAGGAGCCCTAAGCAACAGTAGTCGCAATAACTCAAGCTTCTATATTCATGAACCAGCCGTGTATGTCTAGGACTCTGCGGCGGCGGCCTGTGGCCTGGCACACTATCACTTTGTCCAGTACTACTAGTGCTCTTGCGGTGGAATAGAGATGCAGTACTTACCGCTCCAACGCTGTTACGATTCACGATAGTTCTTTCATTATCAATGGAACAGACTTGCTAACCTTACCTATATCTTAGATGTTTCAATGTCCCGTGAAGCAGCTTACGGAGGCCTTTCTGTCTTGTGCAGGTCGCGGGTGGCTTTAACCTGAGCTGGAAGTAAAGTACATAAGAACCTCTGATCCTTTGATCCTGAGGCTCTCCTGCGACTTCTTACAGCATGTTTCAGCTATGGCCCCATGCATGTACTACCTGTCGTTTTCAACAGTCCCTAAAACAGTTTACTATTAGGGCTCTATATTCAACAATAAGGGAAATTAAAACCTATCTCAAATCGATACAGTATAGAGTTCTTGTGGAGTCATCGTGGGATCTGACAAATGCGGGGTCGCCATAGCCATTGCTTCGCTTCTTGCTCCCCGAGTGATACTGACATGCTATACGCACAAAACCTCAACCTCGAAATTCCCGGAACTCTGAAAATCCCTGAGACAGCGTTTGAAGGCTCGAACCTGCAGCCCTGCTTTGGAAAAAAGGTCGCGGCGATCCCCTAAACCCTAAATCCAGGACCCTGAAACGACGTAAAAGTGCCCCCGCACTTGCGCACATCATGCCGGAGGCTGAACGCGGCCTCACGATTTCATAGCGCAGTTGTCACCAAGCCGACTGAGGGGTAAGGGACGCCGTCAGCTTAAATCACCCATGTTGCACCAGGAAGCCGTTTCACATCTTCGACCACACCGGCAAGGGAGTGCGCAATCTGCTTCACCTGCTGAGTAGGGCGGTTGGAATAGTAAGATTCCCCAGACTCGCATTGCGGATCGGGCTGCCCTGTTTCCGGACATGGTTGCGCTTCGGGTAAAGGGTTAGAAGTTCGGATGTCAGGTTCCGGAGTGCCAGCAGGACAAGCAGCCCTATTATAGGGACCTGATTGAGAAACCATGGGTCTTTACTAGGGTTCCTTATAAGAATCCTACTACTTTGAGGTTATAGGCCCAGGGTTTCTTAATCAGGTTCCTACATTATCACTTATAGTGGATGTCCCGAGAAGTCTACGCGATTGCACACTGCGCGCGGCGTCGTTCCCGAGAAACTTTAGTGGTCAATGTCACAGTATAGGGTTCTGTTTCTAGCATGGTCTAGCACAGGTCTATCGCGTTCAGGGCTATGTACATGTAGAGGGGTTCAGGCTTCTAGCATGTCACGGCTTAGGATTCAGGGTCGAAGGCTCTGGGAGTTGAACATTGTTGAGCAAGCGTAGCTGAAAACACACATGTATTTAACTTTATATGTACCTACAATGTAGCTAATTATCCTTGTAGCTGCCCAAGATCTTAGCTGGGCTTGAAAATATTCGAAGCTGGTGAGGGGTAAACTTTGAGGTCTCTTTGGGTCGAACTTGTTTTATCCTTACACAATTGCAATGATTTGCACCGGCGGTTGGGTTGATGGGTAGCTTTTGAGACGTGTTGAGGAGGGTTTCGCTGTGTTTTGTTTGGCTGCATGCAGTTGACGGGGTCATGGGGGCAAGGTCTAGGTGCACATGCAAAAGGTCCCTAACACTGAAAAGAAAGCAGACTATGAGATCTTATAAGCATTTATAAGCCACTTGATCCCAAAATAACCCCAGATCGCTTGGGGTCTGGGCCTGAACTTGGTTTGATGACGAGTCGTCCTCATCATGGCAGATCGTTTCCTCGGCTCAGGGGGTTTTGGGGCTGTCGGGCCAATGGGGGCTCAGGCATTACAATGCAGAAAAGCTATGGACTCTCGGTACACTTCGCGAGTTGTGTGTGAAAGGAACATGGGCTACAAGGCTAAGAGGGTTTAGGGATTGCAGGACTCAGAGCGAGGGTTTAGGTAATGGGTCTGCCAGACCACGGGTATTTCTGACATCCGAGTTCATGATGCAAACACAGACCAAACAACAATGAGAACCAAACGTCAAGGTTTCGAGGTTTTCAGTTCGGAGCTTCGAGTTTGGGCTTAAAAGTTGAGAACGAAAGGTTGACTGCGATGTTTAAATATTTAGAATAGGGTTCTGGAGCTGTTGATTGATTTTGGATTCCCTGCCCGGGGCCTTCCCAGCCTCCAGCCCCAGCATCCTCGTTTCCGTTCGTTCCTTTCTCATGGCTCATCACAGGAACATATTGCGACTGCACTCGTCCCTAAGCTCCATAAGCCCACATCAGCCCCAACTTTGTTTGTCACCGAGTTACCTGGCCTATCTACCAGTTATTGAAGTAGAATTCTAGGTTACTGTCATGGTTCTGAAACGTATCACTCGTGCTGGTGTCCGCTAAGGCTCAAATCTGGAGTAGTCCACACTCCAGCGGCTGGGCTTCGGCTTCGCCACAGGAGCCTTTGGCTGTGACGCCGTGGCCTCCACATTCAGGAATCTAGAGGCTCGAGGCTCTGGTCAAGCACTCTTTTCTCTCATCGTGTTCATTCACAAACTTGAGCCAGAAGTAAGGTCATCAGTATCCATGCAGGGCTTGCATGAACGATCACAATGCCCAGCTGCAGCCTCAAACCAGGAGTCAATTGCAACATCTGATGCCAAAGACAGCGTGACAGAATCAGGGACCGAAACGTCGAGAGGACTTGCGGAGGAAGAACTCCGCTAATGTACTTGCTACTGACTATGCCAAAGGTCCAGCAGCTGTAGAGCTGTACTGCGGTCGTAGCAAGAAACCAAGAACGCACTGAGTAGAGGACTCTAGACAAGTATGGAAACCCGCATGGCTGATTCGAGCATAGCCACCGTGACGGGAGGGACAACAGTGATGCTGTCATCCACGACTGTGGCTTGCTTCTCCTCTTCC
This sequence comes from Symbiodinium sp. clade A Y106, assembly GCA_003297005.1. NCBI lineage: Eukaryota > Dinophyceae > Suessiales > Symbiodiniaceae > Symbiodinium > Symbiodinium sp. clade A. The sequence goes on along the minus strand of BGNK01000361.1, from coordinate 174,248 downwards.
TCGATCTGCCTGGCACAAGCAAAATCGAGGGACAATCATGCCTCTAGCAGTAAATCTCACTATGCTGGCGACACTTTGATATTGCAGCCGCATACTACAGTAATGTAAGGCCAAAAAAACCAAAAACCGTACTTTCCATCACACCACCAAGCCATAGACATTGTACCCGTCATGCTCCAGCCATTCTGCGTGAGATATAGCTGCAGGAATCCGTCGTCGTTGCTGCCACAGTGCTGGCTAGTGTTAGAGGTACCTGTCGTCGTCGCCAGTACATCCCCCCGTAGGCCAGGTGCAGCATGGCACAGCAGCAGCAGCAAATTTTACGGAATGCCATGGTGAACTTTTGGTAAATACTCAGGCCCCAATATGAAACCCCAAACGTTAAACCCAGCCTTATAGAAACCTGAAGCCCGAAATAAACATATGACACTACGACCAGATCCTAAACCTTCAAAGCCCCAAGCCCCTACACTTAGAACCCCCTAAACGCCCCTAAAACTCCAAAGCTCTCCACCCCCAAACCTTAAGTCCTGCCTTGTTTCAAGGCAGGGACTTCGACTCAATCCCGACACCCCTAAACCCTTAGAATCCCTAAACACCACGAAAACTCCAAAACCCTAAACCCTAAACCCCTAAACCCCAAAACCCCCAAACCCTAAACCCCAAAACCCTAAACCCCTAAAGCCTAAACCCTCCCTAAACCCTAAACCCTAAACCCCTAACCACTAAACTAAACCCCTGGACCCCGGGCCCTGCACCGGTTTTAGTGGTTCGACTCCACCTCGCGATCTTTGCCGCAAGGTCGGCGCAAAGCTGATCGGCTCTCTGCTCGAGGACCTGGGGTGAGGGTTTAGGGGTTTGGGGGTTTAGGGTTTAGGGGTTTAGGGGTTTAGGGTTTAGGGTTTAGGGGTTGAGGGGTTTAGGGGTTTAGGGGTTTTAGGGGTTGAGGGGTTTAGGGGTTTAGGGTTTAGGGTTTTGAGGGTTTACAGTGAACCCCAGAAAGTTGGAACATGGATTTAGAATGATTGGTGAGGGGATTCTGTATACTTTACCTTAAGGTTATGAGGATTATGATGTTCCAACTTAGGGCAGGGCAGGGCAGGGAGATCAGGAAGGCAGGGCAGGAGGGGAGGGCAGAGGGCAGAGGGCCAGGGCCAGGCCAGGGCAGGCAGGGCAGGGCAGAGGGGCCNGGCAGGGGGCAGGGGGCAGGGCAGGGCAGGGCAATGTAGGGGTTTAAGGGTTCGGGAGGGTTTAGGGTGTTAGGCTTTAGGGTTTAGGGAAGGGTTTGGGCGCTCACACTCGGACAATCCACGCGAGGCATATGGTTCGAGAAGCTCAAGGATTGTGGTGAACGAGGAAAGGGTTTTGGGGACTCGGGTTTTGGCTCTCAACTGGCACACTCGCAACAGCAGGCACTGGTTTAGGCGTTAGGGTTTAGGATTTACGGGCTGGGGTTTAGAGTTTCGGGTTAGGCACGGGGTTTAGGCTTTAGAGATTAGGATTTTTCACCCGCCCGCTTAGCTGACCAGGGATAGGATTTAGGGGCAGGGTCGGTGTAAAGTCTATCCTTTGCAACCAGAAGTGGCCAGAGCAAGAAGTCGACATGTGTAGGTACACTGTTCATATTCAGACAACTAGTAACTAGAGTGTGCTTAGGATTTTATGTTGTTTGACAGGGGACAAGGTTGGGCTGGCACGGGCAGGCGGGTTGGCATCGAGCAGCTTTAGGGATTAGAGAGATACTGGCTGCTTGAAGCGCGTGGACTGCAGGAAGATTGGATGTAACAGATTTTTGAAGATGTGTGTGTGTGTTTGTGTCTTCGACTCTCCAACTAATTACATCCAGCACACAACCCTGTCTCTGCAGATCCTTCTGGAACCCGTCCGGGGAGTCACAATTAAAACAGTGGGATGTGGCTTTCAATACAGACAAAGCTAAATCTGATTTACCGAGCGTGTTAAGGAGAAACGTAGAAAAACCAAAACACACACACACAAGGGAACCCCCCGAAACCACCGCCGGGCTATTGCCCAAACTCGCAACAGCCAAGCTCCCAGTTAACCTCAGCCACCAATAGCACGGAAGCCTAGGCTCTAGTCCTTATGAATCTCTGTACATCCCCCTTCACTTCCCTTAAATCCTGCTCTGGTTTTTGGGGCTTAGAAAAAGCATGGAAAAACCTTTCAACCGCAATCCACCTCAACACATCCAAGACCACACCCTCAAGGCTGCTTGGGCCGCGGACGCGTTGATTGGAGGCTCCCTTGGCGCGGTCGTATAAGCGACCGGCCTGGTGAACCTGCCATCAGCTCTTTGAATCTTAAAGTTTGGGGCGGGGAGAGGGAAAGGTTCACTAGAAGTCCATTGGCCCATGTAGGAGCTGAATGGCCAGCACTTATTTGGGGCTTAGGGTGCTTCAGGTATGCTGAAGGAATCCGGGACAGCTTTAGGGCATTCGGCTTTTCCTTTCCGTTTTTGGGGGGCTTCCGCACTCCGCATTTTTTGTGAACAGCTGTGGAAAGAGCTAAACACACAACATACGGATGTCATGAGACATCGTTGGTAGCAATCAACTCGCTCGCATCTGCATTTGCCAGCAAAGCTCTCATGTTTCAAATCGCCTGACTAAAGCTGGTTGGAATTTACGAAAACATGTGTGATTTTCTGAAACGCGGCGTTGTATACCAACTGTCGTTCACAGCGCGGCTTGACCTCAACAAACCCACAACAGCGGCCACAGACTAGCAAAGCACGTCTTTTTTTAAAGTGGCCTTAATAACTAGAATGGGGTTTCGGAGCCCAATAGACTATAATTATCATAAGGAACGCCCCAAAATAGTGTTGGGAATTATTAAGAACCCTATAGTATACGGAAGGGTGCCTGGCCAATGATCTCTTCGCGCGTCAGGGCCATCGCCATCACCCCGGAAAAAGCTCGAAGAGTCGGCTTTCGGCTTATGGTCAGTTCAGGGGTTTATAGGGATAATATAAGGGTTTGGGGTTTAGGGTTTAGGGTTTAGAGTTTAGGGGTTTAGAGTTTAAAGTTTAGGGTGTATGGGTTTAGGGTGGGTCTTGGGCTCACATTGAGCCGCTTACGGTGTAATCACATGACAACCTACAACATCCTCCTACACTCGACGTGGAGGTTGCAAAGTAGACAACAGCATCTGTATGTATCGGCCAAAGCCGCCAGTGCCACTGAACCCTCCGCAAGCACTAACCACTCTTGGCCGTGAGTTGCTACACAGGTTTTTGTCGAGCATATGGGAGTTTCTGAAAATTAGGGGTACCTTATTTTGGGGTCCTTATAATAATGATCCTACTATTTAGGGTACTATATTAGGGTCCCCTATTTTCGGAAACTCCCATAAATGCCCAGCACAAACGGAGTAGGTCTAACTTTGAGAGCCGGACCCCTTGAGCCAACATGCCGCGGCACTGCAGAATCCACAGCTGGTTCAGTTGCGGGACCCCTGTGGGCCGAAAAAGAACCGCGTCATTTCCCAAGCGAGTCCATAACAAACATCAGAAGGTTCCCCTAAACTATAAACAGGCTGTGCACGGAATACATTTCCCTTTGCTTGGGGTATGATATAGCATAAGGAACCCTAAACGGAACAACATTGGTCATAATTCAAGCCCCGAGATTACCTGTCCCCTGGAAACGACACATATCGCGATGCACCTCCAGACACAGAGGCCCAAAAGAAGGCCTGCCGCTCTACCCGACGGGCTCACTGCCTCAGTACTGAAAAATCACATCGTCTCGAGTGCTGTCTCGGGGTTCCTTATTGCAGTGATAGTCTTGATCATTGTGCACTATGCTCGGAAACCCTATTCTAAGCCTCCTTCTAAACCCCAAGTCATTGCATAATAGGTCCTAGTTGCCGCCGGAAATGAACTAGGAGATGGCGATGACATCACAAGAGCCATCATGGCTTCCGGTTTCCTAGGCATCACAATACTATGATTCATACCCCTGTCAAGCCTAAATCCTAGCCATAAGGCCAAAAGCCTGACCGAAAAAACACAAAATACCCAACCCTGAATCCCAAACCGCGAACCCAACAATTCCTAAACTCCACATGACAAAAACTGTGCATTGATCCGAAGCTGAGGCTTTTGGATGTTTCTGGGTTGAGGGCAACTGTTACTGCATCTCCACGGTCTCATTCATCTCCACGGAAACCTAGTTGCTACGCTTCCCTCTTTTGGGGCTATTGGCTCAGGACAAGTTTAGGGATGTGAGGTCAGATATACCCAAAAGATGTTAAAGACACCTACCAATCTCTTCAAAACTGCAAGAGAAATCCCGAGACATTGAAGCAAACGTATGCAAACATTCGCCGACGCCTGAAGCAACCGATCGGGGCCTTAACTTGGGTACTGCCCTGCATACAGTAGCAGTTTTCAACAGTGAAACTATTGAAGTCTTATACATATTTATATATATATATAGAAGACTTCAATCCTATACATACCCTTCGACTGTTACTGAATGGGAGCAGCATCCAGGCCTTAACCTTTTTCTTTGAGCAGGGGACTGCAATGCACTAAGCCCTGCATCACTTCAGCTGAGCTCCAAACGCCAGTTCCTAAAAGTCAAGGGCTTCGGGCTCAAATCCCTTAACGCTTGAATCCTATAGCTATGCGCATCACACACGGCATTTCACAATAAATTAGATCGAAAATGATCGAAAACCGGGGCCCCAACCCGTCAACTTGTGAATCCATGTCTCTGCAGCAGGGAAAGCGTCAAGCCTTGGTCTAGTAAGAATTAACATATAACAATAGGTAGTGTGAGTGATACGAAGACAAATTTAACAGTCAACACTATGTGTCATAAAACAATGACAAATGCGAACGAATAGCAAGTTAGAAACAATAAACAACACATCACATCAAATAATAAAGATAACACCACAGAAATAAAACGATGAAGAACAAACCAGACATGAGCGAATAACAAATAACATGTACTAAAAAAACACAGCAAGGGTAACAATTCTTAAAGCTTAGGACTCGTGGGGGCTGCACGTGTCTGAGGATTGGTTCTGACTTTGAGGTTTTATGGCTTAGGGCTCGTGGGGCTTCTGGTGTCAGGGATTCTTAAAACTACATAGACCCCCCCAACTACCCTGTAACAAACCCCAAATACCCACTATTAAGGGCCATTAGGGCTCTATTAAAGGGCCCTTCGGGGGTCCTGGCATTCAGGATTACGGTATAACTTTCGCTTCGCTGCTTAAGGCTTTGGGCCTGCAGGCTTAACAATGACGGCTTTTTGGGCTTTGGTTACGACATGTACGGTTCAGTGAGCCTGTATTTTTATGCCTTGGACAGTGAGTCGCATGGTCAATCTCTCTGAGGCTGGCTTCTTGTGCAAGTAAGTTCATGAACAGTAAATTCGAATGCTTGAAACCTCAGTGGGTCCTATTTTCGCGATTTGCTGTTGCCAACCTAAACTCGGGGTATGCTCCAAGCGGTTCAATCCAAATTTACGAAAAGGGTCAGGTGTGGAGTGCGAAGTTCAGGTGTATTGAATTACAAAAGCTTCTGAGCAACAGTAGCACTGCATAGGAAGATTTGAGCAGGCCTATATGCGGGATATGCAATACTCAACGCAGAAGTCCCCTCCCCTGGTAGGATCCAGCAATATCGCTCACTTGCGTTCGCTCGAGGTGTCCCGTACCCTATACACACTTTATCAACTCTAGACTCCAGGCCCTGATCAAGAGGGCTTCCGCACTTCTCCCGTGGAGAGCGTGTCTTCTGGCTGGGGGTTTGACATTGTTCCATTACGGAAAAAATCTGCCGGATCGATGTAGGTCTAGGCTGTATGCTTCATCCGGGGTTCAAGCAGGAAACGAACTCTGACACCCAATAGGCGTGAGGTGTACAATCATTCTCGCATGGGAGTTCGGAAGCGAAGAAAACATAACCCAGCCGCCAGGCTCGGGTCTGCAGGCTCCATCCCCGTTGTTCGAGGGTCGCGTCTCTACAAAAGTACGGCGGGCGATCGCATGGTTGCGCAGGGGCCAATCACTAAAATCGCCGCCACAGGCTCTACATTTCAAGGCTCATGGGTGATCATACGCTTGCTGAAACGTTTGATGGCTGTAGGCGGCTGAAGATGTTGAATGCAATCTCCGAAAGGATATGCGAACAGATATCGAAGCGTCAGGGCCGTCAGGGTTTCGGGAAAGATGCGACACGGAAGTGCAAAGCTGTCGCGATGATATCAAAGTCTTCGCATGGCGCATAAAATTCCTTCGACATGCACTCCATGTATTGCTGGTGGTGATTGTCTTTTGGACCCAGGCCCTACTCCGATACCAGCTGGTGGTTGTCTCTTGCAACAACTATACCGAAGGATTGGCCTTGACATTCACATTATGCAACATCGCATGTTGCATGTACCTTATTAAAAGCGGAGATGGACCCCACTGCGGCGAACGAAAATGCGGTCCTTTACTGCGTGTGCAAACCAAACCAACATAATCACGCAATGCAACTTTCCAGACAAAACAATGCTGTACTCTTCTTCGCCTTATTTCGCCTTTCTGACCTCGGCCAACCATTTCAGCATGGCTTCAACCTGTCTTTCAGGAAACCTGAGGCGCGATGGCAGTCACAATCCACAAAACATCCGAAACAAATGCCAGCAACAAGACTGTCTCCGACGTTCTTACGACATGCCGCGGAACACGTGAAAATGCAAATGCAAGATTGACTCTGATCACGTCAACGACAGTAGCGTCTTTGTCTAAAGTGCGATGTGATGGCAGTAGTAGTAGAAGTAGCAGTAGCAGCAGTAGTCGCAGTAGTAGTAGGAAAGGTAGGAGGAGTAGTAGTATTAGCAGTAGTAGCAGCAGAAGTAGTAGTAGTAGTAGTAGTAATAGTAGTAGTAGTAGTGGTAGCAGTCGTCGTCGTCGCCGCAGCAACAGTAACAGCAACAGTAACAGTAGCAGTAGCAGTAGCAGTAGCAGTGGCAGTGGCAGTAGCAGTAGGAGTAGTAGTAGTAGTAGTCGTAGTAGTGGTAGTAGTGGTAGTAGTAGTAGCAGTAGCAGTAGTAGTAGTAGTAGTAGTGGGGGGGCGCAGTTGTAAGTAGAATTTCTGGTGCATGGTCGAAGTAGCGGTAGTCATTCGGGCCTAGCACGTTCAATTGGCCGGGGCTTCCTTATCATGATGAGAAAGGAGCGGACCCCGGGTGTCGGCACTAAGGGCCCTTGTCGACAGTGCCCTCGCGTTGTTTTTGAATTGCCACACATGGACCGACCGGTTCCGCTGCATCGTATGGCTGCACTTGTCGTCTGGATCCAATACATTAGTTATGCGCCCGTCGTTGCGCGCTACAACAAGTGCATTGAGATTCAGGCTTGCCTCGCAGATTCAGATGTAGCCTATCGAGCCGGTATATTTCATGTTGGACCTTCAGTCCGGCGCGGCGTGTCAGCCTGCAGATTGGACACAGTGGTTGCGGCAGCACCCGTGCGTCAATGCTTCATAATAGACCAGTGCAGCCCACACATCCGCGAAAGCGACGGGCCCTTAATGCATCACGTGTAGGTGCTGCCCACACTCTGTTAGATTGCTTGTGCGTGTTGGTACACCATCGGTGCATAGAGTGGCTCGTGGAGGTTTCCGTTGGTTGTTGGCGTTATTTGGGCGCACTGTGCCCGTGGACTTGGCCGGTTGATGGGGTATGTTGATTGTGCTGGGCGCATTGGGCGCTGGAGGCATCATTGGGCCTAATGTGATTGTGCACTTGACCTACTAATACAATGTGTTGATTGTGCATGGTTGGCCTTGGTGCATTAGTATTGTTGGGCCCAATCTCATTTGCCTAGTCATGCAAATCAAGTCGGCTATGTTTGCAACATTGATCGTTGGCATGCCTGGCCCCATGTGCCTACGTTGTGCTACCGATTCGGTATACCGGTTGTGCTTGGTACGTTGGATTGGCATGGGTGTTATCAGGCCCGATGAGCCTCTGCATTTGGTCTCCGATGCGATGTGCTACAGTCGGTTGGGTTTGGCACAGCGATCTTGGCGTTATTGGGCCGTTGTCTGTTGATGTGGTAGAATGTTGGTTTGCTTGGCACATGGGTCGTTAGTGATGCGTGGTCCAATGTAGTCTGTCGTTGGTGTTGTTGGGCCCAAATGTGCCTTCGCTTGGCTTATTGATACGGTATGTTTCACGTTTGGTGTGGTCGTTGGAGTTTTTGAGCCCTCTGAAAGTGACTGTTACGTTTGACGTCCCGTGTTGCCCTCAGCTGTGGAGCGAAGCTCCGTTTACGCTTCGTGCATGGTGTGGGGGTGGGAGTGGTGCACCTGTCCTCTGTGCTCCAATTTTTTTGTCTATTGTCCAATTGTTGTCCTGCTTGCCCGCCGTGCACGGAGCCATGACGATTTCAGAGCTCCGTGCACCGTCTTAACCCCTCGAGGGCGGAGACAATGCGGGTGCCAGTCCCCTTGCCGGGGGAATGATTTCTCTGTCTCTGTCTCCGCATCTCGCTCTCTCCCTCTCTGTGTCTCACTCGCTCTATCTCCCCCTCTCTGGTGGTCATGGTGCCATTTAGTGTAGTGGTTGTAGTAGTAGTTAGTAGTCGTAGTAGTAGTAGTAGTAGTAGTAGTAAGTAGTAGTAGTTGAGGTAGTAGTAGTAGTAGTAGTGGTAGTAGTGGTAGTGGTAGTGGTAGTGGTAGTAGTAGTAGTAGTAGAAGTAGTAGTAGTAGTAGTAGTAGTAGTAGTACTAGTAGTAGCAGTAGTAGTAGTAGCAGCAGCAGGAGTAGTAGTAGTAGTAGTAGTAATTCATAGTAGTAGTGGTAGTGGTGGTGGTGGTAGTGGTGGTGGTAGTGGTAGTGGTAGTGGTAGTGGTAGTGGTAGTGGTAGTGGTAGTGGTAGTGGTAGTGGTGGTGGTGGTGGTGGTG